>CM060671.1:26460971-26985971 GCA_030686955.1 Odontamblyopus rebecca
AAGTAGAATTCAAACCACAGAACTTTGGAATAGAGGATGTGCACCCTACAAACTGAGCTAATGTCTGAGCACTACACTCTGTATACTCAAGAAGGACAACAAGAAGGCCTTACTTTTGAAAAACTCACAACAACTGACAGAAGAAATGCTCAGATTTTGATTTAGGGACTTAAAAACAGTGTAGGACACCACTGGACTTTTACCTGTGACGTAACAATCCTGGGAAATTCACAATCCTGTTTTCTTTTTAGTGCTCAGAGCAGCCAGAACCAGCCAGAATCTTTGACAAAACTTTACAAAGATGAGTTTATCTGGAGCTGTGTACTGTCTCCCTGATTTCAGTGGGCGTGATTGACAGGCGGATTAACCAATCAGAGGGACGGAGGCTATGTTTGATATGTTTCCACGGTGACAAGCAGGTGACATATCCTAAATCAGAAAAGTGACACCTTGAAATGGGATTTCTTGGATCGTTATTTGTGACTCCTACATAAAAAATAAATGTTTATGTGGAAAATCAGCTCTGACACTTTGATGTTTGATTTTGTTTGCGATAACCTGCGTCGGTCACAGTGTGGAAGAACTCATTAACTATACAACGCGAGCAGCACCTTTATGGCGAGAAAAATACTGCATACGTGCAAATGATCAAAGCATGTAGTCACTGTGTATGGACTTATTGTTTGTGCTCTTTTAACTGCGTTGTTTACATCATGGATATTTCACATGTGTAGGGAAAATAACTTAAAAAACCGGCTGTCGGAGGGTGAAGGACTTCAGTCGCTGCCGTGGGGAGTGACGCAGTTTGAATCAAGTTAAAAATAGCTTTTAATGCTAAAGTGGTTGAGATGTGTGTAGGGAGGTGTGCACAAATGGAACAAAATGCAATCAGAGGTACATTTTGAGAACACGTACAAGAGGTTGGGTTCGCTGGACACAACATTCTACACTTTTCATAGTTTAAACTGAGCTGGAGGATTCTGAGCTGGAGAATTCTATGGTAGTTTAACTTTTGTCTGTCAAAAAGCTGATGTTTTAACCAGGTTTATGGACAATATCTCTGTAATTACTGTGCCTATAGCCACAGATGCCCTGGAGAAGACTGACGGACGTCCCACCACTGACATACATGAAGTGTTTTGCCTAAGAACACTACAACAGGTTTTTGTGACGGCGCCCCAGTGTGGAATGTGGTATCTCCAGTGGTCTCCCATCCAAATACTAACCAACCCAGGCTCTGTTTTGCTTCGGAGAGCTGATGAGATGAGGTTTGACAAGCTAGTGTGGCACCAGTGTGGCCTTTATAAAGTGTTGCAGAATCCAAAAATGTGCTTGTTGTAAAACTGAAATGACTTTAAGAATAAGAAAATGTCAAATTTAGGGATCCAATATTTGCTAATAATGATGATATAGCATTGTCAGATATTTTTAAAAAGCCAGGGTTTCTGAGGAGAATTCTCTCAGGGACATGTCCACCATATTACAAGGTGGGTTTTCTGGCCAGAGACTGCAGGAGGAGAATTGTTCCACAGTTAGGTCCAGTGTCAGGTAGAGTTAGAAGTGGCAACTAGTGACCAGCAAGAGACAAAACAAAAAGTCATCAGTAGTTGTTGAATGTTGAAAACTCCCAGTTCATGGGGCGACAGTAGCTCAGTTGGTATTGTCTACCGCAGGGGTGTCCAACCTTTTTTCATCAAGGGCCACATATTAAAACACAGACCAGTGAGAGGGCCGATCAAGGGTCATAGACTGAGGGTCAAAACAGTGAGTAATTCAAATGCGTGCATTTATACAGGTTTGAATGACCCTCCAGACCTTTGTTTGTGCTTATACCCTCAAAAGGACACACGAAATTTGCTTGATCAAGGTAAATTTAAAAAACATGCAGTAAAAAGTACTACATGGTACTATGGGCCAATTCACAGCCTGAAGCCCAAAACAGCTGTCATAATGTAGTTTTTTATAGTTTGTATATGTCTGGTCTACTGTGTGTTGAATGAAGAAAAACACTATATAAAAAAGTGACTATTTACCACCATGACATCACAAGGAGGAACAGAGCATTTTGAGCTTTGAAGATGTAAACCGACTCATAATACCAGAATACTCAAACATGTGTAAACGAAACAAAGCTCAGGGTATGTTTGAGAAAGTCACATCACTCTAAAGGCTTATTTCTGCTCTACGTTCTTGAGACTTCTGTCAGTCTTCTGTGTTGTTCTGTCTGTCATCTGTTCCATCTCATCAGAACATCTGGAATCTTTGCACCAGAGCAGTACTTCAGCTGACTGATGGGCACAGCGGAAGCTAAACTTTTAAAAAATGACTAGAACAAACTGCAAAACAAATAAATGCTTCTCTGCTCATTTTTCGTGGCTCTTTTCCAACAGATGTGACTGACTGCCAAGTCTACCAACAGACTCGTGTTGCCTTGTTTGTTGCTCTATTTTGTCCATTTTGGTTAATTTTTACTGACCTTTAGTGCCTTCTGATTATTATTTTGCAGAACACAGTCTTGACATTAGAAACTTTTGTAAATATAAATGCAGTGACGATTACTGCGCTTGGAATGCACAGATTTGTTTAAATGAGCCTCAGTTTTGCGTAAAATAAGTGCATCCTTATTACAGATGGTTTACACTAAGTTCTATTTAAGCCCTACACCAAATGAGCAGCTTTTCTCATTCATGCCTCAACACATTTGTCAAGCCACGATAAGAAAACCACTAAGTGTCTCTCGCATTAATCCACGTCGACTTTGCTATCTCGTTTTTGTCATTTATATTCAGCGTACATTAAGCGACCCATTTCCCAACCTGATTACAACGAAACGAAAATGCCAAACAATGATAAACGCCGTGGTAAAATGAATAGAGGGGAGGGGCTGGAAAAAGGGGAAGTTAAAATGGCGAAAACAAAAGTGCGGCACACAATCGGACAGAACAGACGGCTTAATTTAACGTTATTGATTGCTCCGCTAATCAAGACATTGACGAAAATGCGAACTCATTCACGGAGGAGGAAGCTAGAGTCCTCCTGGGGCTTTCGTCGATATGTTTTTTACGGTGGAATCTATGATCGTGAGTACATGGCTTGCTGGGACTAATGAAGCGAACATCCCAGTTTGGGCCTAATTAGAAGGTGTAAACCATGTTGCATCATAAAAAGGTGTTTGGCTTGCGATCTGTCTGCTAGTATCCATTTAACGCTATTTTCTGATTTATGTTATAATGTCGTTTTCTCATTCAAAAGTACCTGGAGTTGTGTTTTGTTTCATTCATTTAACTCACAAATTCTGCATATTTAGGCTGAGTTCTTGTCTCGAACACTGTTCCACCTCATGATATCATGTGGTAATACTGTGTTTTTAAACTCCATACACCTTCAGTAGAATCATGTGGAGACTTTTTCTAGTTTTATACAAGAAATGTGCCTTATGTCCCTATTTTTATACAGAAAACTGTGCTTGAATATGACCATAAGGCAAAAAAATGCACTGACAGAAGTCCCAACCCAGCTTGAGGTCATGGTGCAAAGGACCCTAGGTTGAAATGACTCTGAATCATCCCTTTAAACGTGGTATAAAAATAAAATTACTTGACTTGGAGTTTAATTTTGAGAAAAATCTTCGAAATAAGGGAACATAGGGCTGTGGGACCATAGGGCTGTGGGAACAGGGCTGACCCCGACCAGACGTCCCTATTTACCCGGGACAGTCCCAGTTTTGAGCCCTGTGTCCCCTGTCCCAGCAGATTCATCCAAAACCACTGATTTGTCCCAGTTCAGTTTAAGAAAAGTCTTTGTGTAAATGAATGTGATTTCTACCTGACACCAGAGCATCATTAACATGTGTAAAAGCTCAGCTGACACAACTGTCTCCATGGTCAGGTAGTCCTTTGTTGTCTTAGTTGTCCTCAAATGTAAGGTAAGTTGATTAAGGCCACTACACACTAGAGGGTTTTTCGGTCTTAAACGATTTTTAAACATGCGACAAAATGCGCACACCACAGACACAAGGAGAAACTTATGAGACTAAAAATCTCTGATCGCAAAGACTGCAGCAGGATCTGTCTGCAGACCACAGGATATAAAGTTGTGAGCGCGATGGCGTCAGCTGTTTCCTGTCTACAGTAAAACCACTCACATTGAGAGTCTTAAGTGTTCAAAGATCAGAGCTCTGCACTTTTTAGATACAAGTCAAAACTGTGTTGTTATTATTTGTGAAATGTGGAGCAATATTTCAGATACAGGATTTTTAAAGCAGAAAAGAGGAGATAAATTCCACAGGAACTGGGGTCACTGTCGCTAATCTGCAGCTTTACGCTCTGTGGACATTAAACAAACACATGCGAGGAACAACTTTCGCTTCAACGTGGATTAATAGCGCAGTTTTGTGGACTGGATGTCATTATTTGTGGAGGACAATTTCTATGGATAATGTGGATGAGACGCTGAACTTTAAATGTACCACCGAGTTTGTGTCTTGCATCTCTGTGTCCGTCGCTCCTCTGGCCCTGATGCTTTGTTTTATTGGCTGTTACCAGGCCCGGCCCTAACCATTTTGACACCCTAGGCAAGATTTCGGGTGGCGCCCTTGGAATGCAAAAAAAATAAAAATACTGGGGGGGGGGGGGGGGGGGGCCTGGCTGTAACAGTCGCGTTGTTGCTGTTTGTTGATTCTGATCTGACACTGACACCACACATGAGGAGCAGTGGCTTCAAAATCGCACACGAAGACAAATACTCGGGTCACACCTCCCCAAACTCGGGAAGAAGAAATCACAGCCAAAATCGGGCAAATTCTCCTGCGGTGTGTGGCGGCCTTAAGTTGACTGATTAGGTTATCACTGGTCTGTGAACAAAAGTCACTCTGCTTTGATATGTATGGAACTTGTATTTCTGTATAAATCCTCAGAGCTCAGATGCTTTGGGAGGCAAAGGGCGAAGGCAGGGACATACTGCTGGTGAGGAGAGGCTGTTGGTCTCTGATCAGGGCAGGTCTGGTTCTTGTCCATATCTGTTGTAACAACCATAAACCTTTGTCTCTATTCCAAAACCTCATTGGGCTTTGCAAATGTTCAGTTCAGTTCATCTTTATTTCGGACTCATGGTCCATTTTTAAAAACCAACAAGGACAGTGACAATACAAAACAAACATGTATGTTTTTAAAAGAGCCACACCAGTGTCTCCACATATTGGACTGATATCGTATTGCACTGAATCTCATATTTGTGAGTGACATTATTATTTCATTGTACGATTTATTCAGTCTGCAGATAAAACTGTACATTAAAGTTCTTAGTAGAGCTTAAAACGTGTTCACTCCTACAGTAACAAACATCTCACTTGCACTTGTCCATCACGGCCTCCTCAAAACCACCCGCAAAGTGTCATTGTAGGCCACCTGTAGCCTTTGCAAACTGGCTTTTTTGTAATTAACCCAGAGGTGGGCTGTGTACAACGGTGAACAATATGATTTAAACAATACCAACTTTACACCATTTGTACAAGAGCCAAACTTACACATAAGCGTGTTTCCCTGAGCATAGTGTCCTGCACTGTCTGTACATATCACCATCATCTGCCATGTCCACAGTGATGATGTGCCCAAGATATTCAATTTTTGTTGTAACTGATAACACAACATTTGACAGGCAAAAGTCAAGATATCTCATGTGCTTGTCTTCTTTGATTCTAGAGATCATGACCATACTCTTGGTTGCATTATACTTTATATCATGCTCCACACCATAAGGATTATTTTTTCTTCAAGATCTAAATCATTTTTTTCCACAACATGTGACTATACTGACTCACATGTTAGTCTTAAATGGGTCGAGTTCTCTTTAATGATGCACTCGTTTCACATTTTTACCGCTTCATGACATCACAAAGTGGAACAGAGGATTTTGAGCTTCAGAAAGGTAGATAGACTAAAAATAAAGGATTACTGAAACATGTGGATGAAACAAAACACAACTCCAGGTACGTTAATGATGAGGAAACATTCTAACATGACTCAATTTTGTGTAATATAGGACCTTTAAATGCCATGTTTTGCAAAAAGAGGAGCTAGTGTCTTGACATTAACAGTTTGCTCTTTGAAGGCGCCCAATTTTTACAGCGTAAGATCTGCTACCGGCTTGTTTCCAAGTATTTACCAGATTTATTTAATGCCAGTTGACAGGTGGTTTTGTTGTTCAAGAATACATCGAAAAACACGCGTTCTGACTTTGAGCGTCTCCATGGAAATCCTGATATTACATTCAGCAGATGCACTACGATAGCAGAGTCGTAATATGTTTTGTATTTTAAGGGAACTATAAAGCCTGAGGTCTAATATAATCCTTAATTAACTTTTAACTAAAAACAACTAAAAGATCTAGTCAGTTTATTCTGCCGTGCCCCAACTATATTTATTTATTCTTTATTTTTGGAACAGCTTTAAAATATTGCTCATTTTTGGGCCATTATATAAAAAATAAAAACAAATAAAGCAATAACTACTATCTGTCATATCATTAAAACTGACCAATTCTGCAAAATTAACTTTTTAGAGCTTTTAACCATATTATAGTTGTTTTCCTTCTCATTTACACTCTCTAAATTGTCTTTTGTTTGCCATCTTTATTCTCCTGTATTCAAAACGTCATTGACATCACCACCATCGGTACAAGTCCACTATTTTGTTATTCCATTCTCAATTTTTTTCCTTTTTTTTAACCCATAGGATTCAGCACCCATTTTTGAACAACTTCTCAGTTCCATGCTGCTATTCTGACATGCTGCTATTAAGACATTCACGTCTAATTGTCGGAGTAGCAACATAAACATGATTTTTCAAGCGTCCCACTACTTAACTTTTTTTTTTTTCATTGTCGGAGTAGTGGCACTTTACTATTTTTCAAACATTCTGCTTTTCCAACATTAATAATATTAATGTGATAGCCTATTATACTATCTTACTTAATGTAATAGCCTATTATGTGATAACCTATTATATTACTATAATATAACTATATCATAAGTTGCTTGGACACTTGATCAGAGAATACTTCAGCCACAGAGGATATTAGACAGTGAGAAAATTCGCTGGGGAAACCATCGCCTAAAGAAATAACCAACCAAGTTCATTACGCCGCCTCAATGAGGTGACACTCTGGCAGCCCAAAACACACATTTCACTACCTACATATGACGGATTTGTGTGTGACTTGAAAGTGGCTGAGAATAGGAACATCAAAGAACAGCCAGAGACTATTGCAACTCTTTCAAAAAATATATGACTAAAAAGTGTCTGAAAAATGGCACATCTAAATATATCGCAATGAAGGCATGTCGGCCACCTAGTGCCTTCGCTCAATTTCATTTCTCTTCAGCGACTAGGTCAGGAGTCAGAATACACTTGGCAGTTTGCAAGAACCCTGGAAGTTGTAGTCGGCGCTCCAGCCAATCAGCTGTGAGCTGTGAGGCCATGAGGTCAAACTCCAGCACCTCTGGGTCATTTTGTGTCCAGCACATCAGTAAACAAAGTGATCAGATGGATGTAGACAAAGCCAGACATTTTGTGTTGGCAACAATTCCCAACATCGAGGATTTAAAGCCGGAACAAAGAGAATGTTTTGGTGTATTTTATCAAGGGGAATTATTATTATCATTGTTATTGCCCTTCTTCCTACCGGATTTGCTGCTGTGCCATGATTACTTGGACACCACTGAGCGTTCCGGCATTACATACGTCATGACCAAATAGCAGCGATTGATTAAATAAAAAAAGTACCCGCCCACCGTTGAGAGAACGAATCTAATGCTGCGAGGTCAGACGGCTTCCACCGGCTGATGAATCAGGCTAACGAACCCCCAACTTCAGGTCTTTTTGTTGTGATGACGTTTACGGTGCCATCAGCTCCATTTCTAACATGGAAGTCAGTGGATTTGTTTCCTGTTCCTGTTCTGTCTGTGCTCTTCTCTGAAGGGAGTAGTACACAGCATTGTAGGAAATCTTCAGTTTTTTGGCAATTTCTTACATGGAATAGCTTCCATTTCGCAGAACAAGAATAGACTGCTGAGTTTCACATGAAAGTTCTCTTTTTCTGGCCATTTTGAGCATTTAATCGACCCCACAAATGTGATGCTCCAGATACTTAACCTGCTCAAAGGTGGTCAGTTTTATAGCTTCTCTAACCAGCGAAACTGTTTTCATCTGTGCTAACATGACTGCACAAGGGTTTTCTAATCATCCATTAGCCTCTGACACAATGAGCAAACACATTGTACCATTAGAACACTGAAGTGACTGTTGCTGGAAATGGGCCTCTGTACACCTATGTAGATATTGCACCAAAAACCAGATATTTGTAGCTAGAATAGTCATTTACCACATTAGCAATGTGTAGAGTGTATTTCTGATTAGTTTAAAGTTATCTTCATTGAAAAAAAAACAGTGCTTTTCATTAAAAAATAAGGACATTTCTAAGTGACCCCAAACTTTTGAACGGTAGTGTATATAGCAGAGTAAAGTATGTGTTATTTAAAGCTGCACTGTGTAACTTTTCTGGTGGAGGGTCCGTCAAACGCTTTTCTCCATGCAATGGTATTGCTTTGTCTGGAATGTTTAACAGTGTGATATTAAACCTGGTTACCTTCATGGAGACCAAACCAGACCGAGCTACAGGTCAGATCTGTGGAGAGGCGACCCCGCTCACAGTCAGAATGTCTGTTTTTCTAGGTATTTTTGAGCTATAAAACCAGCTGTAATTGAATAAATGTAAAGTAGAGCTGTTTAATGTCATACTGTGGAACTATGGATGGACCCCCAACCAAAAAGTTACATCGTGCACCTTCATCTCCAATTTAAAACACCTTTGGAGTCAATATCAGACGGGCAGATGCTACAGATCCCTTTACTACAGCTCCCGTTTGATATTTTACATACATCTATTGAACTTTTGGACTAGCAAATACTCCCTTCCTCACTTTGGCACGTCCAAAAAAATCCATGAACAAATCCAATCTGAACTGCTACGTGATCGAAATGGCTCTACCTCATTAAGTAGCTTCTGTGAATGCCAATTTGAAGTGTTCCGAGTGAATTCTCAATCTGCAAGGTTACATAAGGTGTCTAATCTTAAAGGGAACATACCGGTATTACGCTGTTTTCTGTGGTCTAATGTTGTGTCTTCATTAGAAACATACCTGGAGTTGTGTTTTCTTTCATTCACACGTTTGAAGCGAAAATCCTGCATACTTAGGGTCCCGTTGTTGACCACTCTCATGTATTCCAGATTTAATGTTAAGTTCAGGGTTCAGTAAGGTCTGTAGCGCTGATTACTACCTTTTATTTAGTGCTTGCTGCCATGGGCCATGTTGTTAGCTGCGGCGTTTGTGTACCGCCCGTCATGCCGGCTAGCAGGTGGGCTGGTTGTTTGGCGCCTGTCCTTCGCCGCACTCGTCCAGCGACTAAAACAGATCTCAAACTGTGGAGTTGAGTGCACTGCCGCCGCCTTGTCACCTTGCCTTGTCTTTGCCGTGTACCAGTGTTTTCCGGATTGGATTCAGGAGCAAACTTTGGAACAAGGAGTCATTCAGTGAACTGTGCACCGAATTGTCCTAACTCATGTAAACATACTGTCACAGCAAACTAATTTATGGAAAATGTATAAATAAACAGTGTCCTTTTGATATATGTGAATTATGCCTCCGTCCATCAACAATGAACCTATGTGCCTTTTATATTAGCTGGTCCTGGGCCAACTCCCAGTGGCATTGTTGGTACTTTTCCTTTATTAGGTGTTATGTTAATGTAAATGATGTTAATTAGTTCAGCCAGTAGTCACTTTAGCCAAGGTAGAAGCTGCTTAGATCACTCAGAGTCAATTTAGCATAATATAAGCTCTTTAGTCATTTGTTTTAAAGTTCAGAACGCATTACAGCAGTGACTCTCAAACTTTCCACACAAATTTCTTATTTTTTACTTTATTTCACCAGGTGAAATGTTCAAGAACCAGTTCTCATTTGCAAACACAACCCGGCCGAGAAACCCCAGCAGGACACACTTAAAGGCGAAACTCTAGGTAAAAACACAGATATGAAATACAAAGCACAAGAAGAATATGAAATCTATACATGAGTAATGAATCCAGCACTTCCCACTGAAGTTTGCGTCTACACCAGGACACTGGTATCAAAGAGCTGAGTTTATTTTGAGCTATGTTATAATGATGTTTCCTTGTCACAAACAGACCTAGGGTTGTGTTTTGGTTCATTCACACATGTTTAACACACAAACCTGCATATTTAGGAGTTCTTCTCTCAAACTGAAAACACTCTCTTCCACCTTCTGATGTCATGAGGTGATCAAGAAAGTGGTGAGGAAACAACATTATAACATGACTTAAAGGTCACGACAGTCAATCTAGACCCTTTAATGACATCACATCATAACATGGCTCAACCACCAAACACACACAGTAAAAAGTGGAGTGTTAAAATTGACTCTTAGAGAATCAATTTTAAAATTTTCTCAGTTTATATGAGTCCAATCTGTTCTAGAGTTAATTAAGTAACACTGGACTAAAGTTTCTGTTAAACCCCAAAATTAAGAGTTATATTAATGTTACTAAGTAAACAGATAACACTTTGTAGAGTTATCCTGATTTAGCTCAACAACACTCAGAGGTGTTTGATTTTTACACTTTATGTTAGTTAATTTAAGATGAAATTATGTACAAAACTGGTTCAAACTGGTCTTCTCTGGCAGGAGTGGTGGATGGGAGGTGCGAAATTAACACTAAGGGAGCGTTTACACTGAAATGAATCACCGTATCACCATATCGGTGTATTGGAAACGATTTGCATCCACACACGTCATGTCTGGATCGCCAGAAACGGTAGTCACATGACTAGGCTGGTGTCACATCGTCATGACATCACGACACCACGTGGGCGGTAAAAACAAGGAAGTGGAGCTCCATATCTGAAGTTGCCATAGTTCTATGGAAGTTGCAGCAGCCAATTTCGAGCCGAGGAAAATGTGAAGTGTGAAAACAGTCTTTTCGTGGACCGACGCTGTTTTGCGTTCTCAGGTTTGTTTAAACTTTCCCGCAATATCATTGCATGCCCGATGTCACAAACCCAGCGAATCAGGAAGGCGCAGGTCACAGTGATGCGGTCCAGTAAGAACAGCAGCTAGAGCCCCGACGTCAGTGTATCAGCATTTTCAGCGTTTTCATGCGTCCACACAGCACCAGATCAGATCCGTACTCAGGCGATATGTGTGACCTGGCGTATCCAGATTGTTCCGTCTCCGGAGCCGTTTTCCATCGGATTAGTGTGAACAAACACTGCATATCGAATATGTCTCTCTTGTAACAGGTCTCTCTTGTAAATGAGACCCTGAGTCTCAAGAGATTTTTCATGTACAAATAAAGGTAAATAAAAATATGTACTAGTGTGGACGGGGCCTAAGGGATGTTGAATGAACACGAGTGGAAGCTGAATTAACTTCAATCATATCAACTCTGGCAAATAACCCCAACTCAAACCTCCATTTAACTTTCAAATAGTTAAAATAACCCTTTGTGTGGTAAAAACAACTCTGAAATATTTTATCCTGAAATTTTAACCCTCTAGTTTTTGATGTGAAGGATTTGGCTTTCCGAGTACCACCAGGTTTAAACCTATATAACACAGTTCTAAACAGGAAATCACCCAAAGGATGACAAAAGTTGATAAAACTGAAATGAGGCAAACCCACAAACTGAAGAGCTGTCCAAGTACCACCTGAAGTCGTCACGTCCCACAGTCTGAGAAACACTGCACTGCTGGATACACATCTGGGCCTGCAGCTTCATCAGCGCATTCAAATTAAGTCATTAACTCTTACATAATTAGTTGTTAATTAGCCTTGAGTGGCTCTTAAATGTCAGTTTGCATAATGTACACAACTTACGTTATGCAAATCAACATAGAGCGTACATTAAAGCGGGTAAAGGGAATGCAAAATCGACTTCTTGGAGCTTTTTTCTCTCGTCAAAAACACGCCCAAAGAGGTTTTAAGAAGACGTATTGCGCTTGTTTCTGCTGTAGAGTTGTAATCTGCGACACCCGTGGGTCATTATGTTAAATTTAAACACTTGAAACCACAATATTAATCTAAAGTGGTGATGAAAACGGGGATTAATCAGCAATATGACGTCTGGAAAATAAGCGATTAAAGACGGTAAAGATGGCTCAAACATTCATAAATCATTCTAAATACAATTTTGGATGAGTAAATGGTGAGGGGAAATGACTATAACATGGCTTAAAGCTCGAAAAAGTTGATTTTGTGTAATCGTCTGCATTAAGTCCATGCATGTTTGTGTAATCCAGCCGTACGATTCTGTCCAATGCTCAGCCCACAAGTCTACATCACCCACTATATATATATATATATATATATATATATATATATATAATTTTCTCTGGGTATTGCTGCTTCAGGGTTTTTAGGTGTTTTGTCAGATGTTTTTATGGTTTATAATTACAAGCATTTCATAAGTATCAAAAGCTTTTATTGACAATTACACTGAGTTCATGCAACAAGTCAATATTTGCAGTGTTGCTCTTCTTTTTCAAGACCTCTGCAGTTCTCCCTGGCATCAATCAACTTCTGGACCAAATCCTGACTGAGGCCGTACATTCTTGCAGAATCAATGCTTGGAGTTTGTCAGAATTTGTGGGTTTTTGTTTGTCCACCCGCCTCTTGAAGATTGACCACAAGTTCTCAATGGAATTAGGATCTGGGGAGTTTCCTGACCATGGACCTAAAATCTTTATGTTTTGTTCCCTGAGCCATTTAGTTATTACGTTTGCTTTATGGTGAGGTGCTCCATCCTGCTGGAAAAGGCTTTGTTCATCACCAAACTGCTCGTGGATGGTTGGGAGAAGTTGCTCTCGGAGGACATTCTGGTATCATTCTTTATTCACGGCTGTGTTTTTAGGCAAGATTGTGAGACAGAGGCCACTCCCTTGACTGAGAAGCAACGCCACACATGATGGTGTCAGGATGTTTTACTGTTGGCTTGAGACAGGACTGATGGTAATGCTCACCTGGTCTTCTCCGAACAAGCTTTTTTCCAGACGCCCCAAACAATCGGAAAGGGGTTAAAGTCATTTTCTCTGATGAATTAGAGAAAATGACTTTAACCCAGTCCTCGGGAGTCTAATCCCTGTACCTTTTGCAGAATATCAGTTGGTCTCTGAGGTTTTTTCAGGAGAGAAGTGGCTTCTCTGCTGCCCTTCTTGACACTAGGCCTTCCTCCAGAAGTCTTTGCCTCACTGTGCATGCAGACACACTCATACCTGGCTGCTGCCATTCCTGAGCAAGCGCCGCACTGGTGGTGGCCCGATCCCGCAGCCGAAACAACTTTAGGAGACGTCCTGGCGCTTGCTGGAGTTTCTTGGGCACCCTGGAGCCTGTTTGGCAACAATTGAACCTCTCTCCTCGAAGTTCTTGATAATCCAATAGATGGATGACTGAGGTGCAATCTTACTAGCTGCTATAAATTTTCCTGTTATGCCCTTTTTGTGCGATGCAATGATGACTGCACATGTTTCCTTGCACATAACCATGGTTAACAGAAGAGGAACAATGATGTCAAGCACCATCCTCCTGTGTCCAAGTGTCCAGTCTGTTATTCTGACTAAAATCATGACAGACCGATCTCCAGTCTTGTCCTCATCAACACCCACACCAGTGTTAAAGGAGGAATCTTTGAATTGATGTTAGCTGGTCCTTTTGTGGCAGGGCTGAAATGCAGTGGAAATGTTCTTTTGGGGATAAAGTTAATTTTCAAGGCAAAGAGGGACTTTGCAATTAATTGCAGTTGAGCTGATCACTCGTCATAACATTCTGGAGTATATGCAAATTGCCATAATAAATACTGGAGGAGCAGACTTTGTGAAAATAAGTGTTTGTGTCATTCTCAAAACTTTTGGCCACGACTGTAGGGATGACAGAACATAGGGCTGAGAGGCACATTCCAAATTGTTGATTTAAACATGTTATGTGTTAGCAGTTAGTACCCTATAGAAGTGTAATTTCCTAACGTTAAAGGCCCCATATTCTGCTGTTTTCTGATCTATGTTCTAATGTTGTTTCCTCATCACAAACATACGATGCCTCTCCGTTAAAGAAAACAGCTTCAGGTACAGAAACGATGCAAATTCACAAACTCAAACATAAGTTTCACTGAGAGTCCCCCCTGAAGGTTTAGAACTCTTCCATTGTGGTGACTCTTTTTGTTTGCAGGTGTTTTCTTGGTTTTTGTTGTTTCTCTATTTGCATTTGATGATACATTTGTCTTTGTTTCCTGCAGCTGTTTGTTTTTTTCCTTTTGCACCACGTTCTTTGTTTGTACCTTTTTTAAACTTGTGTTTGAGTCGGTGAATTTGCATCGTTTCTGCCCTTGAAGCAGTTTTCTCTAAGTGAGACGTTGCATCGGGCCGTGTTTGACCCCCGTCGGCCACCGTACGTACATACCTGTTGTGTTTTGTGGAAGTGCTCTACTGTTTTTAAAGTCCAGGCCCCTTAATCCATGTAACATATGTTCAATAGTTTTGCAATATAAAACCAAAAATAAGAAAATGGGAAAAAAAACAAAAAAAAACTCTTTTCTTCATTATTTGTCGGCAAAACCAAAATGGGGGGGATGGGGGGAAGGATAACGATTAGTTTTTTCAGGGTTCTCGCTGTCAAGTCCAACATTAGTCCTGGTTCAGTCCTGGTTTAGACCTGATTTGGACCTGGTTTAGACCGGCACTGCAAAAACCAAAATCTAGCCAAGTTAAGATGAATTGAATTAAGTAAGTAAAGTTTATTTACTATTTCACAGACACAGCTCACAAAGTGCTTCACATACAAAAGATAAAACAGCATAAGAAACATTCATATTAAAATCAGTCATAACAGCTCTAAAACGTAAGAGGGCGGGAAGGCTTGTTCAAAGAAAAATGTTTTTAATTGTTTTTTGAAAGCATCTACACTTTCTAGAGAGCGGAGGTAAGGAGGCAGCTCATTCCAGAGTTTTGGGAAGACGGCTTGAAAAGATCTGTCGCCTCACGTTTTAAAACTTGTCTGAGAGACCATCAACAAGTTTTGGCTGGTGGACCTGAGGGTACGGGCAAAGGCTTCATCAGATCTGTGATGTAAGTTGGAGCCTGACCATGTAGGGCCCTAAAAGTCAACACCAGGACCTTAAAGTGGACACGAAAAAGAACAAGGAGCCAATGTGAGGATTTAAGGCAGGGGTGTCAAACTCATTTGGGTCTGGGGGCCATATACAACCTACTTTGATCCCAAAGGGGCCGGATTGGAAAACTCCATTCTCTGTTCAAGTTATTGTATTTTTCGCCATGTTGTGTCTCATAGTGGCGTTTATATTCCTCCTTTATATTTATATTCTTTGAGCACCGCCACTTGTTGCAAACACACCAAGCGTACAGGTTTCCCATTCACCTCCGTGAAAAAGAAGAATTAGTAAATTTTTCTTGGAAAATCCTGCACTCAGCTCCACTTTTCTTATTTTTGACACTTTGCTGATGAGGGCGTCATGGTCACAGTCAAAACGATCGTCCTTTAAGAGCGTTTGGAAAGAGGCGAGTCTTCATTTGTGCTGCTCTGGTGGGAGGCGGCCACACACAGAAGCATTGGAGATGCTGCTATGCTAAGCGGCGTAGAAAATTACCAGAAAAATCTGAAAATGTTACATATTTTAATAGAAAATCAGCCGAGGGCCAGATTAAAGGTCTTGGAGGGCTGGATCTGGCCCCCGGGCCGCATGTTTGACACCTGTGATTTAAGGAGTGATAAGATGGTGTGGGTCAGAAACCTTGTGGTAGAGTTCTGGACCACCTGCAGCCGGGTAAGATCCTTCTTGCTCAGGCAGGTGAACAGACTGTTATAATAGTCTAGTCTGGAGGACACAAATGCATTGATCATCATTTCTAACAAAGTTTAGATATATTTCGCAGTTGAAAAAAATCAGTTTTTAGTGAGTTGCTTGGAGTGATGTTCTAAAGACATCGCATCACCAAAAAATACTAGATTACTTGAGTTGTTTTCAGCTAAATTTCCCTGTTGTTTAATATTGGGGACAGCGTTTTCTGGAGCAACAATAAGAGTCTCAGTTTTGTCTGGGTTTAACTGAAGGCTGTTATCACTGAGCCAATGTCTAACATGATTTGAGTCAATTTCACTTGACAAGTAAAATGATCTGCCAGGATCTTGCTACACGTAAAATAAGAAAAACAACTTTTTACATTTAAAATAAGAAACAAAATCCAATGTTGCTTGAATTAAGAAAAACACACTTATTCCAATGGTAGATCATTTTACTTGTCAAGTTGAATCTGCTCAAATAAAGTCAAATGTTCTTAATTTAAGTCATTTTTAACTTACCTTAGATATTGTTTTTTCAGTATGGTTTAGACCTGGTTCAGTTCTGATTTAGTCCTGGTTTAGTCTTGGTTTAGTCTTGGTCCAGTCCTGGCGATCTGCGAATGAATTCTTATCTGTTTTTTTGTTTTGTTTTTCATTTTCTTTTTGGAGATAAATGAAGAAAAGTTGTTTTTTCATTTTCTTACTTTTTGATTTTATTTTGAAAAACGAATGGATTCACCTTCACTAGAATCATTTGAATGAATCTTCACTGAACTAAAGGTAAAAGATTTGGCACATTGAAACCTACTCCTTCATGACATCACAAGGTGGAACGGAGCATTTCAAGCTTTGGAGATGTGCACAGACTAATAATAACGGACGTGAATGAAACAAAACACAACACAAGGTCTGTTTTTGATGAGGAAACAACATTCTAACATGGCTTAAAGCTCACAACGAGTCAGTTTTGTGTAATATAGCACCTTTAACGAACAAAACAAAATGTACGAAGCCTAAGTCAGAGTAGCCGTTTATGTTTTTTTTCCAGTTTTAACCCTTGAGTAATGAGTGGAGCTCCATTTATCAGCCCCGCAGTTTGGTGTTGTCGGCAGGATAAATAAATAATGGACTCCCGGGACACATCCAGAGCGTTGCAGAGGTGTTGTTAATCTTATCAGTCGGCCGGGCTTCCTGCCGTAAACCCGTGGAGTGATGGAGGGAAGGCCGTCTATTAGCCGTCTGCCTGGGGGCCCCGGAGTCAGCTAATGGGCCGGACAGCGCTTTGAAAGGCCCCGCAAACATTCCACGCATTCGCAGGTTGGGTTTTATTTTCACAACTGAACAGCGGGCAAAGAGAATGTGGAATACGGGGGCAGCAGGTATACGCTCGCCGGGTGTAGAAGGCGATTTTTGTTTTTCACTAGAAGAAAGAGGTGATTTTTTTGGACTGCTAAGGATAGTTGCCAGTGAGATGTACTTGAAAGTGAAATGTTGTCAAATGGCAGCTTTGAAAACCAGAATGAAAAGTAGAAATAGTTTGAAGAAGTTGTGGGAATTCGCTTCTTAAATCTTACCATTTTAAACCACTTATTTTCTGATCTGTTATAATGTTTCCTCAACAAAAACATGGAGTTGTGTTTTGTTTCATTCACACATGCTTAACACACAAGCATATTTTACACTCTGTTCCACCTTGTGATGTCATGCGGTAATACAGAAGGGGCTCCACTGTGTTTTTAAACTCAATACTTCTTCACTATAGAATCATATGGATTATTTCAGACCTGGAATTGCCCATTTCCACTGAACAAAAGGTAAAAGGTGCTGTTTAAAGTTGAACTCCGGCAAGTTTGAAGCTCAAGTCCGTTGCTAGAGGTGGTGGAATTCTGTCCGAAGCCAAACAACAGCACAGATCAGTGTTTCCTCAGCAGAGATCTCGCTGTGGCAGTGAGTCTGTCAAGGCAACAAACTAGTGTAGTGATGGGGGCAAGTTCTTAACATCCACGTAAAACGCCAATTTGCTTCACACTGAAAAAGCTTAACACCACTTTAACCCATCTTACAACAGCCACAAGTCTAACAGACAAAACGCTCTGCCTGGTTCACTCATTAGTGTCTGGAAACGATAGAAAATAACTTTCGTCCTGCCTCCACCAGTAGGAAGACGGCACCAAAACCTGTAGAAATCAGCTGAGTGGACACGTCACAGCAACATCACGTGACCACTCTGAGGAAGACTGATAGTGAGCAGTTGAAACGGTCAGAAAAAAGAAGCTAATCACAGAAGAAGACCAAATGAACGTCACTGGACTGTAGACGGACTAATCATCAAGGATTACTCAACTTTTTCATTGAAGAAAGACTAGATAAAATTGATTTAACAAAGTGTAGAGCATTCTAAGCACTGAAGCATTAGTGCTGACGTGTTTGGGATACTTTCTGATCCTGTACTGTGCTTCTGTAATGTATGACTGAGAAAGTAAATACAAGAACATTTATAAGGTAACATTCTGTAAAACTGAACTACAGGGAAAACATGTATTCTCACTGTAAGCGGTGTTGTTACTCCACAGATATGGCTTGTAACATGGCTTAGTGGTGTTATTTGATTGTCTCCATGGACCTAGATGTTTAATATTAAGTCTACGGAGGTGGAGTTTCTAGCGTGTAGTTAAAGAACAATCGGGACTACTTTAGATAACAAGGGGTAGTTATTCATTTGTGAGATGTGGATGATGAAGGGACTAAGAAGCAGGATGTCAGGAGGAAACTATTCTCTCCCCGTCGCCACATGCATCAGAGTTAAACCTTTATGACCAAATATTTTTCTTCTCAAAGTACATTGTGTGCGACTACCCCTGAACCACTAAAGTACTATCAGATACTGACTAGTCCGGACCAGTTGATACGTTGCTGCGCTCTTGCCTCTGCACAGTGGTTCCAAAGATTCAAGTGGCATCTTTGATTTGATATGAAGTGGTACTGCAACTGGAGATGGACTAGAATGAGTGTATTTCAGTATTAATGTTTAAAAAGGGCTTCTGACCCACTCTCACAAAAACTAGCCCACTACCATTACTGGAGAACTTACTACATCTCGTCTTGTCCCAACAGATAATACTCCCTACAACTGTACAACAACTCACCCTTACGTAACAGATAATATTCCCTACAACTACTTACTTGCAATTATTGAAAAAAGTCCAGATCTACACGGAACACTACACGGTAAAATGTCGCGCTGGTATTTTTCAACGATAAAACCACAGAAATGAAAAAGTACCGCTGATTACGAAGTGAAATGCCACCGTGAAGAGGCCTGTCAGATCTGCAGTTTTGAACAGGAAGTTAACCGACCTGACATTTTCTCTTAAAGCCACAGTATGTCTCTTTTTAGCTTGAAAATAGACAAAAATAAAAGCATGTTTGTCGCACCGAAAAAGCTGCTCTGAGCCGTCTTGCCTCTCCATAAGCCTGACTCTTACGTGGCCTGTAGGGACGGGAGTATTGATGACTCAGTGCAAATGTGGGTATCAATACTAATTAACATATAAAGCAGGAATTTTACACATGTTAGGGGTATTTTTGCATTGTTTTATGTCACAAAACCTTCACCAGCAGCACGTTGGACTGATCCATATGCATGATCCATCGATTTGTCCTTTAGTTCCTCTTTGAAATGTTGTTCCTTTTGTTATAATCTTCCACAGTATGACATTAAATACACCGGTCTCGATGGAGAATGTTCCAAATTATGGTTTTCATTTTCTATTTCCAAGAAAGTGATGTGCCACAGCATTATATCTTTTTTACACTGACCAAAATGTTAAATACTCCGCTGCAAATTTGCCTGATCTGGCCGAGTTTTTTTTCAGGTTTATTATCGACATAATAGTTCTAAGACAGCTTCATTCTAGTCTAGAGGTCATTTATTTTAAGAGAACTTGTCAAATAAAATGATCAGTCCATGCAGCAAGATCATTTAAGAATTTTGAAGTCATTTTCTGATAGATTTAAGTGTTTATATCTTAGCTTTTCTGCAGTGTGAGGTAAGTATGTTCGAGTTTCATTCTAAATACCCCAACAAACAATCTCAATATTTATGCTACAAAACTAGTATCAAAAATCTAGCCAAGTTAAAGGAATAGTGTGATATGAGCGAAGAGAAACTAGTACCAAGCGATTATGAGGTCTGACTTTTTCCCTGTTCATGTTTTGTGACACAAATGTATCACTCTTTTGAACACATATTGTTTAGCGAAGAAACTCTTTATTTTCGTGACCCCAGCCAACTTCGTCAGCACCAAAACCGGGGAAGAACTCGGCTCAGTGTTGATGCACGACACTGATTGTTTTTGTGGGGGGTATTTAGAATTAAACTTGAACATACTTACATCACACTGCAGAAAAGTTTGGCCAAAATTTAAGATATAAACACTTAAATCTATCAGAAAATGACTTAAAAATAGTGAAATGATCTGAGCTGCATGTCAAGGGTTGAGTGTGGTTGAGGACCCCAAAGCAGAGACATAGGCGCAGGTAGATGTTTAACAGGTTTATTGCCGGAAATGAAGGATGTGGTGATGGAAACAGGCTGGAGACATAGACGGAGGGAAGACACTGGGGAAGACACTGGGGTAGACTCACGGGTAGACTCACGGGTAGACTCACGGGTAGACTCACGGGTAGACTCACGGGTAGACTCACGGGTAGACTCACGGGTAGACAGACTGGACAACAAGGTCAGGCAGGACGACGACGTGGACGTGAACAAGCAGGACGAGGACGTAGACAAGGGATAGAGGAGGAATGAACTGAACAAAAGAACAAAGGATGAGGACAGAACTAAATAGTGGGGCTGATTAGACAATTAGCTGCAGGTGAACCACCGAGCAGGTGATCCACACTGCAGCATTAGCCCAGCCACGCCCCCGAGAGGAGCAGACAGACACAGAAGGGAGGGGAACACACAACAAACACCAAACCCTGACCCTGCATGCTCATTCTACTTGACAAGTTCTCTTAAAATAAACAACCTCTACACTAGAATGAAGCAGCCTCAGAACCAGTAAGTCGATAATAAATCTGAAAACAAGATGAAAAACCTGGGACATACAGATTCATGTCAAAAATCCCAACTATCACTTTAAAATGACTTGAACTGCAAACGTTTTATCATAATTTAAGTATATCTCTTCCTCCACTGTCAATGGAACAAGACTTTTTGGAGTTAAAACATGAAAATACATCTTGTGACACCTCTTTGCACTTAAAATCAAATCGAATTTTGCTTGAATTAACAAAAACACACATATTCCACTGGTAAATCATTTTACTTTAAGTTGAAACTACTCAAATGACCTAACATTTTCTTAATTTAAGTCATTTTCACTTGCCTGGCTATGAGTTTTGGCAGTATATTCTGTATTTTCAACCCAAAACATGCACTGTAGGTGTGAAAGTGGTGTGTGCATGAGTGTTGGTGGTAGCTTAATACCGTCGGGTCTGGAGTGAATGAACAATGCTCTGTTAATAATGCTCTGAAAGCATCTTTGAGGACATGTGTCTGTGAAAAGCGCTATAGCTGTTGTTGTAAGGCGACCTTGGGTGTCCAGAAAGGTGACAAATAAACAAAATGCATTATTATTATTATTATTATTATTATTATTATTATTATTATTATTATTATTATTATTATTATTATTATTATTCAAAGCGGTATCTCATTTTCGACTTGGTAACTTACTGTACATTCTAACGCTTCAGTCCGTTGTGAGACCTAGTGCCCTCTGGCCACAGTGAACCCCCTCACCCCTGACTGGCCCTATATGTACTCCCCTGTCCACATCCCTATGCATGACGGCCCCACTGACCCCTTATTCCAGCTTATCTCCCAGCACACAAGATAAGCACCGCAATGTCCACTGCAAGTCAACGTGACATGCTAATAAAACTAGGTTACTCTCGCTGTTGGGTAATAGTTGAAATAGTAGCCCCCATATGCAGCTAAAGTCCAGCAAAAACACTATAAAATCCCCACTTTGACGTAACCTGCCCTTACAAGGAAATATAGTTCTACATGTTGATCTATCGGTTTCACACACAGACACACACACCATCCGTTTAAAAGACCTATTTTACACAATTTTCGGATCTAAAATGTTGTTTCCTCGTCACAAACAGACCTGGAGTTGTGTTTTGTTTCATTCTCACAGGTTAAAACCCACAAATCCTGTGTATTTTCTGTTTGAGTTCTGCTCTCATAATGAAAAAAAAGAAAAAACACTCCTGGTGCTCCATTGTGTTTTTAAACTCCTACAAACCTTCACACTCCAAAACATACAGTAGAATCGATCACACTTAAGTACAATAATAATCAACCCAAAACATGTTACATAGGTCCAGGTCGTCACTGTAAATGAGAAGCCGTTCTTAATTGATTTGCCTGGGGAAATATCGAATAATTAAATAAAATAAAATTACAACTCGAAAAAAAACAAAATACTTTTATTTTTTAATGTATTTTTTATGGGTTTTTTTTTTCCAAATCTGCTCAAATAAAGTAAAATTATATTAATTTGAAATAAAATAAAATGACAACTTGAAAAAAAGAAACAAAACACTAACGTTATTTCATTAGCAGATTTAATTTGATTTTTTTAAATATATTTTTTATTTAATTTTACTTTTTATCTACTCAAATAAAGTCAAATGTTAATAATTTGAAATTAAATAAAATTACAACTCGAAAAAAAGGAACAAAACAGTTATGTAATTCCTTTGGCAGATTTTATTATATTTTTAAAATGTATTTTTTATGTATTTTATTAATTTTTTTTCGAATCTATTCAAATAAAGTAAAATGTTATTAATCTGAAATAAAATAAAATGACAACTCTAAAAAAAGAACCAAAAGACTTATGTTATTCCATTGGCAGATTTTATTATATTTTTTAAATGTATTTTTTATGTTTTTTTTAATCTACTCAAATAAAGTCAAATTGTATTAATCCGAAATAAAATAAAATTTCAACTCTAAAAAAATAAACAAAACACTTATGTTATGTTATTATTTTCTTAAACGTATTTTTTATGTGGTTTTTTTTTTTCAAATCTGCTCAAATGAAGTAAAATGTTATTAATTTGAATAATTTTTACTTGAATTTAACGTTTTGCAATGCACTGGAATAATTTTCATCATCATCATCTTGCATTTCAGCCTTTGAATTTTCCAATCTCGACTGAACTAAAGTTAAAAGGTATCTTGAAAACTACCTTTTCATGACATCACAAGGTGGAACAGAGTGTTTTGAGCTGTAGATGTAGACAGAAAAATAAAAAGAGAGTTACTCAAACGTGTGAATGAAACAAAACACAACTTGAGTATGTTTTTGATGCGGTAACAACATTCTAACATGACTCAAAGCTCACAAGAGTCCATTTATTTTCAATATAAAACCTATAAAACCTTTAACAAGTGTTTTTCTCAGCGGCGAGAGAGTTTTCGGTCGAGTATTTTGCGCTCGGGTTCGTTTGTATGCGTCTCTCTCCGTTATCTGAAAAGACACCTGACATTTCTTGCAGTCTTTTCGGCCCCGGAAGGCAGACTTTTCAGACAGTGCGGTGGTTTCGCTCAAAGAGAAGGTCGAGGTATTTTGGAGTATCGCACGGATTCGAGCAGTGCGTCAACTTCACGGTGTTGTCGGACTTAAGCCTGCAGGGGGCGAAAGTGAGCGCTTTTGAATGTATATGATATTTTTATGTAATAGTCGGTTTCAAATGTGATAAACAACACAATGAAAAACATTTCTTACGATGAGCAGACACACCACTTCTCAGGTCTCATCTTCCTGCTGACATCACCTGCTTGTCTCCATGGAGATAGATAAGTTTTAAAGGGACAGTTTGGAATTTTGGACATAGGGCGTCATTTCCTCGTGAGCCAGAGTGTTGGAGACGTGTGGAGACACTTTTTTTAAAATCTTCCATCCATTCCCTGTATTTGCAGAGGTTGCTGGTGCTAGGCTAGTGCATGTCAATGGCCAAAGTCGTCCTGCCACTAAAAACAGTCTTATCCACTCCACAGAGCACCTGAGGAAAACTATTAGAACTCCAGACTGTCCATGTGAACGTCTGTGTCCAGAGAATCATTTTAGAAGTAAAACCAACCGTTGCAATTGAAGGATTTCTGTCTGAGCGGCAGCAGTGAGTTGTACTTCCTGATTAAAAGCTCGGCAGTGGCGGACTGATATATGAGAAAATAGTCACTCAACATGTGACGATTCATGCAATTTAAGGTTAGTTGAGGCTCCCGATGCCACGGTTACAGGAGCGAATTTGGAACCAGGTTCCATATTTGGAAATCTGACCGCGAGTATCATAGCAACCACAAGAGCCAATCATGATTGAGATCGAAAAATGTTCCCACCCTCCTCATGGCAGAGCGGTGATGTGATACTCTGCACCTGCATGAACCGCTGTATTTCAGTGATTCTTGAGAATAATAAGGAAACTTTTAGCTTTTATCATCAAACTTGAAATAGTAAGTTTAAGACATCGATTTATGTTTTATGTTCTGTTATGTACAAACAGCAATAGAGTCACAATTTAACGAAATTCACTTTACTTTATACAAGTTAAATTACGCTAGTTAAGATTCTAGTAACGTTAGCTATTGTAATTGTTTGAGATATTTTGTCATTTTATTTCAAAAATAGTCAATCAGGGCAGGAAAGCAGGAAGAGAACGAAACTAGCTGTCAATCAAACCTGTTGCTAATGCTAGGCGGCAGTGACCTCAGGGAATGAAGGCGTCTGATTGGTTCGTTATTTATGTTCATATCTTGATTGAGGAACAAAATAACAAAATGAAAAATTCAGGATCATGTGTCGTGGGTTCAAATGTTCGTGAACATTTTAAGACCAAAATGTCGAGGCCACAGCAGCAGGTACAGAGAGAGGAGCGATAAGATCCCAATGTGAGTCAATGGGAAAAAGGTAGAGAAGGAGCCAGAAGAGCTTCTTGGAGCACTTCCTGTTTGGCACACGGCAGCTAGCGCTTTAGCTATGTCATATATACGGTCTATGCATGCACTGGCCTAGCACCAGCAACCTCTCCAAATACAAGGACTGGATGGAAGATTTAAAAAAGTGTCTCCACACGTCTCCAACACTCTGGCTCACGAGGAAATGAGGCCCTATGTCCAAAATTCCGAACTGTCCCTTTAATGTCATGCTGAAAAACATTTCATAAGCAAAGCGATCGATAATATTGTGCTTTTAATTGTAAAATTTAGAAATCTACTCAGCCTAAACAACAAAAACCAACGACATTACATTTACATGACATTATCGATAAAATGTAATAATTATGAATGCTTGCTTGTAGAATCATTAGACTCAAAACATCAGACAAAGTGAAATAAATGGTGTTTTTATTTAACATTTTAGTACAAAATCACAAATTACTTTGAAACATTTATAATATATTATAATCCTATATAAAAAGCCATAGATTGTCACACAGATCCTCTCAATAATCAGAATAATCATATAGTTTTGCACATTTTTCATATTTATCTGTTAAATAATACACCACAACAACTGTAATATGCACTCTATAGCTAAAACTTCAATATTTCCCACAAATGCATAACGTTTTTGAAGTAAAAATAGCATAACACAATCTTCCCTTAAAAATGAGGACTGTTGCCATAACAATAAACCATTTAAAACAACATATTATCCCTTTAGAATGGTAAAAAATTCACATACAGTATAACCGGAATCTGAAATTGATAAACATAAGATAATCAGAAAGTGTGCGTTAGCGTGCTAGTTGTTGTAAGCTTTACTGTCACTTATAAACTCATTGCGGTGAATAATTAAGATGTGGAGAATGAATAAACTAAGTGAGGATTAATTTTGGACCACTGCGAACAGTTTAAAATGAACGGCTTCTGTTTTTCACCATTTTAAGAAAGTAAAAATAAAAAAAAGTTTAAAAAAGATCAGCGTAAAATGGAATAAACCCACTTTTGCTCACATCGCGTCTCACTTTTTGCAATCCCTTTTTATAATCTTCTTGAATATCCCCATATCGTCCACTTTTGCCACTTGAAAACGCGCCGTGTCGGGACTTCCGGCTCTTTTGCGGGATCCGAATCATTTGGATGCGCTTGTTTCAAAGAGCCGTTCAAAAGTTATATTTATTTATACGACAGAAGCCGAAGTGATGGTTCATTTTTAACCACAAACGTATCGCAAAAGTAAAACGACCGAGACTGAGATCTGTTTAAAATGGTTCAAACTTAAAGTGGGAATTTGTATTGTGCATTATCGAACTAAAACGTCGCGCTACAATGATAATAACGATTTTAAAAACGATTATTATGATGACAAAAGTGTTTTTTGCACAAAATTGTCACTTGCATCGCCTCCTCAGCTTGTGTGTTGGTTCAGGGTTAATCAGGACAAAAAAATGCACAGAAATTAGAAAGAAGACGATTTGGCTGTTCGGCTACTGCGTGTTATCGCTTTGCATGAGTCGGGTTTTGCAGGAATGTTCCACGGTATGGCATTATACATATTTATTATCAAATATTATTCAACCACCCCATTCCAACTGGGTTTTTATTGCTCAAAATACACGGGAAAAGCATACATTCTGACTTGAGATGGGCTCGCTTCTCCACAGACCTGACCCATAACTTTGCCTAGTAGCATTCTTGTTTCCATGGCAATAGAATGCTTGACTGTTGAACACTCCGACAAAGCTATAACAGCAAGTAGGTGGCAGACCCTTTAGTAAAAAAGAGACACAATGCACCTTTAACGGCGCGTTATGTAACTTTTTTTGGTCAGCGGTGCTTGTTTCTATGGAGATGTCATTGCTTTGCCTGGAATGTTCCACAATGCGACATTAAACAGTTCTATTTTATGTTTTTTTTTCAAGTATAGGTGGTTTTATAGCTCAAATATACTTAGAAAAACAGGGTCACAGTCAGAATTGGGGTTGTTTTTCCGCAGATCTGACCTGTAACTTGGTCCGGTTTGGTCTCCACAACGATAGAAAGGCTTAAAACCGTAGTGCGAAACATTCCAGACAAAGCGATAACATCTGCACAGAGAAAAGCATTTAGAGGATAGCACCCTGGACCGGAAAAGTTACACAACGTTTACGGGACTGTTCAAAAGAGCCGGTTCCTTTGCAAACATCACATCAATTCCGTGCGCCGTTATTTCCAAAAATCTTCCCGTTTTATTCTGTTTGCCATCACCGTTTCACCGCTCCTCGCCTTGGTGCAGTTACATTTCATTAGCTTGAGGAGGAGGAGGAGAAAGAGAGAGAAGAGGATAGAAAAAAACTGTTTTCAACATTTTCACAATATTGACGCCGAACCAGTAGAAACTGAAATGATCATGAGCGAGTTTTTGCGGCGTCTACGGATATAAAAGAACGTATAACCGAAAAAGTGGCTCGGATGAGTTGCGAAATGTATTCACTCTCAAAGAAAAATCGGCCCGTTAACACAATTTCAGTTTTCTTCTGCGAAATTTCAGCAAACAATTTCAAAGTTGGGTCTTTGTGAAACTATGAGAAGCTTTCAAAGACATGATATTGGTTTGTTTTTTTGTGTTACATTGAAATATGTTTTATACCCGGAAGAAAAAAACATTGAAGTGTCCATTATTCATATGTGTGGGCTGGCCTCTCCTCAGATCTGAACTGTAACTTGGCTTGCTGCAAGAGTGTCAGTCAGGAAAGTTCCATAGTACTCATTTAAAATGACCTTAAGACCTATGAATCGTAATGAAAAATCGTGGTAAAAGTTATGGATATAGTTGTTAATTTAAAGTAATATTGGCTTCTCTCATTACTGGATATGCATTTTTGATTTAAAAGTAATAGTACATGGCCTCAAAATACTATTACTTAAGAAGAAGTACAAAGTGGTGCTCCAAGAAAGAAAAAAAGTAAAATATTTGGGAAAACTACTGCTCAAGTAAGAGTAACATACTCACTTTTTTTGACAAAACCTCTTGTTGACTTACTCATAGTGGGAAGAGTAACAACAACTTTTACTCAAATACAAGTACTGTTACTGCAATTAAATACGGTTGAAGTAGGGATAAAAGTTTGCTGCTAGAAAAGTACTCTTACAAAGAAAGTACAATTTCTTAAAAAAAAAGAAAAAAAGCTCAAGTAAATGTAGATCATATAAGAATTATTTTTAACCCAATTTCGAGGCACTTTACTTTTCCTGGGTAACTTGTGCTATACTTTTAAATATTTCACAAAAATGCTATATACAAATACTACAATTACTGCATAGCGGTGTATTGTGAGTAGTACTACACAGCCATTGTCGCAGTAGCCAAATAAAGAATATTTATACAATATTTATAGCATAGTTAACTGCGCTGGTAACTGTCTCTTACAGTCTATGAAAGGATGGTAATATCCGGTAGGCGTGTGTCGTTCAGATCATAATGTTCCGTGTTGCACTGCATTGTGGGAGTTGACTTATGACCCGGACAGAGGAGCACTCGGAAGTGACGGCGAAACGTGTCCGACAGGCACGCGTAGAGGATGGGGTTCGCGCAACTCCAGGAATACGACAAAAGCACCACCACTTCGAAAGCTCTGGCGAAATTTTGAACCAGTCCGACCTGATACAGCGAGCAGAAGTTGAAGGTGTAAAACGGCAACCAGCAAATCCCAAAAACGACCACCACGGCGACCACCATTTTCGTCACCTGCCGCTCCATCCGTTGGCCCTCCTGATTCGGCGACGTGGCCCGGAGACGTTGCGATCTAAAGGTGCAAATCAGCGCCGTGTACGAAGCCATCATGACCGTGAACGGCAAAGCGAACCCCATCACGAAGGTGTACGAGAGAACGCCGAGCCACCACGCGTCGGAGGCCAGTTCCGGCATGCACTGTCCTTGCTCGGCAGTGAAGTGCAGCGCCATCGGGAGGATCGTGAGCAGCGAGACGAACCACAAAATCGCCGAAATGATTTTGGCGAAACGAGGAGTCCTCCAGCTGGCGAACCGTAGCGGGTTTGAAAGCGCCAAATACCGATCAACGCTCATCACGGTAAGACAGAAGACGCTCGTGAATTGGTTGATGCCGTCCAGTACCATGACGATCTTGCAAGCGATGTCCCCGAACATCCACGTGTTTTGGAAGTTTTGGCTCGCGATGAAAGGTAGTCCGACCATGAAAAGTCCGTCGGCGACCGCCAAGTTGAAAATATACACCGTGGTCGAAGAGGAAAGCTTGTCTAGTTTCAAAATAGCGGTAATGACCAAAATGTTCCCAGCTAGACCCATGATGCAGACGATGAGGTACAAGATCGCCACGGTGATGCTGAACGCGCTGTGGTTTCCCCCGACATAAAAATGCTCGTCGAAGAAAGTTTGATTGTCAGGCGAAAATAAGACTTCCATTTTTGCGTTGAAGAAAAGTCCAAAAGCCAGGCAGGTTGAATTTAAATCCACACGCTGGTCTTGAAATGAGAAAAATCAATTCTCAAACTTTGCAATCCATCTGAAGAAAAGTTCCAGGGAGGTATCGCAAGCTCCGATCTGCCTTCGCTTACGGAGCAGACAGACTCGCTTTGCATGACCGGCTGGCTCTCCACGGGGGCTGGTTTATATCTGTTTTCCCCTCGGTTGAGTGGAGTGTGAGACCCCCTCCGCTCCTCCTTGTTCATCAGTCTCTTGAGAATGGCTGGACACACGCCCCTTCAGTAACAAAAAAAAATCCCACCTCCCCAACACCACGACCAGAAGTTCCTCCGTTTCCAAGGTAAACTCCAGGCCCCATCTGTTGCAATACTTTTGTTTCTGTAACTTTCACTCACTCTTGTCCTTTGCTATGTTTGTTTTCCTCACTCCTCACTGCCCTTCTATGTATTTTCTATTTTTAGGGTTTCTGAAGAGTAAATCGTCTAAAAGAAAAAACATAAAAGAAATGTTTTAAACAAAGAATTTCAAACTTTATTCGGCTGGGAGTATTTCACTTGTTTTACTAGACTAAACTAATACAAGAATCTCAGGTATTTCAGAACATGTTTGTAGAGGTTTAAACTAAAGGCTTAGTATAATTTAGACAAAATATGCTTTAGATTTAGTTGTTTGCTTAAGAAATTATGTAATTTAAATAATTGCTTTTCATGGCTATCTAAAATCTAATCAGTAAAGACATGTACAGTTCTTAGAACTAGTGAATACTACTCAAAATAAGATAGTCGTTTAAAAGAACTTAAAGAACTTAAGAAAATAATTTAAAAGAGCTTTTCTGGTGGAGAGCCCATACGCGCTGGTCTCCAAGGATGTTATCGGTTTGCCTGGAATGTTGCACAAAATATAATCAAATGTATCTTGCATTTAACTAGTTGTAGGGATGGGTAAGTTGGCCAATGTGGTCAAAAATAGGAAGCAGACTCAAAAAATGTCAATTTCACCAAAATATTTATTTGCATACACCATGGCATTGTGGTAGAAAAAAAAAAGAAAAATTAGACGTATTTACCAAAAATAACTGTTTTAAATCATATAAATCTAAAATTGATAAAATAACTAAATAAGTAATAAAATAAAATGAATCAAAAGCAACAGAAATGAAGGAAACAAACAAACAAACAAACAAAAAGAACCATGTCCCTTTACATAAAAAAAGTGCTTAACCCCTGTGCTTAACCCCTTAACGTCGAGTGTCACAAATATGCATCAAACCGTTTGGATCAAAATATAAGCCCGGATCGCAGCTGCATTCCCCTAATTCCGGTTAGTGCAGATGCAGAACCTTCCTAGGAACTTTTGGCAAGCACTTGTTTCGAGTTGTCGCAAATTTCCAACATGTCCAGATTTCATTTTTTAGCTATAATCAAATTAATAAGCACATCTTAATTTACCACCTAACCCTAACCCTAATTCAGGTGTTAAGGGGTTCACCTAAACTATAAACCCTGAAGTATCTAATTCAGATATACAAACTAAAACAAAAACAAACTGAAACCAATTCTCCCCTCCACATGGTCTGGTCATGGTCAGGTAAGCAGGTGAGTGAAATGACTGAAATGTATCACGAAATTAATAGGTTTAATCAAATAAAATATATTTAAAGTAACTTGTGTGTTGTGATTAACTTAAAGGAACTAAACAAATCTACTGTATTTTTTGGACTATAAGTCGCAGGGTTTCAGGGTTTGGGTGCGACTTCTACTTTTTTTATGCTGATAGCCCATAGACCGTATATATGAATCCTATATATGAATTAAAAATGAAAAAACAAATCGTTATCGTTTTTTAATTTTTGTTTTAGATACAAATAATTAAGAAAAGCGTTTTTTCGTTTTCTTCTTTTTGGTTCTATGTTGATGAATGATACACGGATTCTTCTCTATTGGGTTGTTTTTATTACTATAACTGCTATTATTGGCCTTTCAAGATGAAATTTGGTTCTTGGTCTCTGATTTTATAAAATAAATTTCCCCCAAAATGTGTGACTTATACTCCGGAGCGACTTATAGTTTAAAAAATACAGTAAATAAAACAAACCCGGGATAGTTGTATTTAGCTGTTTAGTTGAATATGGATAATTAACCATGTGAAATGAAATGAAAGTGAGTATCCAGGGAAAAAGGCCCTCTTTGTCACAATAGGTTATGAAAAACCCCTGCAAAATGAATTCTTCCTGTGTATGGGCATGGTTTACACTAGATCTGACCTGTAACTTGGCCTTGAGGTGTCACCTGCTGTTCTCTCCATTAGGGATGCAGCGATATGACACTGAAATTAAAAAATGGGCTGGATCTGAAGACGAAATCCTGGAATTGGATGTAATGAGGCTAATTACAGGCTGATTTGGACCTAGTTATTTTAAGGATACATAACACCATTGGATCTCTTGCGTAATAAGTTAACTGTGTTTTAAGGAAATATGTCCCATTTTCCGTCCGTACATCGCTAGTATCGGTTTATATCAGACATTTTGCACCAGTCTGACCTGATACAGCGAGCAGAAGTTGAAGGTGTAAAACGGCAACCAGCAAATCCCAAAAACGACCAGCACGGCGACCACCATTTTCGTCACCTGCCGCTCCATCCGTTTGCCCTCTTGATCCGGCGAAGTGGCCCAGAGACATGCAAATCAGCGCCGTGTAGGAAGCCATCATGACCGTGAACGGCAACGCGAACCCCATCACGAAGGTGTACGAGAGAACGCCGAGCCACCACGCGTCGGAAGCCAGTTCCGGCATGCACTGTCCTTGCTCGGCAGTGAAGTGCAGCGCCATCGGGAGGATCGTGAGCAGCGAGAAGAACCACAAAATCACCTAAACGATTTTGGCGAAACGAGGAGTCCTCCAGCCGGCGAACAGTAGCGGGTTCGAAAGCGCCAAATACCGATTGACGCTCATCACGGTAAAACAGAAGTGTAATAAGTTAACTGTGTTTTAAGGAAATATGTCCCATTTTCCGTCCATACACTGCTGGTATTGGTTTATATCTGAATCGCCAGATGGTTAAAGTGAAGTACTGGTATCCCTACTCTCTCTATAAACTTAATTCCATACCGTTGAACATAGACAAAGCAATATTATCACCATGGGATCAAACATATGGCATAATATCAATGCAGTATTTGCTTTGTTATTTCAAGGTAACATACAATTCAGCTATTCAAATCTCAAGTTTCTACTCATTTTTGTGGTTCAGAGCAGTTTTTATCAGGGCTTCAATGTCACCCACGGCCCAAGCCCCCCTCATCGTCCCGACAGGAAACAGGACCCCAGAGGATTTTCCTGGATCTTGTTTTTTGACTTTTGACATGGGATTGTTGTTGCGTTTGGGTCTTCCATCCTGTCTATTGTTCGGCCCAATAAATCCTGCGGAGAAAAAATGACCATGAGGTATACTAGATCATGGCCACGTCTTCAGTTCATATAATAGACCATAGAAAAGTACGTGAATATTGACAAAAGCATAATGGACCGTTGAATATTGTAGGAAATTAAATGATGATTTGCCCAAAACCAAGTTATTAAATAGAGAGAAAAAAAGGCAAATAATATAGTTAGGCCATAAAAAAATAAAATAAACAACAACAACAATAACAACACTCAAAAAACATCTAAAGATTTTTTTGTATGTATTTATTTAAAATAAATATATTTCTAAAATGTATATATTTCAAAATGTATCTATTTACAGTATTTGTTTTGATTTTTTAAAATTAACTTTTAAAAATTAGCTCTACTTGTACTACTACATTTACTCCTACTACTATACCCATAGTTTACCCTGTGGAGGTGGGGTTGGATGTACTACTACTACTACTACTACTACTACTGCTACTATTACTGCTACTATTAAATGTATGTATTTTAAAATGTATCTAGTTATTCATTTCAATTTTATTTATTTATTTGTTTATTTATACATGTATTACATGTATAAGATGCTTTTCTGTAACTCATTTCTTAGAACTTTCAATGCAAGTTTAAAATTTTTAAGTAGAGCAATAAATTAGTTATTCAGGTACGAGTCTATGGAGGCACTATTTGCGGGGATAACATTTTGCCGTGTCTTCAAAAGCATAAAAAGCAAATCAATCCAATTACAGAAAATCAGCCAGGCTTAAAGTGAGGATTATGGATGGATGAGCAGAGTGAAAGTTCTGGGAAGCGTGTGCACTGTTCACGATGAAAGACAGCGCATTGACCCCTGTGCTGGTGCCATTCAGACACGCATTGTTGGAATACCCCGAAAACTTCCTTCAAAACAGCCCAGACCGCTCCACTTAAGCCCTCCTGTTTACACCCTTACCCGACAAACTCTTATCTATTAGGTTTCCGCCCTAGCACATTGTTTTTGGCTCTAATTAAGCAGAGGGACCTTGTATCTCTTTAACGTGGCCCCCAGGAGACGCGTAAGTCTTGCAATCCTCACCCCGGCGCCTGCTCGGGCCCTGCAGTCGCTGTAAAAACATCACTGAAAACACTTTGTTTCACGGGGCTAAATTTAGAGAGCCCTGACAGTGTCGTATTTCACAGGCTGTATTTCACGTTTGGGTATTTTCATGTGCATTTGGGCTTGGCAGGCCGAGGTGGAGGAAGGATATCAAATATGTACAAACTAAATATTTGTAATGCGTACGTTCAAATGATAAATGCATGGTCATAAAAGTAGCCTGACTGATACGAGCATCGCTTCAACTCATCAGTCTCGAGCATCTCTCAGGAAAAGAATCTGATTACAGTAGTTGAAGCATCTAAACCGCGGAACAGGCCGAGAAATCAAACTGACTACCCTTCACAAATGCACAAAGCACTTCCCTCAGCTGTTTTTTGTTTTTGTCTGCTAAAATAGATTGAAGTACGTCCATCTGCTTTGCCGTGTTTGTTTTTGCGCTCAAGCTTCTGGCATTAAGCTAAAAGGCAATATCATGAAACCTATCAAGGCTAGTACTTAAAGCGGCTAATCTTCAACCAAGTCCCCTAGCTGTCAATCAAATCTGTTGCTAATGCTAACCTCGGGGAAAGATAGCGTCTGATTGCTCTCGCTGTTAATGTTCTTCTTAATGCTGTCAAAAATATCATGCCATTAACGAGTTAATGCAAAACAGTCTTAACAGTGTTAATTTTTTTTATGGCATTTTTTTTGCAAAGTATTTTTTTTCATAAGCTTTGGCCACTGCTGTAACGTTAGAAATCTACAGGATCTGACTCTTAACAGGAAGGAAGACAATTTGTACAAAAAAGAGAAGTCCTGTCAAGTGCGCTGATGTTATTCATACGAGGAAAACACGAAATAAAGTCCACTCCAAAACATGGCAAATACACACTTACCTTCGATAATATCTATGACCTTCAATAAGGACTGTGGCAACAACAGAGGTTTTGCAGCCTCTCTCCTCTGGCTGTCCTCACTGCTCCGAGCTGTTGTTATATCTATAAATTCATGGAGAAGCAGGACTCACATCTGTCTCATTATTTAATAGATATTTCTGTTGCTGGACTTATTTTCTCCGCTAAAGCATTAGCTCTGCTGTTGCATATAGATCCACGAGCTGCTGCCACATGTAAACCAACAGCGGCATGTGATGACATCATTGCTCTCAGTGCAGCAGCGTTGGGGCCCTGGATCTATAATAAAAACTTTTTTTTATTAGAGTTCTATGGTTGGGGCCCATGGTTGAGGCAGATGGGGCAGACAAATACTGTCGCAAACACAGTTGCAATAAAAAAATACACACATATTTGCACAACGCCCATCCAGTGTGTGTACCATGAGGAGGTAGGGTTGGATCTACTACTACTACTACTACTACTACTACTAACTACTACTAACTACTACTACTACTATGCCCATAGTGTACCATGAGGAGGTGGGGTTGGATCTATTACTGCTACCTCTACAACTACTACTACTACTACTACTACTACTACTACTACTACTACTACTACTACTACTACTACTACTACTACTACTACTACTACTACACTACTACTACTACTACTACTACTACTACTACTACTACTACACTACTACTACTACTACTACTACTACTACACTACTACTACTACTACTACTACTACTACTACACTACTGCACTACTACTTCTACTACTACTACTACTCTTACTCTTACTTCCATAATTTACCAAATGGAAGCCAGGTTGGCTCTACTACTACAATATACAACTATTTTATATATAGTATTACTAGTTGCCTCTACAAAATGAACGCTCTTATCTCATGGACCCAAACATGACATACTTCACATTTTCTCTGTGAAAGTCCAGTCTAAAACAGGCTCCAGAGCACAGTATGCGCTACAGCCCCATACGTCAGCACACATATTGCGTCTTTCTGACAGCTTATAAATTCCAGCCATTCCATTGTCTTCACAACAGTGGCTTTTCTTGGCTTACCGCTCAGTACGAGACGATAAACCCAAAGAGAGAAACAAAACATATCACCCAGAATGACACCATCTGTGGTTGGCTGAGTGAATAAAATTATCCCTGCACAACAGGAATCACATTGTATTCTTGTAACCATGACGACAGTATATAATATTTTCATTATAATTTTCTTAGACAATTATGATACAGTCATAAAAATTAAGAAATAAACTCACTGTGTTTCATAAGTCTATATAATACATGGGTTTGACTTTCTGAAATGAGAATTTATTAGTATACACTATGTGTAATATAGGAACTGTAATGTACTGTATGTAATGTTGTTAGGAGCAGTTATGATTCCTTCTAACACACAGAAGTTTTATTTCTGGTGAGATCCTCTGTGGTCACTGCAGGACTGAGTGTACTGAGGTACTGCAGTTGAGGTACTGCAGTGCTCACTAGCGCTCTTCCTCAGAGTGGTCACGTGATGTTGCTGTGATGTGTCTGGTCTGAAACAAAACAACTAATAACATAAATTATCGGAAGACCCAATGAACCTCATTGGAGCAGCAATTTGAACCATCAGGAAGGAAATATTTGAATTTGTTTTTTCAGGATGTGTTGAAATGCAGTGTTCTAAAAGCTGCTCACAGTAGTGGGCAGCATTTAGAACCATTCTGAAGGAAGATTTCTTTTCTTACAGATGTGTTAAAGTGCTTTAACCACACATTGGTCCCATGCACTGCTATATTTCGGTTTATTGATTCTGAAGAAAATAGTTGTTGTCTACTTTAAAATGTTTAAATAAAAGCACAACATGAGTGAGCAGAGCACTCCCATGTTTATGAAATATGATTCAAGTTTATTGAAGAGCTTTGAGCTTATCTGTTTGCCTTAAAGTGCATATACATATTCCATACATATTAGGCCATAACCTTGCACAGCCAGATGGATTCTTGCAGTATTTGTGCTCCATCCTGGCACGCCCTTGGTGCCACTGGTACAATAGGGTCACATTCCATGTCCATTCAAGGTTAATTTGCGGATTTGAATATAAAATATCTATTTAAAAATGTTGTAGTTATTTAACTTGTTTTTGGGCCGATTTGGTCTGATTTCAGTAAACGATGTCACATACTGGGTTTGATGCTGGAAATGGTCAATTCTGATTTATCCAAGATTTCAACTAATCACTACCGGACAATTTTTTCTTCACTACTAAACTGCATAGATGGTGTTTTATACATTTTTTTTCCTTCAACTTAAGTGTAAATTTGGTAAATGTGCAGTTTTCTGGTCAAAAATGCCTAAATCTAACTTTGTGCTCCCTCCAGTGGCCTCTGTGATATCAAGGACCATCTTATTTAATGCCAACTTATGTAACAGATAATGCTCCCTACAACTGTACAACTCACCCTTATGTAACAGATAATGCTCCCTACATACACTTTGACATCAGTCTCTTGTTATTTTTGCTACTTATTTAGAATGTATTATTACCATTTATATTTTTGCTCCTTGTTATTATAATATTAGTTTACTGTGATATGCGAGGTAATAAGCAAATAATTTCCCTTGTGGATCAATAAAGTTTGTCTGAGTCTAAGTCTCAGGGGAGATAGAAGTTTGCAATACCAGTAATGGTAGCAAACCAATAACGTCCTTGAGTACAGAAGGTATAGAGGGACCTGCAGTAAAAGAAAAGCATACTGTATATAGTAAAAATTAGTCATACCTTACGCCTTTGACCTTCACCATGTTGTCAAAGTGCTTGTCGGTAGTGTCTCTGCCTGTTGTGGTTTGATTCCAAGAACATCAGTAGTTCTGTTTACAAAGACTTTATGTAATGCTAATGTTTTCTTGTGACTGTAATGTTGCTGTATACTTCCTCAAAAACTGACCTGGAGTTATGTTTTGCATAACTCCCAAAGCTTCCCAAAGCCCCCTTCACCCTCCCCCCAACCCCTCACCCTTACCAGAGTATATGTGTATATGTGCAGGCGCATACACACATACAAATAGATCAATAAACATAAACACACACACACAACATATTCATATATTTACTACACAAACACCCCGATATGTTAACTAAATCCGCACATGTACACTCAAATACAAGCACATACATACACATGCGTATACACACATTTTCATACACGTGCAGACACACACACACACACACACACACAAAACAAAAAAAAACATCTGCAGTTCCAAATTTCAATGTGTGTACAGGTGTCCATCTTTTCCAGGATGTATCTTGTTTGCCCTTTGGTTCATAAGTCAGTGTTTCCAGTGGAATGGCTGAGTTAACCATAAGTCTGAAGTCTGGTCTGCGTAAATGTGGAGTTGCCCACATTTTCTTGCCAACAACATGATAATCATTAACATGGACTGGGTGACATAATCCAAAAGTTAAACAAATGGATTTAACAAATCCAGTCATGGTGAAAGGACAAATGTTTTTCCAGTAATCTGTTGGATAACAGCATGTATGTCTCTCTCTAAATGCACTAAAGCAGATAGCTCATGACACACTATAGAGGTATAACTGCTAACAAGGGCCAAAACATGTCTAAATTGTTATGCTTAGACTCACTAAAAAGACTAAAAATACACCTTTTACATCTTTATTTTGCAAAATTAAGGTGTAAACCGTCAAGTTCAAATTGTTCCAGCATTTTGGATGGAATTTTTGGTGTTGATGGCATACTGCATATATGGAAGTATTCCATTTGAGAACTGACACTTAATTTATGTAAAACTATATTTTGTGTACAAAATTTTACATGGTCTGGTCCCTGTGCCACTACAAGAATTTGTAAAAAAAATAAAAAAATAAATAAAAACAAATCAGAAGAGATCAACAAAAGCTAACATATGGAAGATAATTTGTTCCATCAGATTTTGAATCTTAAATACCATTGAATTTCTCACTTTGAATTTTTTTAACTGTGAAAAAACATGTTTGAATAATTTTATTCAGAATTTTAGTTGCTGAAATTTTAAGTGTACATTTTCAAAGTGTTTAAAATTCAATTTAAAAAATCACCTTTTAAATATTCAGAACAAATATTTTTAAACCCTCAAATTGCTGAATTTGATTTGCAGTGAAAAAAATTGGAAGCAAAGATCCAAGATGCCAAGGCAGAAGCAACCAATCCAAAGTGATCCGATCTAATTTAGTAACACACCTGAAATGGTGCAGTGAAGCGATCTGATTGGTCAGAATTAGCCTCATCCAAACCTCTTCTCTTTTATTTGTTAAGTGTAAGCCCCGCCCACAGATGAGAACGGCCAATAGGAAACAGCCTCTGTCGTCCTCACGCACACAGGATCGATTACTTCTGCCTTGCCATCTTGGCTCTTTGTTGTGAAAATTTTCACTGCAAATTTTAATAGTAAAACGATAATGTCCTTGAGTATCGATGGTATAGGCCGATGTGAATTTGAAACATATTGAAAAAGTATACTTAACACTTCAGCAAACTAAAATAAAATAACTAAACTAAAAGTAATTCCAACACTTTTTCACATTTAAAAAATTCAAAGCAAGACATTCAGTGGCATTTAAAATTATTAATCTGATTGAACAAATTCTCTTTCATACAAGCTCCAGAGGTGATTAGCTATTCATCAAGGAAATGTGCCTTTGGACAGGCTGTATTCTCTTTCTGTGCCTCTCAAACCTGGAGCACCATCCCAGTGACTGAATGTGAGCTGCCTACGCTCAGCTCTTTCTCTGATCAACTTAAATCAAGGCTACTGGATAATCAGCTCTATCCACACAATTGAACTTAAAGGGGAAATCTTCCTGGACCAAGGCCACATCGCCCACATAATGCATAAATCTCGCTGTGGCAGTGAGTCTGTCAAGGCAACAAACTAGTGTAGTGATTGGCGCAAGTTCTTAACTTCCACGTAAAACGCCAATTTGCTTCACACTGAAGAAGCTTAACACCACTTTCTGACCCATTTTACAACAGCCACGAGTCTAACAAACAAAACGCTCTGCCTGGTTCACTCATTAGTGTCTGGAAGCTTCAAACGTGCTGAAGTTCCCCTTTCCCCTTTTTTTGCACATGAACCAGGAGCTGCAATCAGATTTTGATGTTGCCGTGTAAATAGATGTTAATTCTGTGCATGTGTAAGTAGTGAGAGTACATTGCTGACCTGCACATGTTCATGCTAATGCCGTATGAGTGTGTTTTCTAGTGTATGAGTGAGAGATGTATGTGGGAGTGAATACTATAGGCTTTTGTCATGTTTTATGAACTGTGCTGGTGATGTGACCTTGGTCCACTAAGGGTCTAAGGATGGAAATGAGCTTTGGCTACAATCCTGCATATTTACAACTCCATGTTTGTCTCATACAAATAATAAATATTGAGCACAGGTACTGTCCCCATGAACCAAGTCAAAAGCAGAAAAACATGAAAATCTGTCATAAGCACTTTAAACGGCCCATATTACAGTATTTTCTGATCTGTTATAATGTTGTTTCCTTGTCACAAACGTACCTGGAGTTGCTCAACTGTGTTTTTAAACTCTTTTGCTAGAATCATTTGTGTAATAGTATCGGGTTTTGGTCACAAACCTGCCTATAAAAAGGGTGCTATGCGCTACGCTTGTCCCCCCCTCCTGAACTCCGACCTCTGACGTCATACGCTGGCCGAGCCAAGCTGTTCATGGCCGCAAGATGTGAGGCCCCGAGTGGACCACGTTTAGGCGCACTAAGAGTACTGGTGCAAGGCGTCAAGTCCAGTAACTGCGGAGAGTGTGCGGGCATCGTGGGACATCGTGGGGCATCGTGGGGCATCTGCGGCTCGGTGCTGGGTTGTGCTGGGCGTGTTTGGGTGGCGTGCCGCGATGAAAGTACTTCAGCTCCTGCTGGTGGGACGCCTCCCCTTCTTTTTCTCCATGTACCTGTTTTGTCCTTCGGTCGTGGTTTTGGTGAAAGGACTCGCTCAGTGGAAGATTCGTTTTGTCGGAAGCGCTACTGCAAGACGCAATATTGACTGTGGTAATAGTCCTAAAGTAATCTCAAGTAAACGGGGCCACGTGACCAAATGGACAATAAACATAATGGACTGGTTGAGGATTTTTGTTCTTTTATTAAACCCTTACATATATGTACAATAAATTCAATGTAAAGTATGTTCCGGACCCATGTCATGTTCAGTCAGCGAACCTGTGTGCCTATAGGGAGTGGGGGAAATATGTGTCCTGGTATCACCAGGTGGCGTTGCTGCAAATTTTGCTCCCTTCATCCACAAAAAACACACAGCTCGGTTACAATTTGGATCATTTCAGTCCTGGAATTGCCAATCTATACTGAACTAAAAGTTAAAGGAGCTGTTAACTTGAAAACTGCATCAAAACTACTCAAACATGTGTGAATGAAACAAAACACAACTCCAGGTACATTTCTGAGGACCTAACAACATTATACCATGACCGAGAGCTCCAAAGAATCCATTTTGTGTGCTATAGGATCTGTGCTAGGCCAAGTTTAGGAAAAGGAAATCCGGAGCCAGAGGAATGCAAACATCCTAGATGATCAGTCAAAGGTTAACGCGCCCGAAATGACCATGAACGAGAGGGCAACGAGAGCAGCAACTCTGGAAATTCCAACCTTTTACGGGTCTGTTTCTCGTCAAAAAACACGTAAACAAAATCACGAGGGGACCACCATAAACGCGCGCTGTTCTCGGTCTGTTTAAGGATTCTTGTATACGAGATGCAGTCAAACCCCGAAGCCTTATGTAACATGTTTGAGGGACTATTCAAATATTTAAAGTTGATGACAGGGTATGTGGATTTTCTGTTTATCCGGCGCAAATTTGTTGCTGGTAGAGGAGACATGGGGCTCTGAGATACGACCAGTCTGGGGAAGCATAATGACAAGTTTGGATTTGGTTCTATTTGTTGTGTTTATTTATTTGATAGGGCAGTGCATATTAATGAACATCTGTAATTACAGTGTAAATATGCCAGATTAGAGCAAAAATAATAATTTCCATATGTTGATGGTGATACAGAGAGCAATACAAAATGCAAAACAGTTACACAAGACATAACACAGAACAGTAAAAAGCCAGACTGAAAGTGTTTACAGACTTGGTTATTCTTCATCCACACTGAAACGTGCACCTATGTACTTGTCGTCCCAAAAACTTGACTCAAAAGCCTTTTACTCAGTGGATTTTAACACAGCATGAGAACTGTGTGGTCCTCTGACTGTTTTTTTTTTTTTTTAATTAATTTTATTTGCTATTTTTCTATTTGCCAATTTTAGTGTTTTTATGTTTTTTGTTGACTTGCTTATTTATTTATTTTATGCTTTATTTTATTTAATGTGTTAATTTATATTGTGCCTCCTCTGTGCAGCACTTTGGAGATCCATCCATCCATCTTCTCCCGCTTAATCCGGCTGGGTCGCCGGGGCAGCGTGCTGCCCAATCCTCATAGCACCTGACCCCCCCCTATGAACCCCTCTGCAGGTGGTGAGCCCACAGGAGGGACTTTGGAGACTTTGTGTAAAATGTGCTGTACAAATAAAGTTGGATTGGACTGGATGTACATACCTGCTTGTTTCTATATGTCATTACTTTGTCTAGAATCTTCCCTAGTATCACAATAACAGCCCTTCCTTACGTTTACTAATTACAGGTGGTTTTATAGCTCGAAAATGCCTAGAAAAAAACAAGCTTTCTGACTGTGAGGGCAGTTGCCTCTCCACAGATCTGACCTCTAACTTTTGTAGAAAGAAACTTGAACAATATATTTGTACAGGGTGATCAGACGTCCTTCTTTACCCGGGACAGTCCCGGTATTGAGCCCTTTGTCCCCTGTCCCAGCAGATGTATTCAAAATCAATGATTTGTCCCAGTTTTATTAAAGAAATGTCCCAGTTGTTCCTATTTTGGACCAATTTGATCTAAACCAGGACTAAACTAAGACTAAACCAGGACTATATCTGGTTTATTTCAGATCTAAATCAGGCCTAAACCAGGTCTAAACTAGGGCTAACATAGAACTACATCAGGTTTAATCCAGGTCTAAACGAAGGTTAAACCATGACTAAACCAGGTATATTTCAGGTCTAAACTAGGACTAAACTTAGGCTAAACTAGGACTATTTCAGGTCTAAACTACGACTAAACTAGGGCTAAAATCGAATTATTTAATGTCTAAACTAGGACTAAACTCAGGCTAAAATAGAACTATTTCAGGTCTAAACCAGGACTAAACCAGGACTATATCAGGTCTATTTCAGGTATAAACCAGGACTAAACCAGGTCTATTTCAGGTCTAACTTTCCATGTAAAAAGAAAGGTTAACTGTGAACCATTCCAGATGAAGCAATAACATCTCCATGGAGACAAGCATTTGATGGACCCTCCATTAGAACACACACAATTACACAATGCGTCTTTAAACTATCAGTCCTCTCTCTTGTATCTATTCTCTTTATACTATATATTTTGTATTTCATACAACCGGACACCTTATTTTATTCATGGGGTGACCAGACATCCCCATTTACCCGGGACAGTCCCAGTTTTGAGCCCTGTGTCCCTTGTCCCAGCAGATTTATCCAAAACCAGTGATTTGTCCCTGTTTTATACATGAAATGTCCCAGGTGTCCCCATTTTTGACCAATTTGATCTAAACCAGGACTAAACTAAGACTAAACCAGGACTACATCAGGCCTAAACTCGGACTAAACCAGGACTATCACAATTTTTGACTAATCTTATCCTCACCAACAGTAAAGAGGAGCATGAATTGTGATTTGTCTAGCCAAAATACAGAAAACCCGTGATTGTGAATTACCATAAAGCATAAATAAATAAATAAATAAATAAATAAATAAATAAATTGCTGACACAGATTATGACTGACACGAGAATACACAATCTTACTCTTTTCACAAGTTTATTTGTACCAACCATCCCAGCCTGAGTGCATCCCAGTTTAGAATTTGGAAAATATAATAATAATAATAATAATAATAATAATAATAATAATAATAATAATAATAATAATAATAATAATAATAATAATAATACATTTTATATATTAGGTGTCTTTCTAGACACCCAAGGTCGCCTTACAACAACATAAACAAGTACGATTAAAACATACAGTTAAAAGCCTACAGTTAAAGTGGGACAGTATTTAATTGATTTATTGTATTTAGTATTGTAAATATGGTCACCCTATCCAGACGTCTTTTTTCCCCTTTAATATTTGTATAATTTTATATTTGTATATTTTTAGATTATAGTGGTGTTATTTTCTGGTTTATGTGTTCCATTTTTTATTTTTATTTCTTAAATTTATTATTATTACTTTTTATTTTTGTATTTATTAGTACTGTAATACAATTTTTTGGCTCTTCACATCACTGAAGATCCTCCGTTCTGCACGCTGCTGCTCCTCTCAGCCAATCAGCTCTCAGAGGGGGCGGTACCTGTGCCGTCACAGAGACACGTGGACCGGGAAGTAGGAAGTAAATAGAACAGCCGCTGCAGTGCCGCTAGAAACAAAGTCAACAAACCCCAAATTATAACACTTCCTCGCACGGTACTAGCGTTAACGTCGGCGGAATACGTGATATCTTACGGACGATAAGTTAGCAATTAGTTTTAAAAGATTGCACTGGGAATTGAGCTGTTTTAATTCATACGAGAGAGACCGAAGGCAGAATCAGCAAGTTTCCGAGTGGAACTTTTGACAGGTCACGTAAGTCACGTAAGTTTAAAGACTTTTCTATTGACGATGTGTCACTAATCAAACACGAAGTGAAATGCTGCACGTAGACTATTTAGTCGAGCCTAAAGAATTCCCCAATGAATCAAAGACTGTTACAACTTTTATAATGTATTTTAGTAATTCATGTGCGTTTATTGTACAGGGTGAGCAGACGTCCCAATTTAACCCGGGACAGTCCCCTACTGTGCAGGGGAAAGAGCTCAACACTGGGACTGTCCCAGCAGATTGATCCAAAACCAGTGATTTGTCCAAGTTTTATACAAGACATGTCCCAGGCGTCCCTATTTTTGACCAATTTAGAAAACCAGGACTACATCAGGTCTATCTCACGTATAAACCAGGACTAAACCAGGACTAAACCAGGGCTAAACCAGGGCTAAACCAGGCTAGACCAGGCTAAACCAGGGCTAAACCAGGGCTAAACCAGGCTAAACCAGGGCTAAACCAGGGCTAAACTAGTGCTAACATAGAACTATATCAGGTATAAACCTGGTCTAAACCTGGTCTAAATCAGGTCTAAACTAGAACTAAACCAGGATTATATCAGCTCTAAACCAGGACTATATCAGTTCTATTTCAGGTCTAAACCAGGACTAAATTTGGGCTAAATCAGGACTAAACCAGGACTATTTCAGGTCTAAACTAGGCCTAAACCAGGACTAAACTAGGTCCAAACCTTGGGCTAAAATAGGATTATTTCAGTTCTAAACCAGGTCTAAATTGAAGGAGCATAAATTGCATTTGTTGAGCCAAAATAGCAAAATACTTGAGTATTTTGTCTCAGATTATACACTGACCCACACGTGAGTTAAGAATTCACAATGCTACACGCCTTTTTACAGTTTCATTTATACCTACCATCCCAACCCAGGTATGTCCCAGTTTTCAATTTTGAAAATCTGGTCACCCTAATATTGTATATCTGAAAAATCTAGCTGGTCTACATAATTGAGATCCAATTAAAAACTATATGCAACAGGCTGGTTTTAAAAGTAAATGCATTTTTTGCTTTATCAGTGTTATTCAAATAATCTGTTTGGCAATTTGGTTGAATAACTCCAGCTGAAATACCAAATTAAAATGTTTATGAAAAAAGAAATTTGTGTCTATTACATCAGCGAATTAAAAGTGCAATGTGTAACTTTTCAGACAGAGGATTTGCCGCTATTTTGTATCCATGGAAATGTTATTGCTTTCCAGGAATTTCCCACAGTATGGCATTAAACTTGTACAGCTTAAAAAAAAAAAAAAAGTTTTTATTGCCGCAGAGCATTGCATAGTTACATAGCAATTAGACTACACCTTTTTAAACTGTAATGTACCTTAACAAATAATTCAAATAATTCTGATACTGGACCATACTACTTGACAATAGTGAAATTAACCAAACGTGTATGTCGTGTATGTACCACTGAAAAAAACCTGTTCCACCTGTACTGGTCAAGGTGGAGCACGTTTCCTAGTGAATCCTTAATTAAAGGTCATATATTTACACAAAGCTGACTCTTGTGACCTTTAAACCATGTTATATTGTTGTTACTTTCTCAAAAGCATACCCAGATTTGTGTTTTGTTTCATGTTTGAGTACTTTATTATTAGTCTGTACATCTCCAAAGCTCCAAACGCTCTGTTCCACCTTGTGATGTCATGAAGTTTTCAAGTTAAGTTACATTTTACCTATAGCTGAGAAGAGCTTAAAAACTGAAGAATTCTATTTTCATTCTCACCATGTACCACGAATAAGACATAAATAATCAATCACCTTTCTCAGTTATTAATTCTTCCGCGTGTTCAAAACTGAAATAAGGAATTATATTTACTATTCTCTGAGGTAACAAGATCTACGCTAAAAGCATTTAGCACATACCAGTTTTGAAGTATTACCAGGATTCAATAAGTTCCAATTAACAAGATTTATTTCCCTAACAGCATCTCTAAGCAGATATGTCTGGTTGCCAGGGCAGTGACGCAGCAACCAGCCCCAAAAACTGGCTTCCAGTAACTTTTGACATTTCACAATTCATGAATATGCAAATGTGCGTGGCGCTGCTGACTCCTCCCACTTTCTTCGCTGGGGCCTGTTGACATAAAACACACCAGCTCACAGGAAGCTGCGAGAGGCGGGGGGCCCCGTCTGGTTCTTTAACAGACGGGATGTGGTCACTTTCTGCACCTTGCAGCGAGCACAGAAATACACTTGCAAAAGCAATTGTTAAGCTTTAATATCAAACTCAAAAATAAAATATCAAACACTTCAAAACAAAGTGGAGCGCTTCCTGTATTACCGCATGACATCACAAGGTGGGACAGAGTGTTTTCAGTTTGCTTGTCCCCATGGAGATAAATATGTTTAGTGTCATACTGCAGGCGTTTAGTGTCATATTCCAGGCAAAACAATAATTTAGGTCTGTCACAATAATTACTATATCGACTTAATATACAGTATATTTTATGGCTTTGAAGTAATGGAGAGATATTGGCCATTTCTATGTAATAATGTAAGATTTGAGCTGTAGAGCACAAAACAGGTTTATTGGGATTGTTCTGCTTTGTGACAGTGGCATTAAGTAGTTTCAAAAATACTGTTCATTGCAGTGTTTCACTGCAGCGATATATCGTCTTTAAAAATGTGTTAATAAAATAACTTTCCATGGAGACAAGCAGGTGGCTGACTCTCTACAGGAAAAGTTCCACCATAAACCTTTAAAGGACCCATATTATGCTATTTTCTGATCTATGTTATAATGTTTCCTCATCACAAACAGACCTGTAGTTGTGTTTTGTTTCATTCACACATGTTTAACACACAAACCTGCATATTTAGTTTTAGGGGTGTAACTAGGGCCTGACTGATATATCAGTTGGCCGATAACGGCCGATATGGGCTCTTGGAAACATATCAGCTATCAGCCAAAATCTTGCTGATATGGGCCGATATTACACGTGGGCATTTTACCTTGTTATAAAGCTCAGACTCTATATTCTGCCCATTTAATCCAATTAACAGACAGATAAATGTCCACATATGTGGCTCCACATCAGTGTTTATCTGCGGAGTCATGTGTCTGTGTCCATCCCACCCCTGAACGCATCGCCATGTGCACTTGTTCACACTCGCAGCTGTAGATCCATGTGTGCACATATATGGTCTATGTGTGCACAACACTGAGATTCTCTTCTTTTTACGGATGATCAGTGTGAGTCTGGATTAAAGGACAGTTCTTAGTGCAGACTTGTGATCTGAGAGGAGCCTGTGTGGGGCTGAGTGCTGGAAATGTGTCGTTTTGAATCTCATTTTGGTTCTTTCTCATTGGTTAGCGATTAGCTGCTGTAGCTCCCACACATAAACAGGCAGTTTTCTCTTCTATTAGTGACTGTAAAGTGACTATAGTGGCCGTATATATGTTACTGGACACGCACTGATATGTAAATGAGCTGTGAATAGATAATGTAATGTAATGTATAATGTAAATTATCGACATTTAGCAGATCATTAATTACTGCGGCGCACATGCATGTACCACTAAAAGCTAATAGCGGTAGTTTACTTACAGTACTTTCTTTACTGGCTAGAATTTCATACAAAAATGCCATTTGGCCGACCGACTGTCTTTAAATATGATGTAAAGAGGCAGTAGAACAATAAAAGTCGCCTAAATCAACCCAACTGAAAATCCAATAGAGCCAAACCTAAGTTTTATAAACAACTGAAGATTTACACTGAATTTTTACATCATAAATATATCAGTGATTATATCGGCGATCGCCAGTTCCATCTCCAATTTTATCGGTATCATATCGGCCACAACAAAATCCATATCGATCTGGCCCTAGGTGTAACCATATCCAAGTCTCATGATACGGTATGAACCTCAGACAGAGCAGTGGGCATGTACTAGTAGCAGTGAAAATGTGAACTGATCAACAAATCATCTTGAAAATAAGTGATTAAAGATGATTCAAACATGCACGCATCACTCCCAGTACAACTTCTAAATGTAAATGAGAAACATCTATACTAGTTATGCAAAAATATTGAAATATTAATATACCATATCATTTAATGTGATGATACAGTATCAATATTGTGGCCTGCTGTATCAATATATCACCAAGAGTATTTTGATATATTTTACTAAATTACTTTGTTACAGCACTTCAGTTTTGTTGCTTGTTTAGTCGGGGTGTAACGATATCCAAGTCTCATGATACAATATCGCCACGGTATGAACCTCATGGTACGATATTTATTGCGATATTGTGGGAAAGCTCACGATACGGTGGGGAGGATTACGATATTCTACATAATAACAAGACTGACATTCTAAAATGCTTTTATTGTCATTAGGGATGTAATCATATCCAAATCTCTCTGTACGAAATTTTCACCATATACACTGTACCAGATTTATTGCCATATTTTGTGGAGGCTCAGAAAACTGTGAATCTGCTACTTTTTCCTCTAAAAATGCACAAGACTTAATCCAAAGAATGAAGATTTCAAAGTGCTTAGAACAGTTATTTCTTCATGTCGTCTGCACTGAAACGGAGCAAAGGATCATGGTCTATGTAGTTCCCTCTGTTTTTTTTTTTAGCTATTTCTGCATCAGAACTCTTCATTTAAGCAAAGAGACTTGTGATTCGATATATTGTGATGGTCCACGATATTATAGTGAGACCTTTGATGATACGATATCGCCATATTTCGGTTATTGTTACATCCTTATTTAGTTTAGCAAGTGGTAAAAGGTAGCTGCTGATTTGAATACTTCTGCTTCATGACATCACGAGGTGGAACAGAGCATTTTGAGCTTTGGGGATAAGGACAGAGTAATGAATACATGGTTACTCAAACATGTGTGAATGAAACAAAACACAACTCCAGGTATGTTTTTGAGGAGACATCATCATTCTAACATGGCTTAAATCTCACAAGAGTTAATTTTGCATAATATAGGACCTTTAAGATTGTGACTATTTGGTGTATTTGCTCTTGTTAGCATGTGTGTGACAAACTACTAACCATCACAAGACCTATGTTTACAAAGACTTAAAGTGACCTGGCTTTACTTCCTTGTGTGTATTCCTCTCCCCTGCATCCTTGTACTCTTGTCAATAGTTCAGTCATTCCTGGGGCTATGCTCATTTAAATAGCCAAATTGATCCCGGGTTCGATCTGTCTTTTTCCTTTTTCCGTAAAGAGTGGTGCTTTCAATGTGGTCTCACCGTATGGGGCGTTGTGTGTCTTGTTCCGCAGAAGGGGCACCATGCTGGAGGGGTACGACCCCGTGACACAGGCCCTGCTGGGGACCTTGTTTACGTGGGGTTTGACGGCCGCTGGAGCTGCCCTGGTCTTTGTCTTCTCCAGTCGACAGGTGAAAAAAGAAAAACACACACACGGTTTTAAATAAGAGTTGAAAATGAGTGGAGCGAGTGTGGGTCAAAGCCTGAGCTGAGGAACTGTCAGATGTACCGTATTTTTCGGACTAGAAGTAGTTTTTTTTGGGGAATTTATCTTATAAAATCAGAGACCAAGAACCAACATTTCATCTTAACAGACAAGTTATATAAGTTATAGTAATAAAAACAACCCAATAGAGAACAATCCGTGTATCATTCGTTCAGTCATTTTCAATATAGAATCAAAAATAAGAAAACGAAAAAACAGCTCTTTTCTTTATCATTTGTCTCTAAAACCAAAATGAAAAAACAGATAACGATTTGTTTTTTCATTTTTGATTCATATATTGGATTCATGTATTTGGTCTATGGGCTGTCAGTGTGAAAAATGTTATATATAAGTCGCAGGACCAAACAAACCCTGAAAAAAATTGCGACTTATAGACCAAAAAATACGGTAATGGTAAATGCATTAAAACAAACCTATTCTGCAAAATCTACTTTTTAGAGCTTTTAATCATGTTATAGTTGTTTCTTCTCACCATTTACACTCTTGAAGTATTATTTGGAGTGATTTGTGCATGATTTGTGCATTTGAGAAATCTTTAATCACTAATTTTCACAACATCATATTGCAGATCAACACCTGTTTTCTGCTCTGTACTTACTTTGTTCTCCAATTTTATGTACTTAATCTGTGATGTGTGTAGAATTCGACTGCGTTGTGTAGTCATTACTCACTAGTGTCATAGCTAAGGTAAAAAACTGCTTCTATGAACAACACTAGTTCACTGTTGGTGCCACTACTTCCTGTCTTTTTGCATTTCCATGGAGTTGAGCTGCACTAAAATGCATAAATATTAGCAGTGGGACAGTAATGTGTTAATTATGATGAATTAATTACAAAAAAATAATACATTAAAACTATTTTAATGGTTTATCGCAGTTTGCCAAACAACATGGAATGTTTGTCTGTGCACCGATTATACGGACACACACAGTCCTGACTACAACAACAGAGCATGAAAGTACTGGGTCTGCTGGATGAGGAATTTTTATTTTAGTTAGTTTTAGTTTAGTTGAAAGTGTGTGTGCGACGGTAGCTCAGTTGGTTGGCGTGTTCGTCCACTGATCCACAGGTTGGCAGTGTGATTCCAGCTCCTGCAGATGAGTGCTGTTGTTGGGCAAAACACTTAACCCACCTCGCCTAGTATCTGTGTTCACTGGTGTATGAGTGTGTGTGAAGGGGTGAGTGGTTCCTTGATTTAAAGCTCTTTGAGTGCCTTGAAGTTGGAAAAGCGGCACATAAAAATCTACCATTTACCAAATTCTTCATCTTAGCACAGGCCCAGCGCTTACTTGAGTCACTCCTCTAGTTCTATCATAAGCTCGGTCACACTCATCAAACCCAGTCACCTTTGTGCAACAGCTCCACTATCCCACATATATAGTAGTGTGCAAAAGTTATTTGCAGGTGTGGAAAAATGCTGTAAACTAGGAACACCTTCAAAAATGGAAGCGTTCATCATTTAATCAATTAACATAACAAAATGCAGTGAATGAACAAAAGAGAAATCTAAATCAAATCAATATTCGGCGTGACCACCCTTTACCTTCAGAAGAGCATCAGTTCTTCTAGGTTTACTTGCAGACAGTTTTTAAAGGAACTGGGCGCTGTTCCAAACATGTAGAAGAACTAAGCTCAGATCTTGTGTGGATGGAGCTTCCTCACATCCTTCTGTCTCTTCGTGGAATCAGACACACTCCATAATGTTGAGGTCAGGGCTCTGTGGGGCCCGACCATCACCAACACAACTTCTGACTCTTCTTTACACTGAAGATCGTTCTTAATGACTTGAAAAAAACAAAAAAAAACAATCATGATTTATTTCTTTGAAAGCCTTCTTTGTTTACAGCATTTTTCACATCAGCCTAAAACTTTTGCACCGTACTGTATCTCTCTTCTTCTCAGCACACCACTCCAAGAACGTTGTTGGCATTTAGCTGAGTGTAAAACTATCGGATCTGTCACTTCCTTAACTCGTTTCTTTGAGGTAAACTTTGCTCGCGCGCCCCGTATCGATCACCTCCTTGTGAATCTTTGGCCGGCTGGATGTTGCATTTTGTCGGTTTATTGAAGACTTCCGCGTTGCGCTGTTTCAAGCTATTGATCTGACACTGTTCTCTCCTCTGTCTTTTTCAGAAACGCATCCTCGATGGCAGTTTAGGATTCGCTGCTGGGGTAAGTCGAATTAACAACCAGGAGTGGGTGGTCTTTGATTAAAAGTGTTTGGGGAAGCTACCGTTCAAGTTGTAAGAGTAACTGCCTGGATGTAACTGATTCATGTATTATGCATTCTTGTGGCTTTAGTTCTCTTTTAAAGGTCCTATATTATGCAAAATTGACTCTTGTGACCCTGAGTTCCCCTTTAAAATGCTCTGTTCCACATTCTGATGTCATCAAGTGGTACTTTACAAGTCAGCTTGTTTCAGGAATGTTTTGATGAGAAAATCACATTGTAACATAGATCAGAACAGAAGTTGGTCTAGGAAAAGATTCAAGTAAGAAAGTAAGAATGAATGTAAGAGTAACTGTTTGGATACAATGTTCTGATTTATAGTTTGAAGTTAAAGACATTTTATACCATGTTATAATGTTTTCTCATCAAAATCGTGCCTTAAAGTGGTTTTATACAGTACTGTGCAACACTATAAACAAAGAACGCTTTCAAAAATATAAATAATGATTGTTTGTTTTTATCAATTTACAAAATGCAAAGTGAGTGAACAAAAGAAAAAGCCAAAGTCATTCAGAACTCTCTTGAGCGTAAAGAAGAAGCAGAGCCCTGACCTCAACATCATGGAGTGTGTCTGGGATTCCATGAAGAGACAGAAGGATGTGAGGAAGCTCCATCCACACAAGATCTGGGCTTAGTTCTTCTACATGTTTGGAACAGCGACCAGCCCAGTTCCTTCACAAACTGTCTGCAAGTACTGTAAATCTAGAACTGATGCTCTTCTGAAGGCAAAGTTCACACCAAATATTGATCTGATTTTGATTTCTCTTTTGTTCATTCACTGCATTTTGTTGATTGATGAAAATAAATGATGAACACTTCCATTTTTGAAACCTGCGTGAAGTCGCCCCCATCAAACGCAAACCTACACAAAAACTATGTCAATCGTTTGTGGTTCATTTGTGCTGTTTTGTGCTGCAAAAATTTTTGTTTGTGCAATTCTGGTTCTTAAGATATTTGCAGTTTTATTTTCAGCCGATGACGTCGTCCAGCCCCTCAAAATGTGAAACAGCCTCAAAACAGCCAGAAAATTATAGAAAACGTTTGTATTTCGTTTGTGCTGTAACAATTTTCATTTGTGCGAGTTTATTTCTAAAATTATTCATTACTATTTCTGCGGTAATTATATGACGTCATTTCCGCTCAGCTGACGGCAGCGACTTTAGTAAAACTAGTGAAGATAAACGATCTCAGGCTGCAGAAAAGTATGAATCAGTCTTTTGTAATTTGCTTTTGATTCATATTTTATATAATAATACAGACTTTTCCACAGCCTCAGATCATTTATCTTCACTAGTTTTGTGGAGTTTGCCGCTGTCTGCTAAGCATAAATGATGTCATATAATTGCCACAACTTTTATCCCGTGGTCTGCAGACAGATCCCGCTGCAGCGTTCAGGATCGGAAATTTAAATCACATAATTACATAAGATTCTCCTCGTGTCTGTGGTGTGCGCTTTTTGTCCCACATTTAAAAATCGTTTAAGACCGAAAAATACTATAGTGTGTGGCGACTTTTACTCACAGTGAGAAGAGTAACCAAAACTTTTATTCGAGTAAGAGTACTGTGACAAAATCAAATATATTACTCAAGTCAGAGTAAAAGTATGGCGTCTGAAAACTACTCGGAGAAGGACAATTTTATGAAAAACCTACCCAAGTAAATATACAGGCCAAGTCATTATGGTTCTGCAGGGATTCTGAGCCTTATCAAAACGCTAACATCTTGAAATGAGAAATAGTCCCAAACAGGTCCTTTAGCAGCTCTGTGAATTACACCTGTGATTTTGGAGGGGAAAGCTTGATGTTTATCAAGCAGCTCAGAGGACTCACGGCACTAAACACCTATAGGCTTAGATCATTTCAGCACTTTGAATTACAAATGAGCCTGCACTGTGTACACTCGAGTGGATAGAAGCTTTCCACACTCTGTATGCAATGTAGATGAGACCACATATACTACTACCACTACTACTACTGCTGCTACTACCACTACCGTTGCTACTACAACTACTACTCCTAGCTTTTCTACCACTACTACTTCTCCTTCTACCACTACTACTACTACTACAACTACTACTGCTGCTGCTGCTACTACATGAGCCTGCACTGTGTACACTCGAGTGGATAGAAGCTTTCCACACTCTGTATGCAAAGTAGATGAAACCACATATGCTACTACTACTACTACTGCCACTACTACTACGACTATGACTACTACTACCACTACTATTGCTACTACAACTATGACCACTACTACAGGCTAATACTACTGCTATTACTACCACTACTACTTCTCCTTCTACCACTACTACTTCTATTACCTCCACTACCATTGCTACAACCACTACTACTGCCACTACAACTACGACTATGACTACTACTACCACTCCTACTACTACTACTTTTATTACTACCACCACCACCACTACTACTACTACTATCACTACTACTACCACCACTACGACTACTTCTACTATTACTACCATTACCACTATTACCACTATTACCACTACTACTACCAGTACTACTGCTACCATCACTACTACTGCTACCACTTCTACTGCTGCTACTTTTACTACTACTCATAGCTTCCAATTATTCTCCATGGCGTTATCGCTACTCACAGGTTTCAGAGACCAACATTTTTGTCATTGTTACTCTAATGACAAATAGCATTCTAACAGCGCACTTCCTACTGGTTTGCGGAGATAAAAACACACTGCCACCTGCTCGTGTCCATAGAGATATTTCTTTCCGAGCGTCATTCCACAGTATGACATTAAACTTATGTAGCTTACCTTGACTTATGTTGTGTCAGAAAATACCTGCAGACTCGCCTCCGCGAAGACCTGATCTGGAACTTCTACCTTTTCACTTTTTTTGGCTGTGGTTGAGTATTCCCATTTGTTTATGTATATTTGCATAAAAAGTTAAGCTTCTGTATTTGCTCTGTCGTGTATTACTAGTAAAAACCAAAACAATTCTCTGTGGATTTAATATTTTCTGCCAAAATTAACTTTTCCAAATATTTCAGTGTCTCCCTCCCTGTTTGCTAATGAACTGGCTGGATTACTAAGTGCTTTGAGTTTCAGACGTTGACTCATTTCCAAATATCAAGTGAGCTGTAGTTTTGTTGAGCACACTAAACTGGACACCTTTATACACAAACTGCCCATAACTACATTTTCATGATTTTTCTCAACTGAATCGATCAAATCCCCAGTTGTATTCTCCATAAATATCCAAAAGCATGACACAAAACAATATACTACAACTTCACAAACCTGATTCGATGAATAAGCTAAATGTACGCTGATTGTGTTGTGATAGCAATCCGAGTGGGGAGTGATTTTCAAAATGCTAAAGGAAACATGGCGATCTAAATATGTGATGTGTTAGCCGTTAACACCCCATATAAGTAAAATACCCTCTTTAAAACAACCAAAATGACTTCGAATTTTGCCCCTCATGGAAGGATTGTTGTAACCTGCAGCTAGCACGTTTAGTCAGATCCCAATTTGACAAAATACAAATGAGACATTTAAAGGAGCACTATGTAACTTTTCTGGTGGCATCCACCCATTCTCGGGGGAAAGCGAGAGATTTACTGCAGAAAGTGACTACAGAAAGCCTAGAGGAATTCTTGGCAAATGCAAAATGTACACGCTGTATAAAAAAAAAAAAACTTAAATATAAATTTTCTCAAAAAAACAAATTGATTTGACTTACCAATTTTTGATGTAAATTCGATTTTTTGCCCGGGCCTAATTGGGCCCAAAAAATATTTTCTGACGTGCACGGCGAAGCGTTTGGACCAATCAGAGTGAGAGCTACTAGAGTGGAGCTCAGAGCGGGGCTAGGCTAATTCTTACAAAGATCACTTTTAGGCGCTTTGAGGATTTAAAAAATTTAAAAAGTTTATGTTGTGAAAATAGAAAAGAATCCTACAAAATCTGACCTTTGTGACAGTTGTTGATCCCCTGTCAGCCGAACACAGGCAGTTTGAATTCCCTAAAATGAGCATTGTGCTTCTATGGGAGAATGGGAGCAGGGAGAGGTGCACTGGTTTACACTAACAAACTGGTACCTATCTGATAGATAGGATTTAAACCATTTGAGGGCGGTCCCTCTGACACCTATGTCACATTCTGACCTCTGCAGTAGAATGTTGTGATCAATGGTGTCAAACGCTGCACTGAGGTCCAGTAGGACCAGGACTGAAGCCAGCCCGTTATCAGCAGCTAGTAGCAAATCATTTGTCACTTTAAGCAGAGCAGTTTCTGTGCTGTGGTGAGCTCTGAAACCAGACTGAAATTTTTCATATAAATTATTGTCCTGCAGATGGTGACAAAGCTGTTTCACCACAACTCGTTCCAGAATCTTTGAGAGAAATGGAAGATTCGAAATAGGTCTGTAGTTGGCTAGTTCATCAGGATTTAAGCTAGGTTTTTTCAAAAGCGGTTTAATTACAGCATATTTAAAGGACTGAGGAACAAAGCCATTTTCTAATGACATATTTATTATGTTATGGATGGAACCTATTATTAGGTGGAGAGCTTCTTTGAGGAGTTTGACTGGAATAGGGTCGAGCAAACAAGTTGATGGTTTGGACGACATGATGACTGAGGTAATCTCCGCCTCATCGACAGGAGTAAATTTGTCTGATGCTGTTAGAGGATTCATGTGGGATATTGGTGTTACTGACTGGATTTTCAGACTATAATTCGCACCAGCCAAAAAATGCAAAATGAAGAAAAAAAATGTGTATAAATTGCACCGGACTATAAGTTGCACTTTTTTTTGGAGAAATTGATTTTATAAAATCAGAGACCAAGAACCAACATTTCATCTTCAAAGGCAAATGATAGAAGTTATAGTAATAAAAACAACTGAGTAGGGAACAATCCATGTATCATTTGTTCAGTCGTTTTTCAATATAGAACCAAAAATAAGTAAACAAAAAAACAACCCTTTTCTTTATTATTTGTTTATAAAACCAAAATGAAAAAAAAAAACATAACGATTTGTTTTTTTCATTTTTGATTCATATATAGGATTAATATATTTGGTCTATGATTTATAATCCAAAAAATACGGTAAACATATTTATAAAATGAGAACACGCTAAAAGCACACACAGCACATAGAGTAAAGACAATAAACACAAATCACAGTCACACGAGACAGAGACATTTGCGGTGATGTTAAAACACAGATTAGTTGTGTTCACATGTCTAATTGTCCAGAAGCCACCGTTTCACAGATCTACTAAAGCTCTGGATGGAGCTCATGTTCCTTATTTCCGTGGAGACCAGATTCCAGGAGTGTGCGGCACGAACGGAAAAGGCCGACTGTCCAAATGAAGTCTTTCTGAATGGGATTTTACAGTCTCCTGTACTCGATGCTCCAGTATTTGCATTTAAATTTAACTACATGAACTCTTTGTCTGGAATGTTTCACAGCATGGCATTAAACCTTCCTATCTTCATGGAGACCAAACCAGACCATTTTACAGGTCAGATCTGTGGAGAGCCGACCCCACTCTCAGTCAGAACGCCTGTTTTTCTAGGCATTTTTGAGCTGTAAATGTAAGATAGAGCTGATTTATGTCATACTGTGGAACATTCCAGGCAGAGTGATGACATATCCATGGAAACAAGCAGGTGACAGACCCCTAATCCAAAAAGTTACATAGTGCAGCTTTATATAAGTCACTTCTGTGGTAGCTCATACCTTTTAATGATACTTTATTTATGATTATTAAAATAAAAGTCAGTCAGTGGCATGTAGTAGTAGTAGTAGTAGTAGTAGTAGTAATATATTATCATTTATCACAGTATTTCTCTGTAGCAACATATCACGCTTCGCAATTGTTGTCTGTTTTTAGCTCCAGCAGCCGAGCCACACCGGTGTCAAACTCGAGCACCTCCTCGGCTCGCGTTCCCACCCGCGGTCCCCCGGCGCTCCTCTTTCCCCGGCCGTCATCGCCCCGTACATCTGCTCCCCAGTAGCCCACGCAGATGGGGAGCTCGGCGGCCAAAAGCAACGCAACAATAGACTCCGCTCCTGTCACCTTGGCCTGTTTTACTGAATAACACACCAAGTAATGTGAGAGAAAGCAGCTCAGGCCGGTGACGTAAATGCTCCGCCGCTCACAGCCAATTCCCTGTTTGTATAATTTATCAGGCGGAACTTTTCAAATAAAAGTCAAAATTTACTAGTTTTGATCCGGATTCAGGCTGCTGGGCACATCGTATTCCCACAATCTTTGAGGTCATGTTTGGAGACCTTTATAAATAGTTTGTGAACGTGAAAACACAGCTGAGAAGTAGTGCGGTGCCATATATAGTGCAGTCAAATTTCTAGTGGGGGGTCTGCCACCTGCTCGTCTCCATGGAAGTGGTATTGCTCTGTCTAGAACGTATAGATTAAACCTATCTATCACGAGGGAAATCATCCAAATGATTCTACACTGCCAATTTCCCTGATCTGGCCAATATTTTAAACCTTATGTCAGGTTATTCATCTTGTTTTCAGATTTGTTATCTACTTACTAGTTTGGAGGCTGCTTCATTCTGCTTCATTACAGTTGTGGCAAAAAGTTTTGAGAATGACACAAATATTACATTTTCACAGGGTTTCACTGCTTCATTGTTTTTAGGTGTTGTCTCACATGTTTTTATGGTTTACTAATATACAAGCTTTTATTGACAATTACACTGAGTTCATGCAACAAGTCAATATTTGCAGTGTTGACCTTCTTTTTCAAGCCCTCTGCAGTTCTCCCTGGCAGCTGTCAATCAACTTCTGGACCAAATCCTGACTGAGGCCGTCCATTGCATAATCAATGCTTTGAGTTTGTCAGAATTTGTGTTTTTTTTTTGTCTGCCCGCCTCTTGAGGATTGACCACAAGTTCTCAATGGGATTAAGGTAGTGAGGAGTTTCCATAGACCTAAAATCTTTATGTTTTGTTCCCCGAGCCATTTAGTTATTATGTTTGCTTTATGGCGAGGTGCTCCATCCTGCTGGAAAAGGTTTTGTTCATCTCCAAACTGCTCTTGGATGGTTCAGAAAAGTTGCTCTCGGAGGACATTCTGGTACCAAAATTATTAAATTACATTTGGCCACGACTGTAGAGGTAGTTTATCTTAAGATAACTTCCATCCATCCATCCATTCATTTTCTTCCGCTTATCTGGGGCCGGGTCGCGGGGGCAGCAGTCTAAGCAGGGGCTCCCAGACTTCCTTCACCCCAGACACTTCCTCCAGCTCCCCCGGGGGGATCCCAAGGCATTCCCAGGCCTCCTTCTGGTGGGATATGCACAGAACAGGAGGCATCTGGAACAGATGCCCGAGCCACCTCAGCTGGCCCCTCTCGACGTAGAGGAGCAGCGACTCTACTCTGAGCCCCTCCCGTGTGACCGAGCTTCTCACCCTATTAAGATAACGTGTGAAGTAAAATGATCTTGCTGCATGGACAGATAATTTTACTATTTTTAAGCCATTTTCTGATAGATTTAAGTGTTTATATCTTAAATGGTGGCTAAACTTTTTTGCAGTGTAGTGAAGGTGTATGGAGTTTAAAAACACAGTGGAGCACTTCCTGTATTACCGCATGACGTCACAAGGTGGGATTGAGTGTTTTGAGCGTATTTATGACAATAAGTCCGCCTTTGATGAGGAAACAACAGTATAGTACAGATCAGAAAGAGCCCATATTATGCTATTTTAATGACCAAAACAGTGAATACACGAGCAGGTTACAGCACTACGTTACATTACAAGTCAGTCAGTCATCTGTGGAGAGTAATAATAATAATAATAATAATGATGCATCAGTTTTATATAGTGCTTTTCTGGACAATCAAAGACACTTTACAGAGCATTATTCATTCACACCAGACCCGGTGGTTGTAAACTACTATTGTAGCCACAGCCGCCCTGGGGCAGACTGACAGAAGCGAGGCTGCCAATCTGCGCCATCGGCCCCCCCGACCACCACCAACACTCACTCACACTCCACTTTCATACTAGGCAATGTGGGTGATGTGCCTTGCCTAAGGACACTACGACAGTTTTTGCCACTGGCGCCCCCCTAGAGTAGTATAAATAAAAGGATTTATTGTGTTTTTGAGCAACAGAAACACCCATCATGAACAAATGCTAGATGGATACGTTTGTTGTTCCATAGAATATTCCAGGCAAAGCAATAGCATCTCCATGGAGACGAGCAAGTAGCGGACCCTCCACCAGAAAAGTTGCGCAGTGCACCTTTAAAGGCCCTTTATTTGATTCTGAACCATGAGTGAAGTTGCGATGTCCTGATCTTGTTTTTTTGGGTCCTGATAGGAAACCTTTTTTTGATGGTTGTAAATGACGCCGATTCCAAGACAAATTTCCATTCAGAGTTAGAAGACTGGTATCGGGATGATTTTATTAACACAGCTGAAATACACTATTTTCTGAACTTTTATAATCTTGTTTCCTGATCAGTCTTTGGTTTTGTTTCATTCACACATGTTTAAAGGTACTATATTAAGCTAAACTGACTCTCCTGGGCTTTTAGTTAGATTCTAATGTTTTTAGTGTATTTTTCGGACTATAAGGCGCACTTATAATCCTTTAATTTTCTCAAAAACCGACAGCGCCTTACAATCCAGTGCGCCTTATGTATTAATTGTGGTTGTGCTTACTGACCTCAAACCGATTTTATGTAGTACACTGTGCTCAAAAATCTGTCAAAATGTTTTAGTACGACTTTGTTAAGCTACGAAGATAGCTTGTCGGAGCATTACGGCGACTGTAGTCGGGAGCCTCGTAGAGTAATACGTACTGTGCTTCAACATCATATTATGGTGTGTGTAGGAGCCCCAAATGGCCCCTGTTCAGAGACATGCTGACTTACACGCCCAAGTGAAGCAAACTAATTCAGTGCTTGGATCATTCCGGGTGGATTAACCAACCGTTAGATATCGGTGTCAACAGGTCATTCAGAGTTAAACTGCAGCTGTGTGGGAGCGTTGGACGACCGAAGGCGAACACACATTCACCAAGACAGAGAGGCAACGGCGGGCGAGTTACACCACGATCTGCCAATGGATCGTGGATGCCTGGGCTAAGGTATCAGTCTCACTTAATGCGCCTTAAAATCCTGTGTGCCTTATGTATGAAAATAGACCCGTTCACTGATATTGCGCCTTATAATCCGGTGCGCTTTATAGTCTGAAAAATACGGTACCTCCTAAACACATACCTCGATTGTGTTTTGTTTCATTCACATGTAGAGTAATCCTTTATTATTAGTCTGTCTTTATCTCCAAAACTCAAAATGCTCTGTTCCAACTTGTGACGTAATAACATGGCAAGTAGAGTTGTTCCAAGACCAATTTTTTAAGGTTCCGATCTGATTTTCGGTCATCAATACTAGTCCGATGCTGCATAGGGTGAAGAAGCAGACCAAGACTACTCGATTTTTGTTACAGTTCAAGAGCAAAAAGTAACTCTAGTAAAAGACTATTTCTAAAGAAAATCCAGTGGAATAAAAGAGATCGTGAGCACTAGACACAGACACTAGACTACAGTATGAATCACAATGGCCTGTCTGATGAATTGTGCAGATTTTAGCATTTTAACTTTTCTACGAGGATAAAAACAAAGCCTGTGAAAAAGACAAAACAAAACGTGACTACAGTCTCGGCAGTTCATTTAACCAAAGTTCAGCAACTCATTAAATAGGTAACACAAATATATTTCCGCCATTATGAGTGTGGTTTAAGGGTCTGCCGAGTCTCTAAGCCAGGGGTGGGCAATTATTTTTTCCATGGGGCCACATGAGAAACGGAAAATGTTGTGGAGGGCCGGGCCAAAATGCAAAACTCAATTCTGCAATTGTATTTGTATATAAAAAAGCAGTAAATAGCATTGTTTTAAGAGTATATGTTATGACTAAGGAATGAAAAAATGTCATAAAAAAAGCACCTCTATAATAAAAGCAATGCAGCTTTAGTCTGTGCATGAGGTAAAATGATAAAATATGTTTATTTTGTAATTCCGAATGAGCTTAAATGGGCCAATTAGAGTCAACCAAAGGACGGTATGTGGCCCGGGACCTGAACAATACCCAGGTCTGCTCTACAGTCTGTTTTTAACCTGCTCTGAGCTTTAGGTACCGTTACAGGATTTTATTAAAACAAAGGCCGTCAGTGGCAACAGCCCGGGGGAACTGTGATGTCCCACACAGATGCACTACTTTCGGACAAAGTGTGCCCTCAGTCAGAGGCACTGAATTCTGGAACAGACTCCCACTATCAATAGACCCTTTTAGAGTGGAAGTGATTAAAAAAAAACAAAAAAAAAACCCGCTGCACAAGCATTTTGGCAATGGGAGATGCATTGTTCCCCATTCATTCTGATTCATTCAGACTGAACACGGACAGAAGAAGACGGAGATAAAAAACATTTCCAGCACCAAAATGTCTGGGTCTTATATGTGTGATTGTCAGAATCGATATTCCAGCAGAAAACTAAAGTTTGAAAGTTTTACTCCGCGATCGCACGAGGACCTGGCAATTGAACATCATTTGTCAAAGTCAGCTTGTTGAGGAAATATTTGCGATCTTTTGATGATAATCCTTTCACAGAGCTTCACAAGCTGCCATAGCAACAGCAACTCAATATAAAGAAAACTGTCTGCATGATGTTCAGTAAAAAAAAAAAAACAGTAGAGTTACAGCAGTCCAATATCTTTCTGGACGGGGTGGAACTCAGCCTTGTCAGAGTTTAAATACCTGGGACTGACCCAACATTCAAGAAACACATTAAGCGCCTCACAAAAACTTTAAATTTTAACTTGGTGAATTTTAGACAGGTAAGGTCCTTCATGACTCTATATGTGGCACAAATGTTTTTACACTCCATGATTCTGTCTCATATAGAGTATTGTATAACCACATAGTCACGTCCTGCTGGCACAACACTCAAAGCAGTTGAATCACTTTTTTAAAAAGCTGTAAAAATACTGGACAGGAAACCTTTCTCAGTTTACCACTGCACAATTTTAAACAAGTACAACAATTTTAATAATTTTGTTCATTTTAAATATGGATGTTTTCTATATAAAGTTTTAGCATGGTCTTGGCCCCGCTCTAGTGCTGCCACTAACGACTAATTTTCTAACGATTAATCTCTCGACTAATTTTTCGATTAGTCGACTAATCTAAACGACTAATTAAAAAAAACAACAAGCGGTTCTAACACACGCAAGTGTGTGTGTTAGATTTTCCGGGAGGTTACCTTGTGTGTGCGAGTTGCAAAGGTTATTGCTGTTATGTCTGTTGTGTGTGCTCATTCGACAATGTTGAACAACGATATGCACACACAATTTAACGAGTATGCACGAGCAGCATATTGCAACGGTATTCTCAATACCTCATGCATCGTGGTCGTGCTCCCGTGATAAGCCAAAGAAGTCTTACAGAGTGTACAAACCACTCTATCACCATCTGTCCGAAAGTATTCCCAGACTTTCGGCCGCTGCCATTTTCATACCGCTCTCAAATGCTCAAATCGGGGGAAGGGGGAAGAGAGAAAGAGAGAGACCAGCCAGCAGAGTGCGCACGGCAAATACTTCCTCAAGTTTGTTTTCTTTGGCGGTGCCATTATATACCACTGCTGTTAGCCTTTGGTGAAGCCGAGGTTAGCCACCTCAGCGTCAACCCCGGATGTAGCCGCTGTCAGCAGCACCGGTGTCCGCCTCGAGTGTAGTACTACTAGTGGTGTGGAGAAATACCTGATCTCAGGCAAGCAAAAGGTCTCTGGACGAGCCGTTTGAGACCAAAAATAAATAAAGGCAAATATTTGACCAAAAAAATTGTATTCGACTCATTTTCACATTCGATTACGTCGACAACGTCGAATAATCGCGGCAGCACTACTCCGCTCCGTTACAGGATTTTATTAAAGCAAAAACTGTCAGCGGGAACTAGGTCCACGACCTGGGGGAACTGTGAGGTCCCACACAGACGCACGACATTCGGACAAAGTGTGACTCAAAAATCTCTTATTATCTATAAGAGACACTCCAACATTGGCCTCTTTCAAATCACACTTGAAACAGTGGCTAAAGGAAAACCAGACTTGTGGACACTTTTAGTGTAGAATTGTCATTATTGTAACTTATTATTTTGCTGTTAAATCTCTGCCGAGGGACTACAGATGGAAATTTGCATTTTTGCTATAATCTGTCATATTTACACTGCAATGTTGTAGATGTTCATTAATATGCAGTGTCCCTATTAAATACATAAAATAAATACATTTAAAAACAGACGTCAACAGCAACTCCATATCATCATTCAGGAAAATACAGAGTGTTATCGGATCGTTGATTTGGTCTGAGTAGTCACAGAGCTTTTGCCGATACCAGTACTATCGCTATGGAAACAACCCAAACGGCAGGTATAGCGATATCGATGTGATGCCAATGAACTCTACTAACACAACACAGTCGCTTTTACATAACACAAAATAGAGCATGTATTTCTTCACCATCTTGATACTTCAGTGTGAACCTTGATCGTCGATTTCATTTAAAGCCGTATTGTGTAACTTTTCTGGTCTGGTGAGTCTGTCAAATAGTTTTTTTTCCCATGAAGATGTTATTGCTTTGTCTGGAATGTTTCACAGTATGGCATTAAACCTTTCTATCTTCATGGAGACCAAACCAGACCAAGTTACAGGTCAGATCTGTGGAGAGGTGACCCCGCTCACCGTCAGAATGTCTGTTTTTCAAGGTATTTTTGAGCTATAAAACCATCTGTATTTGAATAAATCTACAGTAGAGCTGGTTAATGTCATACTGTGGAACATTCCAGGTGGAGCAATGTATCTCCATAGAAACAAGCAGATGATGGACCCCCAACCAAAATGTTCCATAGTGCACCCTCCGACTCACAGTGCTGAAAACCCTGAAGTGGAAACTGTCACGACTCCGTAATTACAATTCGCGTTTTTGATATTGAAGTTTGCCGTTCAAATTCTGGCATCTTCACGCCCCTGTGATCTGAAATGAGACTCGCCGCTAAGCAAAACAGAACAGAGGATGGAACATGTCAAATCGTCCCATTGTTTTGAATAGTTTTTTTGGATGGAGCTCGACGGAGGTCTTGAAATTCGTCCACAGGGGCACTGGCTGTGTTGTGCAGCTCCCGCTATTTGCCTGTTGGGTAAATGCAACGGTTCGATCATGTCACTCGATTTGTTTACGCTCATAACACTTGAATACACAATTGGAGCACAGCCTGGAATGTTCCACAATATGACGTTAAAGCGCCCATTTTATGCTATTTCCTGATTTATGTTCCAATGTCGTTTCCATATCACAAACAGACCTGGAGTTGTGTTTTGTTTCATTCACACATGTTTAACACAAAAATCCTGCAAATTTAGTTCTTTGCTCAAACCGAAAACCACCTGGTGATGTCATGTGGTAATACAGGAAGTGCTCGACTGTGTTTTTAATCTCCATACACCATCACTATTATCGTGTGGATGATTTCAGACCTGGAATTGACTATCTCTACTAAACAAAAGGTAAAAGGAGCTGTTAACTTGAAAGCTAACAGGACATGACATGGTGGAGCAGAGCATTTTGAGCAAATGAACAATAAAGGTTTATTCAAATGTGTGTGAATGAAACACAAGTCAAAGTATGTTTTTGAGGAGGTAACGGCATTAGAACATTAAAGCTCACAACAGCAAATTTTGTGTATTATAGGAGCTTTAAAATTCTTCCCTCAAACAAAAAACACTCCACTATTCCACCTTGTGATGTCATGTGGTAATACAGGAAGTGTTCTGATATGTGGCCATACCGGCTTCCTTCCTTCCTTCCTTTCCTTTCCTTTCCATTTTAAACTCCTTACACCTTCACCAGACTCATTTGGATCATTTCAATGTTGGAATTTCCATTCTCTTCTAAACAATGAATGAAACGGAACACAACTCCTGATATATTTTTGAGGACGCAACAACATTATACCATGGCTTAAGGCTCACAAGAATCAATTTTGTATCATATAGGACCTTTAAGTTTCACAACACAAGCAGAATAACATGAAAGAATATTAAGAAGAACATAAACAGCCAGCTTTTTACAGGAGATGTCCCTTGTCTCATACGATTTCCATTAAAACCCTATTCCACTTTGATTTCCAAGTGCTCTTTATAGGCAGCGGGAGAAATAACATTGTCAAGTCAATCTCAGATATCATTATAATGTGGAGACGGCGCCTAGATCGGCCTGTATGCGTTATGCACGTAATGATAGAAGTGTGACTCTATATAAAAGAATGCATCCTTGTTGTGGAGAAATGATATTGGATGTTTACATTCTGGGGGGGATTAATGTTTTCAGTTCTTCTTGAAATTATCCAGATGATTCTAGTGGAAGTGTATGGAGTTTAAAAACCCAGTCGAGCTCTTCCTGTATTACCATGACATCACAAGGTGGAATAGTGTTTTCAGGTTGAGAGAAGAACTCAAATAAGAACCTAAATATGCAGAGTTTGTGTGTTAAACATGTGTGAATGAAGCAAAACACAACTCCAGGTATGTTTTAGGGCTTTTCGACTACACTACCGGCACAACAGGGCACGCCACTACACGGTGAAGCTCTTCCATGCAGTCGTTACCTGGAAGTGGGTGGAATAGCGGGGTCGACACTGCTGTGACGTCATTTTTAGGCAACATTATTAGTGTCACACCCATAGACCGTATATATGAGTGGACGTAGCTAAAGTGCTAGCTGCCGCGTGCCAAACAGGAAGTTCTCCAGGAGGCTCTTCCGGCTCCTTCTCTCCCTTTTTCCTATTGACTTACATTGGGATCTTATCTCTCCTCTCTCTGGACCTGCTGCTGTGGCCTCGTCATTGTGGTCTTAAAATGTTCATATGAACCCATGACACAGGATCCTGAATTTTTCATTTCTCTATCTTGTTCCTAAATCAAGATATGACCATAAATAATGGACTAATCAGACGACTTCATTCCCCGAGGTCGCTGCCGCCTAGCGTTAGCAACAGGTTTGATTGACAGCTAGTGCGTTTCGCAGTAAGTTCCCTTCCTGCTTTCCTGCCCCTATTCAGTATTTTTGAAATAAAATCACAAAATATTTCAAACAATTACAATAGCTAATCTTACTAGAATCTTAACTAGCATAACTTAACTAGCATACGGTAAAGTGAATTTTGTTAAAGTTGCCAACTCTATTGTTGTTCGCACGTAACAGAACATAAAACATAAATCAAAGACTTAAACTTACTACGGTATTTAAAGTTTGATGATAAAAGCTAAAAGTTTCCTTATTATTCTCAAGAATCACTGAAATCCAGCGGTCCATGCAGAATGGTGCAGAGTATCACATCACCGCTCTGCCATGAGAAAGGCGGCACATTCCATCCATCCATCCATCCATCCATCTTCTTCCGCTTTATCCGGGGCCGGGTCGCGGGGCAGCAGTCTAAGCAGGGGCTCCTGCTTCCTTCTCCCCAGCCACTTCCTCCAGCTCCTCCGGACGGACCCCGAGGCGTTCCCAGGCCAGCCGAGAGACATAGTCCCTCCAGCGTGTCCTGGGTCTTCTCCCCGGGCCTCCTACCGGTGGGACATGCCCGGAACACCTCCCGAGGGAGGCGTCCAGGAGGCATCCGGACCAGATGCCCGAACCACCTCAGCTGGCTCCTCTCGACGTGGAGGAGCAGCGACTTACTCCGAGCTCCTCCCGTGACCGAGCTCCTCACCCTATCTCTAAGGGAGCGCCCCGGCCACTCTGCGGAGGAAACTCATTTCGGCCGCTTGTATCCGCGATCTCGTTCTTTCGGTCATTACCCAGAGCTCATGACCATAGGTGGAGGGTAGGAACGTAGATTGACCGGTAACCGAGAGCTTCGCCTTCTCGGCTCAGCTCCTCTTCACCACAACGGTCCGATACAGCGACTGCATCACTGCCGACGCCGCACCGATCCGCCTGTCAATCTCGCGCCTCCATCCTCCCCTCACTGGGGAACAAGACCCCGAGATACTTGAACTCCTCCACTTGAGGCAGAGACTCCCACCCACCCGGAGAGGGCAAACCACCTTTTTCCGGTCGAGAACCATGGCCTCGGATTTGGAACAGCTGATTCTCATCCCAGCCGCTCACACTCGGCTGCAAACCGCCCCAGTGCACGCTGCAGGTCCTGGTTCGATGGAGCCAACAGGACAACATCATCCGCAAAAAGCAGCGATGAGATCCTCTGTGGTCCCCGAACTGGACCCCCTCCGGCCCCTGGCTGCGCCTAGAAATTCTGTCCATAACACAATGAACAGAACCGGTGACAAAGGGCAGCCCTGGCGGAGTCCAACATGCACCGGGAACAAGTCTGACTTACTGCCGGCAATGCGAACACAGCCTCCTGCTCCGGTCATACAGGGACCGGACAGCCTCTAGCAAAGGGCCCCGGACCCCATACTTCTCCCGGAGCACTCCCCCATTAGGGCACCACGAGGGACACGGTCGAATGTTTCTCCAAGTCCACAAAACACATGTGGACTGGTTGGGCAACCCCATGAACCCTCGAGCACCCGATGGAGGGTGTAGAGCTGGTCCAGTGTTCCACGACCAGGCCGAAAACCACACTGCTCCTCTTGAATCCGAGGTCCGACTATCGGCCGAATCTCCTCTCCAGCACCCTGGCATAGACTTTACCGGGAGGCTGAGGAGTGTGATTCCCCTGTAGTTGGAACACACCCTCCGGTCCCCCTTTTATACAGAGGACCACCACCCCGGTCTGCCAGTCCAGAGGTACTGTTCCCCGACCGCCACGCGATGTTGTAGAGACGTGTCAGCCAAGACAGCCCCACAACACCCAGAGACTTAAGGTACTCAGGACGGATCTCATCTACCCCCGGAGCCTTGCCACCAAGGAGCTTTCCAACCATCTCAGTGACTTCGGCCAGGGTGATGGATGAGTCCGCCTCTGGGTCCTCAGTGACGGTGGGATTGAGGAGATCCCCAAAGTATTCCTTCCACCGCCCCACAACATCCCAAGTCGAGGTCAGCAGCTCTCCCCCCGCACTGTAAACAGTGTTGGTGAAGGGCCGCTTCCCCCTCCTGAGGCGCCGGACGGCTTTGCCAGAATTTCCTTGGGGCCGTCCGATAGTCCTCCTCCATGGCCTCCCGAACTCCTCCCAGACCCGAGTTTTTGCCTCTGCAACCGCCCGGCTGCAGCACGCTTGGCTCCGGAGGTGGGTCAGCTGCTCAGGAGTCCACCGGGCCTTACTGGCCCGGTGGACTCCTGAGGCAGCTGACTCCTTCTTCAGCTTGACGGCATCCCTTACTTCCGGTGTCCACCACCGGGTTCGGGGATTGCCGCCGCGACAGGCACCGCAGAACTTACGGCCACAGCCACGAACAGCCGCATCGACAATGGAGGCCGAGAACGGCCCACTCGGCTCCATGTCCCCAGCCTCCTCGGGATCTGGGAGAAGCTCTCCGAGGTGTGAGTTGAAGGCCACACTGACAGAAGGTTCCGCCAGACGTTCTCCAGCAGACCCTCACGATACGCTGGGCCTGCCAGGTCTGTCCGGCTTCCTCCTCCGCCAGCGGACCCAACTCACCACCAGGTGGTGATCAGTTGACAGCTCTTCCCCTCTCTTCACCCGAGTGTCCAAGACACACGACCGGAGGTCAGATGACACGACAACAAAGTCGATCATCGACCTCCGGCCTAGGGAGTCCTGGTGCCACGTGCACCGATGGACCCTTGTGCTTGAACATGGTGTTTGTTATGGACAAACTGTGACTGGCACAGAAGTCCAATAACAGAACCGCTCAGGTTCAGATCGGGGAGGCCGTTCCTCCCAATCACCCCTCTCCAAGTGTCACTGTCGTTGCCCACGTGGGCGTTGAAGTCCCCCAGTAGAACAATGGAGTCCCCGGTCAGTGCACTGTCCAGTACCCCTCCCAGAGACTCCAAGAAGGCCGGGTACTCTGCACTGCAGTTCGGCCCATAGGCCGACACCACAGTGAGAGACCTGTCCTCGAATCTCGAAGGCGCAGGGACGCGACCCTCTCGTTCACCGGGTAACCCAACACGCAGCGGCCGGGAGCTGTGGGCCATAAGCAAGCCCACGCCAGCTCGCCGCCGCTCCCCGCGGCCAACGCCAGAGAAATGGAGAGTCCAACCCCTCTCAAGGAGTTAGTTCCAGAGCCCAAGCTGTGCGTGGGAGGTGAGGCCGACCATACCCAGCCGGTAACGCCGACCTCCCGCACAAGCTCAGGCTCCTTCCCCCAGCGAGGCAACATTCCATGTCCCCAGAGCTAGTCTCCATGTCCGGAGATCTGGTCGCCGAGGCCCCTGCCTTCGACCGCCACCCAGATCCCCTCCGCACCCAACCCCTATGGCTCCTTCTCGCGGGTGGTGGGCTCCACCAGAGGGCGGCCCCACGCCGCTCCTTCGGGCCCCCGGCCGGCCCCGTGGGGAAAGGCCCGGCCACCAGGCGCCGCCGGCGTGCACCCACCCCAGGCCTGGCTCCAGGTGGGCCCCGGTGTCGCCATTCCGGCGACGTAACTGGCCTCTGTATATTTATCATCATTCGGGCTTCTGAACCGCTCTTCGTCTGACCCGGCCCCCCGGACCTGTTTGCCTTGGGTGACCCTACCAGGGGCATAAAGCCCCGACAACATAGCTCCTGGGATCATTCGGTACTCAAAACCCCTCCACCACATTAAGGTGGCGGTTCGAGGAGGGGGCGGCACATTTAACAACCTAAATCATGATTGGCTCTTGTGGTTGCTATGATACTCGCGGTCGGATTTCCAAATATGGATCCTGGCTCCAAATTGCTCCTGTAACCGTGACATCAGGAGCCTCATTTGAGCGACGCTGATGCTGTGGTGACGTCACACTCACTTAGTCCACTCATATATACACCGCGGTCAGTACAGTAAACACAACAATGGAGGCATTCTGCTGCGCTGTTGTGTTTACCGTTTATCCTCTGTTGACGTGTTTGCTGTTGTTGTGTTGTTAGTGTTTTATTTATTTATTTATGTTTTACTACACACGGCGGGTGATTATTTAAAGATCCTTGAGCTTCGTCGCACGTATGACGACTTTTCCTCTGTCAATCAGTGGACATCAGTCTGTCCATGTCACGTTGTCGTATCGGTTCAGCACGGTTAGAACCAGGTACGGAAAAGGTACGGAAAATCATAACGGCTCCCAAGTCCAACCCCCAGTCGAAAAGCAAACAAATAGTGCCGTGCTGTGCTGTGCTAAACAATGCCGGTGGGAAAGACCTATTAGTGATGAGGAAACAACATTATAACATAGATCAGAAAATAATGTAACATCTTTACACCTTAGCATAGGTTTTCAAAGTATAACTGAAAGGACACATGGATAACAGACTGTATAACACTGCTTCATCAAAAACATACTTAGAGTTAGAATTTGCTTCATTCATGCTGTTTTCTAAATATTGTGAACAATGTTGTTTTGCTCTGTTTATATTTTCCTTTGATAATTATGACACGGGTAGAAATGCATAAATCATTGTCAAACTCATATCCGCCAAATGATTTTATCCGTGGAAGATGTCGTTGCTTTGTCTGGAATGTGTCACAGTATGGTATTAAACCTTTCTATCTTCATGGAAACCAAACCAGACCAAATTACAGGTCCGGGGGCTCGTTTATAAAAGAGTGCGTCAAAATCTACGTGAATGAGTTCGTAAAGACAAAACACAAATTTCGCGTACGTGAAAAAAAAGCTTCATAAAACCCTTTGCGGCACTCCGTCATGCACTTTCCTCTTCATTGGAAACGAGACCGCTTTAACGCCTCCATGTCACCGTTAATGGACAATGCAAAGTGAGTTCTGAATGAAATGTACTAAACATGAGCCGATAACGCACCGATAATGAACGGGTTTGATTGACACACGGGGATAAGCAAGGAGAGGCTATGGGGAAGATGCCGCAGCAGAAGACAGAGAGACTTATCCTGTCATCTTACATTTAAGTATTCATTCAAGTATGCGCTTCACTGACACCACCAATGTTTTGGAGCGCCTATAAAGAGCGTGATTTACATATGGAAGAGTCCGTTTAATTCTGATATCGCTTTGTGTTTGCGTGGATGTAGGACGTGTCTGCGCTGTGGTCTGTGGTGCGTGTGGAGGACGCATGGGCAATACGTGGGTGTGTTTAGTTTCGACCACTAACGCCGCGGGGATCGCCCGACATCGGTGTATGTCAGTGTGCTCCAGTGCACGTGGATGATCTTTATTCCCTCTGACGATCGTGTTTGTAAAATTATGATACTCAAATTGTGCATGTTTCCCCACTCGCATGTGACTAAATTCTCAGTTCAGTTGGATTCTGTGTTTTTCTGGGGAAATAAAATGAAAATGAATCAATTTCAAATATCACCAATCATGATTTTCTCAAACTCCCTCTCCTCACTGCTCGCATACAAAAACCCCAGACCAACAAAAGTTGCCCAAATGAATGGAAAAGAGCTTTATCTGGCAATACTGGATACACTGGGCCCCATGGATTAGCCCCATCCTGGAATGAGCAAATCCATTTATTACTAAGTGCTCATATTAGTATTCAGGAGAGCTTGCTACTGTATTTAAGACGACTCAAATCCCTCCTAGCAACACTGCGGGCTATACCCACCAGCACACGGAATTCCATTTGGAGCAATCCCAGGTGCTGGATTTGGTCTGTAATCCCAGTTTATCTCCAGCGCCTTGGCTCTGGTTGGTGGCTCCTGTGAACGGCACGCCAGTTCCCGAGGGATAAGGTGAGGTGACCAATGATCTGGCAAGCCACAAAGTCCCAGTTCTTACGCCTAAACCCAAGATTGACTGGAAAATCCTCATCATGAAGGAAGAGGATTATGACAAAGCTAAAGCTGTTCAGAGAGGGCCTACTTTTGTGGCGGAAGGTAGTGCTTTGCTTGGAATTTTACACAGTATCTAACTATCTATTAATTCCTTGAAACATTCGTTCTTTGTGTGATGTTTCCCGCTTTTCTCCATGGCTCACACCAGACTGATATATGTGACATTCTGAGTTCATTTCTCTACACATCATCGATCTGGAACGGCTCTCGCTGAAAGAAATCGGAAAACATGACGTGCCATGACGACTATTTGACTCTGCATGGTCAAAGCATCACAACAGTGGAACAAGCCGAGAAATCAAACTTTTGTTACATCTTGTTGAGAGAAATGTACAGACATCTTGGCTGAGTGGCTAGCATGCCTCACAGCAAGAAGGTTCCAGGTTCAATCCCTGGGTCGCCTGGGCCTTTCTGTGTGGAGTTTGCACGTTCATCCCGTGTCTGGACGGGTTTCGTCCGGGCACTCCGGTTTCCCCCATCAGCCCAAAACATGCTCTGTAGGTGTGAAAGTGGAGTGTGTGTGAGTGTTGGTGGGAGCTCATTACCATCGGGTCTGGAATGAATGAACAATGCTGTTAATAATGCTCTGTAAAGCCTCTTTGAGGACCTGTGTCTGTGAAAAAAGCGCTATAGCTGTTGTTGGAAGGCGACCTTGGGTGTCCAGAAAGGCGCAAAATATATAAAATGTATTATTATTATTATTATTATTATTATTATTATCTTCCCTGTATGCCCAACGCCCTTACCTTTTGCATGTTTCCACAAACTACAGTAAATAGTCCATATTGACACTCAAACAGGCTTAAGTACTTCTGAGGGCGTTGCCATGTTTGGTTTGGTTGGTTTGGGTGCTTGCCCTTTGGCTTCTTTACACATCTCAGAGCTGCAATGCGATTGACCGCTGAGTGAATTTGAACCTTACAGTGGGGGTGTGTCAAGTTGGATTGATGTGAGTTTGTGAACTCACAAATATCCCGAGAATCCATCATGCAGTGCAAGGTTAATACACTGGAACATTTCAGTTTCAAAGTGTATCTTTTAGCATTTATTTACTTACAGATATTTGTATTGCAAATGGGGCACGGGGCGCCGGTGGCAAAAAACAGTTGTTGTGTCCTTAGGCAAGACACTTCACTCACATTGCCTAGTATGAAAGTGGTGTGTGTGTGAGTGATGGTGGTGGTTGGAGGGGCCGATGGCACAAATTGGTAGCGTCACTTCTGTCAGTCTGTCCCAGGATACTATTAAGATACTAAGATACTATTGTAGCTGTCGCTACAACAGTATCTTACCACCACTGAGTGTGGAGTGAATGAATAAAGAACTGTTTATTTTATTATTTATTTAACTTTTTTTTAACCAGGTAAAGACCCATTGAGATCCAGACCTCCTTTACAAGGGTGACCTGGCCAAGTGGTTAACAGCACATGTCAAGAGCAGAAAACAACTATCAATAAGATAATAACAATCAATTAAGATAAACATCAATGAAAATAAAAACATGAAAGCAACAATCAATTAAGATAAACATCAATTATGAAGGTAAAGTGCGATGAATGTAGAAAATATTTCGAAAGTGCAGTAGCTTTAACAGTCTAAAAAGATAAAGTGCAATAAAAATGCAATAAAATCTGTTACAAAGAGCGCTTTTGTAATGACATCTTAAAAACAGGCACTGATGAACAGATGCTTTTTGCCAATTAAGTAACAAAGAACGAAAAGCTTTAAATGAGACAAGATTAGATATTTTCAGTTCAGTTTGGAGGGTATTCCAAGCTGAAGGAGCAGAGAAGCTAAAGGCCTGTTTTCCAAGCTCAGTCCGAACACGAGGAACCTGCAAGTGGTAAATGCTACTAGATTGCAGGGCACAATGGCTGTAAAGCGCTTTGGTATCTTGAAAGGCACTATATAAATGCAATGAGTGTGGCCATACCAGCTCATCAAAGCCTGATCCCATCAGATCGCAGAAGCTAAGCAAGGCCAGGCCTGGTCAGTACTTGGATGGGAGACACTGGGAATTCTAGGTGCCACAGGGAGGCACCAGTGGCAAGAACTGTTGTTGTGTCCTTAGGCAAGACACTTCACCTACATTGCTGAGTATGAAGTGATGTGTGCATGGCAGAACTCCCTTGAAAAAGAGATTAGTAATCTCAATGGGACTTTCCTGGTTAAATAAAGGTTAAATAAAATAAACATGAAATGATTAATTAAGTAAATTGTTGAAAACATATCTCTCACAGATCTGACCTGTAACTGATGATACCTGCTTTTCATGGAGAGATAGGGCTAGATAAGTCCATACTGTGGGGCATTCTGTGAAATTGTGTAATTTAATGGTTGTCAGAGGAATTCTATATTTAGACAGATATTTGAAGTCTAGGCTATTATAGTCTTGTGGTCGACTGTATTCATTTGAATTTTTCAGGCAGTATTTTTATGCTTGGCTAATTTCCCCACCGCATAAGTACCCTCACCTGTAGTGAGTCCAAACAGAGCACAATTGATTTTTGGAATATATTTGCTCAATTCAAGCTGCTCCTTCTTGGACAATGCTGGACCACGTGCTGTTGTGGTGTGAATTACCCGTTTGATTTACCCGTACATTTACACACCTCTAGGCATTCAGATCACTCAATAATGTGACTAATTATCGAAACACAGAGCATGTCGTGGCATAAAAGCCATGTGCTTATCGACCTGAGCTGTTGCTGTATCAGTACACTGAGTAAGAGCTTTGTTAATTAAGAACGGCTAATGAATTGTACCTGACAGTTTTGTAAGTACACAAACTCCTTAAAGGTCCTATATTTCCCCAAATCTGTTTGCCGTACTATATGGATGGGTCTGTCCTTATTTTGTAATGACAGCTGCTGCAATAGGACTTTCAAAGGTTGTCGGTAATATATGCCTCATCACAGATTGTAGCCTTGAGTGCTCCCACCATGACTCACAGCAGCCTCTAGAATATCTTTAAAGGTGAACAGTCTCTCTTGGTATTTTTGCAGATTTGTCAGTCAGACCCCTTTACTCAGGCACGTCATATGAACCTCTCCAGTTAAAGGCGCTGTACCTGATTTTGACTTTTAAAAAATGTGAAAAACAGAAGTAGTTCATATTGAAAAAGTTTGCAGTGGTCCAAAGTTCCTCACTTACCTCATGCATTCCGAGCATCCTAATTACTCACCACGATGAGTTTATAAGCGCTTTTTGCAACTTTCAGCATAGTTTAATGTTAACAACAATGAGCATGCTAACTGACCACGTCCTGACTATTAAACAATAAAATACATTAGAATTACCCTGCAGTCTACTGAATGTCGGTAGTTGATAAATCTGACTCAGTTCTCCCGACGCCCGTTGTAAATATGTTCCATTGCAACAGTTGGGGAAAATATGGACGCCTGAGAAAGTTTAATGTAGCGTCAGGTGTCGCTAGCTGTATGTGGCCATACTGGATTCTCAAAGCCTGATCTTGTCAGACCTCAGAAGCTAAACAGGACCTGGGTAGTACTTGGATAGGAGACCACTGGGAATATCAGGGGCCACAGTGGGGCACCAGTCACAAAAACTGTCATCATTGTGTCTTTAGGCAAGACACATCACCCACATTGCTTAGTATGAAAGTGGAGTGTGTGTGTGAGTGTTGGTGGTGGTTGGAGAGACCAATGGTGCAGAATGGAGCCTCACTTCTGTCAGTCTGTCCCAGGGCAGCTGTGGCTACAATAGAAGTTTACCACCGCCGGGTCTGGAGTGAATGAATAATGCTCTGTAAATAATGCTCTGTAAAGAGTCTGTTTGCTGATGTTAGCTGTTGGCGACTCAATTCTGACAGTTTGACTGTTGCATGCTCAGAGAAAAAAAAAGTGTTACTGTTAAATGATGTGAAAGAAAGTGTAAATGTCACTACAAAGTTTTTAGAAGACACTTTCTCTACACATACACAATATATCAAAATGACAAAAAGACCCCGTCCCCGTTTACTGTGTGCGCTGACAGTTTTGCTGTGACATAAATCCAACCACCTTGGTCTGCACCGAAGTAGTCCAAGTTTATGTTTCAGAACCCCAGTTTGATTGGCCGTTCCATTGCACTTTGTCGAGGTGGAGGTCAGTTTTTCCCCCCCGAGTCCTGAGCACAGTAGAATGCAGCATTAGGTGCATTAGTATGCAGCAGGCTTATTTTGACCTACAGTATATACTGTCCTGGGGGCAAGACACATTTTGGTCAAATACACGGGGAAAAACTCACATACAGAATTTACTTTTAATAAGTGATGTATAAATAAGTCCATGCATGTGTACTATATTACAGTATGTATCTTTTCTGGTACCGCTTGTCTCTAGACATTTTATTGCTTTGCCTTTCAGTATGTTTCAGTATACACCATTAGTTCTATCTCCATGGACACAAGCAGGAAATGACCAGTTTAATTTCATACTTTGTAAAATTTATGTCAAAGCAATGGCATTTCCATGGAGACAAGGTGGCAGACCCTCCACCAGGACCTAGCATCAGCTCAAGATCATTTTAAAGCCATTTCTGCTCTTTTTTATTTTCTAGTCTGATAGTATTAGTATTGCTTAGTATTTTCAATACTTTTGAGAACCCTATTCCATGGAGACAAGCATGTGACGCCACCAGTTATGGGTCATATTTGTGGAGAGGCAAGCCTGCTCACAGTGTAGAAATAAATTTTTTCCTAGGTATTTTTCACAAAGAAAACACCTGTAATTGACTGTGCTAGACAGATACACCGAATACCCTATTGTGGAACATTCCAGTCCACGGCGTAAGATCTCCATGGAAACAAGCATGAGACGGACCTCCTACCTGAAAATGTATTATGCGTTAATACATCACCATCGTTTCATTCCAATTCTAAATCTCAACCCCTTTTTGTTTCTTGTTTTGTTTTGATTTTTTATCCTGCAGGTGGTTAGCATGCTAGTTGTTGTTAGCATTGCCATGGCAGCAAAACTCCGCTCTCAAAGTCGTGAAACCATTTAATCGCTATTGTTTCATTCAACCTTCTGAATCTCCACCCAATTTGTTTTCTGTGAGTTGTGACAAAGCTATTTTATTTTTTTATTATAAGAAACTGACAATCTAAAAAGTTTTGAAGCAAAGTTTTACATATTTCAATTTTTAGCATCACTGATTCACTTGTTCAGTATGTCATAAAACAAAAACTTTACTGGATTGTGATACATTTGGAATCACCGAAAAACAAAGCGACTTATACCCCATTTTGTTTCTCGTTTCGTTTTGATTTGTTGTCCTATAATCAGGAAATGCGTGGTTAGCATGCTAGTTGGCATTTAACATTACCGCGGCGGCAAAACCCAGCTCCGAAAGTTGCGAAAATGTGAAAAACAACAGCAGAAAACAGATAGCTCTAAATGTGCAATTTTTGTTCCCGTTCACCTGCAGCGTCTCGCCTTAATGCTCATAGATCGGAATGACGATTGTTCATTTTGACAGGATTGCATTCCATTTTGAATCTCCGAAAGAAAACAACTTATTTTCCATGCATTAAAGTTAACCGTGTTATTAAAGTTCCGTAAGGCTGCAGCCAGAGCTTTTCTCCGGGAGTTATTTAACATTTTGAAAGAGCTAAACTAATTTTATATTGCCCTCAAGTTAGCGAAAAGTCTGGCTCTTGAAAGTATTGTAGTTGGCTGCCTTACTTCCCTTTGTGCTTTCTATTAATTCATAATATAGATCAGGATATTTCGCCAAGTTTCACATTACCACTGTTTCATAGCAACGAATCAGTCTTAAAGGGCCCATATTACCCACATTTCTGCTCTCTGTTATAATGGTATTAAGGTATAATTTATATTTCAAATCGTTTCAGTACAGTTCAATAAAATATAAAGGCTAAATCATGGTTGTGATATTAAAAGTCTTTGTTAAACCACTTCTTGTGCAAAGTTCATATGAAACACACCCAGTTTAATCATCAAAACAGTGAAATGTCAAATGTGTTGCTTAAATGAGTTAACTTCTTCTGAACAAGCAGCAAAACTGTAGCGCTAACAACATAATTTAGTACAAATATACCAAAAACTACTCTTGGCGATATATTGATACAGCAGCCCACCATATCAATTAGGGATGTAACTAATGTACACAATAATAACATCGTGGACAATCCATAGAGTGTATATATGAGTGGACATAGCTAAAATGTTAGCTGTCACATGCCAAACAGGAAGTGCTCCAGGAGGCTCTCCCGGCTCCTTCTCTCCCTTTTTCCCATTGATTTACATTGGGATCTTATCGCCTCTCTCTGTAACTGCTGCTGTGGCCTCGTCATTTTGATCCTGAATTTTTCATTTAGCTGTTTTGTTCCTAAATCAATATATGAACATAAATAATGGACTAATCAGACGCCTGATTCTTGAATCTTAATCTGAATCTTAACTAGCATAATTTAACTAGCATAAAGTAAAGTAAATTTCATTAAATTGCCAACTCGACTTGTTCGCACGTAACAGAACATACAACATAAATCAATGACTTAAACTTGCTATTTAAAGTTTTATGATAAAAGCTAAAAGTTTCCTCATTATTCTCAAGAATCACTGAAATACAGCGGTCCGTGCAGAATGGTGCAGAGTATCACATCACCGCTCTGCCATGAGGAGGGCAGCACATTTAATGACCCCAGTCATGATTGGCTCTTGTGGTTGCTATGGTACTCACGGTCGGATTCCCAAATATGGAAATTGGCTCCAAATTCGCTCCTGTAACCGTGACATCAGGAGCCTCATTTGAGCGACGCTGACGCTGTGGTGACGTCACACTCACATATACGGTCTATGATGACATCACAATATATCGAATCACAAGTCTCTTTGCTTAAATGAATAATTTTATGATGCAGAAATAGCTAAAAAAAAACAGAGGGACCTACATAGACCATGATCCTTTGCTCCGGTTCAGTGCAGACTACATGAAGAAATATGTTTCATGCATTTCAGGTAGAACAATGACATATCCATAGAAACAAGCACATGACGGTCAGAGCCCCAACCAGAAAGTTACACAAAATGCACTTTTAAGTAACAATATTGAGTACTTCTTCCACCACTTTACATATTTAATAGATGAAAACACAAAAAATAGCCAGTGCCTTGAGGAAACACAGTGGAAAGTCAAGCCTCTTTCTCATCCATCTGTATCACAACTGCTTACCGATTACTTGTAATTTGACTGCAGTTTGCCTCGCCATATTGTACGTGCAGAGCTGTTTTAAACCGCTGGCATTTTCTATGAATCAGTAAAAATGCATATTTAACGGGCTGCACAGTGGGGAAGGTTCTATATGAGAAAGTACAGTGAAATAGGATATACATGATTTCGCATGGCTGGGGGTGTCATGAGCCTGTGTTGAATAAAACACATGAAAGCTTCTTCAGTCACACTTCTTTATGTCATTGAGTTGCATTCAAAGGTCCACCAAAAGTCATGTTCCTCTAACTTTTCCTTATGTATGTATTATGTATAGGGCTGTCAACGTTAACGCGTTAATCATGACTAGATTAATGCAATCCATAATGTGATATTTTTTTTAAAAATCACTGTGGTGGAAATCTTTTACTTTGTTTTCTGTTGTGGTCTATTTAAGCTAAAGAATGCATTTTATGGGTTTAGATAACTGTTAATTAACGACTGCTAAAGCATTTCTGTATTCCTGTCATATGTGATGGTGTAATCTGCTGTTCCTGGTGTATCTACAGGCAGGACACTCTGCTCTGTCTTTATCCAGTCAAAACAACGAGCTGTTGCTTTGTTCATTCTCGTCATTTAGAACAGTGAGATCCTTGGAGGCAAATCTGCTCGATGCTGAACCAGACGAGTAGTCTGTGTTTGGAGGTTGTTTAGATATACTGTAGTATGTTTTACCTCATGTTGATGTTATGACGTTTGTCGACTTTTTGTTTTGCCATTTATAGATTAGGGAGAGATGGACTTTGCCTGAGGGACAGAAATGTTTTGTTTTCACTTTCTCTGTAATCATGCGCACAATTGCTTTTATAAACCCAGACTCTTTGATTGAAGACAACTTTTCTCCAGTTTTTATTCTTCTCAGATTTAGAAATCCGCAACAATTGCAACTGAAAGCCTTTTGTTCCTTCCAAAACCGCAATGATTTTTTAAAACTCGCGGTTACAGTTCACCAACTTTTCGCCCCTTCTACACATCCGTAGGCAGCTCCTGTGGCTGTTTCGCTTTCGAACGGGCTTCTGGACTTTTGAACTGTTTATTTGACTTCCAGACGCTACAATTTAAGAGTCAATAGTTAAATGCAGCCTGCGTCAAGCAGAGTTTCAGCACCACTGAAGTACGTCTAGTCTGAGTTAGCACCTCTGAGCTAAACACCCGGGTGCAGTGACCAGAGCGTCCCAGTCAAGAGCCTCAGATCTGACAAATGACCCTTTGGCAGAGGCGCCAAGACCTGTGGATAATCACACGGCAAAGAAAATAAAAAAAACTGTCTTGAGATGCAAAATAACATAATTTTAAACAATTCAATATGCGATTAACTGTGATTAACTATGGAATTTCTGATCTTTATCAAGATTTAAAAAGTTAATCGTTTGACAGCCCTAATTATGTAATTTAAATTGACTTCAGCAGCCTTTTTAACACAAATCTTTAAAGCACCCATATTACGCAAAATTGACTCTTGTGAGCTTTAAAGGCTGTATGAAGGATTTATTTTTTCTTTTGTTTCAAATGGTCATCCTTGTAATTATGATGACCAAAAAAATAAATAAATGAAAATCCATCAACTGTGGACGTGGTGGGGCCAATAGATAATGAGGTAGTGTCGTTATCTACAGTTCCACAGTTGATGGATTTTCATTTATTTATTTTTAATAACTGTTAGGTTGTCAGTCAAACTCCGGACTCACCGGCGCGCTGAGACAAGACACCGTTTACTCGACCAACACAGTGGGTCTTAGCAGCGTTTTAGAACTGTAGCTTCCTCGCTGTTAGCACAAAGTTTGTTGCAGTGGCAGACGAGAATCCATGACCAGTTCACCGCAAAAGAAAGTCAGTTTTTGAGGTTGCTGAAAGAAGAAGAGAAGGGGAAAAAGAGCAAAGCCAAACAAAGGCAATCTTTGGAGATTCCTTCCAGCGATGGTGCGCACTGAAGCAGACGAAAGGTTTAAAGCAGGGGTCTGCAACCTTTTTTCTCCTGTGAGCTACTTTCTGTAAAATTAAAACGCCAGAGAGCTACTAATTTTAACAGTCGGTAGAAACCCAGGAAATATAAAAGCTATGGCAAACCGTAGATGAGGTGCCGTTAGTCGCTGTATTTCTCTTTCCCTGGAAAATCCTCTATACAACCTTTAAGCCATGTTATAATGTTGTTACCTCCTCTAAAACATACCTGGAGTTGTGTTTTGATTCATTCACACATGTCTGAGTAATCTTTTATTATTTGTCTGTCTACATCTCCAAAACTCAAAATGCTCTGTTGCACCTTGTAATGTCACTAAACGGTAGTATTCAAGTTAACAGCTCCTTTTACCTTTTGTTCAACAGAGATCGGCAATTCCAGGCCTGAAATTGTCCAAATGATTCCAGTGAAGGTACATGGAGTTTAAAAACACAGTGGAGCACTTCCTGTATTACCACATGACCTCACAAAGTGGAACAGAGTGTTGTTTCCTCATCAAAAACATAATTGGAGTTGTGTTTTGTTTTATTCAAATCCTGCATAATTAGGCTGAGTTCTCGCCCCACAGTTCTGAATCCACACTGCATACGGGAGAAGTTCAGACCTGGTTAAGACCTGGTTTAGACCTGGTTTAGACCAGGGTTAGACATGATTTAGACCTGGGTTAGACCTGGTTTAATCCTGGTTTAATCCTGGTTTAGTCCTGGTTTAGTCCTGGTTTAGACCTGGGTTAGACCTGGGTTAGTCCTGGTTTAGACCTGGTTTAGATCTGGTTTAGGCCTGGTTTAGGCCTGGTTTAGGTCTGGTTTAGACCTGGTTTAGACCTATTTTAGACCTGGGTTAGACCTCGTTTAGACCTGGGTTAGTCCTGGATTAGTCCTGGTTTAGATCTGGTTTAGACCAGGTTTAGTCCTGGTTTAATCCTGATTTAGACCCAATTTAGATCTGGTTTAGGCCTGGTTTAGACTTGGTTTAGACCTGGTTTAGACCTGGGTTAGACCTGGGTTAGGTCTGGTTTAGACCTGGGTTATACCAGGGTTAGACATGATTTAGACCTGAGTTAGATCTGGTTTAATCCTGGTTCAGATCTGGTTTAGACCTGGTTTAGACCTGGTTTAGACCTGGGTTAGACCTGGGTTAGGTCTGGTTTAGACCTGGGTTATACCAGGGTTAGACATGATTTAGACCTGAGTTAGATCTGGTTTAATCCTGGTTCAGATCTGGTTTAGACCTGGTTTAGACCTGGTTTAGACCTGGGTTAGTGGTTGTTTTGGTCGATGCCAACACAAATACAAAAAGTAAAGATGAAGACTTTGCGAAACCTGGACGAGGTTTGAACTTAGGGGACTGGGGCCCATCAAAGCTCAAGTGGAGCAGAAAGAGAACCCGGTACCTCTTTGTAATAAACTCACAATGTCAACACAAAACAGACTTCTTTTTCTGTTGGTTCACTTTTTGGTCCACTTACAGAGGACTAAGTTTGGTTCACTTAAAAGGGACCAAGTGTGAAAACACCCTTAAATACACCGTCATTAAAATAATCTGAATAATTTCAGCCCTGGAATTGCCCATCTCTACTCAACTAAAGGTAAAAGGAGCTGAAAATAGTGTAACATGGGCCCTTTAACAGTTGGATTTTTTTTTTTTTTTTTTTTACAGTTGAATAAAATTCAGAGCTCCATGAAACCATGTCAGTGAAATGTTAATTGGATGCCAAAGAACGTGTTAACCCTCACGCCTCATGGCTTGCCTGATCTTTTCCTGCACTTTGTAAAGAAATTTGCTCCATGTTCTGGAACGCTCTTGGCCTTTATAAAAAATTATGTGCAAAAGGGCGCTAACGAGGCCTTGAGTGCGATAACTGTACAGTAACTGGGGACTGGCATCAGGTGTTCCATTTTATCTACTGGGATGAGGAAAATGAGCGCAGATAACAGAGACTGAAGAATTAGACCTTGAGTTTGTGAAATGTTATTTTCGAGGAACAATGGGGTTGCTCATTTTGGTCGCTTTGAGTTGGTTCAATGGAGTGAATTTTCCTTGAGTAACAAACACATTTGATAGAATACAGGAAAATAAGCACCAACTCTTCTGCATCATTACTTACCAAAAACTTACCAAAATCTTCAGTCTGATATACTGGTGAATTTTCATGATTACTGTATTTTTCAGACTATAAGTCGCACCAGCCAAAAAATGCACAATGAAGAAGAAAAAAAAACATGTATCAGGTTATAAGTCGCACTTTTTGGGGGAAATCTATTTGATAAAATCAGAGACTAAGAACTGACATTTCATCTTGAAAATCAAATTATAGAAGTTCTTTATTATTTGTCTCTAAAACCAAAATGAAAAAACAAATAACGATTTGTTTTTTCATTTTTGATTCATATATAGGATTCATTATATTTGGCCTATGGGCTGTCAGTGTGAAAAATGTAATATATAAGTCGCACCTTAGTACAAGTCGCAGGACCAAACAAACCCTGAAAGACTTATAGTCCGAAAAATACAGTATTTGTATTGTTCATACTTTAAAAAAAAGAAGAAAAAAAAGGCAAAGAAACAAACTACTACTAAAAAAACAAAAAGCTTACAGATGGTGCCTTTTAAGGTATGTGAAATTTATATAGAATTGAATTTATTCACACAAAAATAAAATACGACAAAACTAATTTAAATGTATAATGTAGCTGTTATTAATCTCTCATGTACCTACATAACAACTTTGTATAATTAAAAGTTCAAACATTACGGTCAATTACGAGGCCTTATTACAGGAATTTATGTGCCAAATTACGATATTGAGTGAACCAATACTCCAATATCAAATCCTGCACATTTTTCAGGATCAGCACCAATATCAGATACCAGTATCAGATCATTGCAATTGTTGATAATAACAAAATCAGGCTTTTTGCGGATTAATCAAAAAAATACATTTTAAACTTATAAATAGGAGTATAAAATGAAATATCTGTGCTTTTGTGGGTAATTTTAGGCCTTTCACATTTGCTTTATACTTAAACCTCAGCTACTACTAGGGATGTGATATTGTGTCATATCAAAAGTCTCACAATAATATCCTGGACCATCACAATATTATTCACTTACAAGTCTATGTGCTTAATTGAGTGGTTATAGTGCATGAATATAGCTAAAAAACTGAGGGAACTACATAGACCATGATCCTTTGCTCTGATTTAAGGAAGAAATAACAGTTATAAGCACTTTTAAATCTTTATAACAATACCAGTCTTGTCAAGGCATTTTAAAAGGAAAATGTATTTACAATTTGGTTAGCTACCTCAAAATCGCAATAAATATTGTACCATGAGATACGTATCATGGAAGTATTGCAATGCGAGATTTGGGTATTGTTGCATCCTCAACTACTGCTGCATTTTTGAAAACCAAAATTGCATGTTACATCTATAACCTGTAATGAACGAATATTAAAGGACAGATACCATGCAAACATGTCTCTTTTTGTTTCCTCTTCAAAAAACATAACTGTAGTAGTGTCCATAGTTTTTGAAGCTTTCTGGAGCTCAGTTTTTAGCATCACATCATTTTAACCAAGTGCAGCATGTGCAGTTAAAAAACAAGTGTTGGATTTTGTGAAATGAGCTGTTTGTTTTTCCCATATCTGTGGAGCCCTATGGACCTTTGAGATGCTACATGCTTTTTACACCAAATGTGACTCTTTACACCTAAAATGTGGCGTTTTACACCAACTGTAGCTTTTTACACCAAATGTGGCAGAAGACCTTCCAGAGAAAATACTTTGAGGGAATGACCCCGAGCGGAGTGAGGCTTACAAGACCCTTTCCTGTTGAGTTCACCTGGCTCCCCCTGGACACTATTATTGTGATGCCTGGACTGCAGGAAATAGCGGAGACACTTTTGTCCTGAGGGCTCTTACTCCCTCGAACTGCTGACTACCTGACCTGTCAGTCTTCTGTCTGTCTGTAAAAAAAATCTCTAAAAAATTCTGTCTATCTATAAAAAAAATTCTGTCTATAAAAAAATTCTGTCTAAAAAAATTCTATCTAAAAAAATTCTGTCTATAAAAATTTCTGTCTATAAAAAAATTCTGTCTATAAAAAAAATTCTATCTATTAAAAAATCTATCTAAAAAAATTCTGTCTAAAAGAAATTCTGTCTAAAAAAATTCTATCTAAAAAAAAATTCTGCCTATCTAAAAAAATCTATCTATATAAAAAAAAATATTTCTACATAAAAATAAATAAAACAATAAAAAAGAAAAATGTAAAAAAAAAAAAAAAAGGAAAATGTCCTTGAATGCATCCCACAGCCTATTTCATTTATAGCTCTCTACAGTTCACATTAGGAGCATAAATAGTCCGCTTCTATAAGGCTTAAAGATGCTGTCTTATCTGTTGCACATACTTTGGCTGTGTTTTTTTTGGCTCCCCACTCATCTGCGTTTTCTTGTGACTTCTCGTTTGATTATATATATCTTAACCAGTGACCAGATGGCGGTGGGCAGCCTGCTTCAAAGCAACTGTGTTTTATTCCTTCTAGTGCTTGTTCTTAAATCATATGTTACATCAATGGCCAATGGTTTCCACGGTAACGTTACAGACAGAGGCAATAATACACACAAAAAAATAATAACCATGGCTTTGGCCCGTTCAGTCTCTCAAAAATGCAAGAGGCAGAAGGTTATCAACTATAAGAATATAATGAGACACAGCCGTGCTTTCAGAGATTGTGAATAGTCTGTTTTTGGAAGAGTGTCTGTCCAATTAGATGAAACTGATAAATGATTTCATGCAGAACAATTTTGCAGCCACAAATTGCATGTATTGTACCTGTAGAGCTTGTTGGTGTCTTCGCGTAGCGGCTGATATGTGGGCGTTTAGAGTCATGTTTTATCAAAGATAGCTCTCACTTGGGACTGGGGTTGCCTGGAAAGCGCTCTGACTTTACCCTGCTATTTTCTGCTACTTTGCCCGGTAAAATTATATAGCGCTGGCTCCAAATTCGCCCCTGTAACTGCATTGCTAGTAGAGCTGAACGCTACAGGCCCTATCCTGCCACAGGTCTTTGCACTGGCGTTAACAAGCACCCCTGTAAGCTCCTGCACGCACACTCACTGTCAACCATAGTTATTCTGCATTCCCACGTTCTTTTCCCTCCCATTACGCACCAGACCGGTGTCTTTCTTGTGCGCTCTCCATCCCACATCAAACCCTCTCATCTCCTCTCTCCCCCTGGTCGCGCACACTACACACAATCCGCTGCCGCCTTTCATAAGTACTAGATGTATATTTTATGATTCATTGAATAGGCCACACCACGTCCTCACCATGGGTCACTCCACCTGATATTCACGGCACGGCACACCTCTTGTTTAGAGCTCTACGCCCCACACCTGCACTGGTTGGAGCTGGGCGATTATTTTATAACAAACTTGATTCACGAATTGATTCAATTCAACCGTATAGCAGCATCCAAAACTTTCACCATGTTCTGAAAACCTCATTCTCCACTGAATAAATTAGAAGCATTTCATATGGTCCACAGTAGGGATGGGCATTCGATTAAATTTTCTAAATCGATCACCGGGAGAATTAATGATCGATTATTGATTAATCAGGCCTCTACTCTGACTCTGTTTAAATCCAGGCTAAAAACAGTTCTGTTTAGCTGTGCTTATGACTGAAACGTTTTCATTTCTCATTCCGCACTCTTCTCTTCTCTCTAATTCTCTCTAATTTAATGTCCCATCTCTATTTTAAAATTTTATGATTATTTATGTTTTGATTTGTTTGTATTGTGATTTTAATGTATTTATTATTCTGTACAGCACTTTGAATTACTTTGTGTACGAATTGTGCTGTACAAATAAACTTGCCTTGCCTAATCAAACGTTTTAGATTAAAATTGTCACAATTATCATTACTATGACTAATCTGCATAAATAAACTCAACTTTACAACATATAAACCATCACCACTATAGAGCCACATCAGCCCGTGTGAGATTAGAATGTGTTTAATGCAGCTTTGGCACATTTGTTTATGTCTTACAGAAATGAAACTTAAAACCACATGGCTCATTTGCATAAACTGTAAACGCTGAAAAAAAGCCGCTCATTCCTTTTGCTGATGCGGTCAGCTTCTGTCGGACTAAAGGACACCTCTCAGTGGATTATATGAGGGGGAAGGGGGGGGGTATAAAAAAAAAAAACGATTTCCTGAAAAAATGAATTGATTTGACAATTTGTATTTTAAATCAATGTTTTTCTCCGGTCTAGTGCTCATGCTAAAACATCCACTTCTTTACACCATGGTAAAAACTGCTATATTACGCTATTTTCTGATCTGCTCTAATGTTGTTTCCTCATCACAAACAAACCTGGGTCTGTGTTTTGTTTCATTCACACATGTTTAACACACACACCTGCATATAGTATTAAGGATTGTTATAGGATTGTTCTTTAGGTTGTTCTCAAGCTGACCTATACCGGTAATGTTATGTGATAATACAGGAAGTGCTCTACTGTGTTTTTAAGATACACACACCTTCACTAGAATCATTTGGATGATTTCAGCCTTGGAATTGCTGATCTCTACTAAACTAAAGATAAAAGGAGCTGTTAACTTGAAAACTACCCCTTCCACAAAGTTGAGCATTTTGAGTTTTGGACATGTAAACAGACTAATAATGCAGGATTACTCAAACATGTATGAATGAAACAAAACACAACTCCAGGTATGGTTTTGAGGAGGTGCTTTAAACTCAAAAGAGTCAATTTTGCGTAATACAGGATCGTTAAATTACACAGTCAATTACCACAATGTATTTCTATGACTCAAAATGAATATGTGTTGTATGTACATGTATGTTTTTCATTACTAAAACTGTTCAGCGCACAAAATCCACTGCAGAAATGGCGTTCACTCTATACGATTACTGTTTACACCTCATTTTTCTACTCGCCCCGTGTAATCATCTGTTACTTCGCACGCAATTATCGGTGAGGCTTAGACATATGCTTTATAAAATATTCAAAACGGTGATACAAGAATCTATGGGAGCTACAAAGAGAGTTCATTGTTCTTTGTCTCCGCTGAATAGATGACTTTTTTTTCCTAATCTTTTGAAATCCAACAATTATGAACACACCATGAGTTTCTTCAAAACTGAGTGCAATGAATACAGTGAGGAATAGCATCTGTGAGAATAGGATATTGTTGCGGGATCTCGGAGACAAAAGCACAGTGTTCTTTGGGCCCGACCCATTGTGGTTGGAATTAGCCCCTTTGTTCTCGCTTTGTTTTGGAAAAATATAGGCCCTATTCACATATGCATAGCTAGTTCCGGTTGCCTTAAAAGCACAAATTCTCTCATACTGTACCATTCTGTACGAGGAATTAGCTGTTTCCGCTGTAAAATTAATTCATTGTTGTGTGTTCACAGCATTACCGTGATGATGAAACTCCGATCTGGCCTCTAAAAGTTGTGAAACGTGCTGATAACTAGCGATGTCTTGATCAAGGTTTTTCGGCTTCAGATTTTTTTAAGGAGTGCGCTTTCCGATACTGATCCAATACTGATCTGTTATCTTTTCTTATAGCTCCGGTAGTGCCGTCTCTGTAATGTAGTGTTGTGAAGGAAGTTCGTACCTTAGCTCCAAAAAGTCCATTAGACGACGAAAACCTTACCTACTTACCTCGCCTCGCCTCTGCCAGTGTAAATTGTAAAGTTCTTAGCTCCAAAAAGTCCATTAGACGACCAAAGCCTTACCTACATTACCTTCTTTGAAACAACTCTGCCAGTGTTTGCTGCTGTGGCTTTGCCGTCTTGCGCTTGTAAATCTCAAACTCCTCCAGATGATTCTTTTGTAAGTGACAAATCAAATCGGTTGTGTTAAAGTGGCTCTGCTGGTTCCTCCACGAGAAACTTGTTTGCAATGATCGCATCGCTCTTTGACTCTCGTTTTGCTGTAGTGAAAAGTCCCACACAGCAGACATGGCGGCGTTTTGATTTAAGGTCTGATTGTGCTTTTTCACTTTTTATTATAGGTGCATCGCGTAACGTTTCTGGTGGAGGGTCCGTCAAATGCTTTTCTCCATGGAGATGTTATTCCTTTATCTTGAATGTTTCACAGTGTTGTGTTAAACCTTTCTATCTTCATGGACACCAAACCAGACCAATGTGAAACTGGATCGGTCCAGTCACGTGACTGAATCCAATATTGCCCAATACTCATAAAAGAGCCGCATCAGGAGCTGATACCGATACTGAATATTGGATCAGAACATCCCTACTAATAACCTCATTGTTGTGAATAATTCTGATAGGACCTCATATGGTTTGTAAGGAATCACTTTGGTTTAAAAGGTTTTTAAGACTAAAAATCTGGTCATCTTTTACACCTTTTACATATTACATAATTAAACCAATGTGTTGATAAAAGTATATGTTTCTCTGTCTCAGCAAAAGCGAACCTAAAACTCAAAATAACACATAAACAATTTACATAACAATATAACACAATGTTGTTTCAATTCCCAGAATTGTTCAAATTGAGGTTATTTTAACGTTAATTTACATTTTGGTTAGCACTATCTTAGAGACAGGAACTCTGTGCAGCAGTGAACCAGTTACAGCTTGCATAAAGCTCTAAAAATGCAGTCTGGGTTTATCCATCTGTAGCTTGCTGTCAGTGTAATGTTTTTATACACACAAACTCTGCAGCGTTCATGATGTCACAAATTACATGTCCTTGCAGTGGCTGCTGGAGGCTTGCCCATCCAGCCAGAACCACACGCTTTGACACAAGTTTACAGATGAGTGAGTTTAGAGCAGCATTTTGTATTCCTGATTGCAGAGGGCATGATTGACAGGTGGACTAACGCCGTTCTGGTAAAAATGTTGGTTTAGGACTCAGCACAGATTTCTGCAGAATCAACAATCGAAATACCAAACTTATTTATCTCAGGGAAAAGTAGTTCTATATATTTCTTTATGAATGATATGAGAATTTTCAAAAGGAGATGTCTTGCCTTTGAGAAACACGTCATACAAATTAGCGGGTGTGGTTGGACCGTGCCAAGTCAGAATGTTTTAAGCAAAAAAGCTGCAAATTAGAGCAGTAGATAATGCTATTCACCGTGTATTTTAGGTTTAGTGTTTAGTTCCACTTATACCGGGCGTACCCTGTGCAATTTTTGGCCCTTTTTCAGACAATTTTTCACTTGTGTGACTGTTTTCGGGATTGGGGCGAGTTTTGGTTTAATCATGTGTTTGTAGTATACGTGGAGTAACGAGAACTGATTAATACCTCACGACCAGCTCCTGATCGGCAATCGTAGGTCGCAACAATATCAAAGCTGTTTGAAATCCAGTCACCTCTTGTGGGATTGTGGGAAAGATGGACTGGCGTGGGTAGTGTCGTGTTTTAGTTTTTCCTCGAGTGATGCAGAAAAGAGGGAGCCACTGTCTGTATGAATGTTCTTGTATGTTCTTGTGCTAACATACAAGAACATTCTCACAGACAGTGGCTCCCTCTTTTCTGCATCACTCGAGGAAAAACTAAAACTAAAACGGTTGAACAACTATTGAACTCGTTCGTATAGTGTGAGAACATGAATCGTGAGCTGTGAACCTTTAAACCCTGCGATTTGGTCATAAAGTTTGAGCTGAGGCTGAGGGAAAACGTCAAAAATATTGGACAGTGTATGCCCGGAATTTAAAGGTGCATAATGTAACTTTTCTTTGCTGGTGAGAGGGTCCGTCAAAAGCTTTTTTCCATGGAAATGATATCGCTTTGTCTGGAATTTTTCAATGTATGGGATTAAACTTTTCTCTTTTCATGGAGACCTAACCAGACCAAGTTACAGCTCAGATCTGTGGAGAGGCAAACCTGCTCAAAGTCAGAATGCCTGTTTTTCTAGGGATTTTTGAGTTGTAAAACCATCAGTAATTAAATAAATGTAAGGCAGAGCTGTTTAACGTCATACTGTGGAACATTCCAGGCAGAGCAATGACGTATCCATTGAAACAAGCAGGTGACGGACCCCCAACTCCCATGTAGAATGAATGGGGAAGTAAGTGAGGGTCCACACTTTTGAAGCGACCTGAATAATGTTTCTCTCTTTTTTTTTTGGCTCAGGTGATGCTCGCTGCTTCATACTGGTCGTTGCTGGCTCCTGCGATCAGCATGGCGGAGGACTCGGGGAAGTATGGACAGTTCGCCTTTGTTCCCGTGGCCGTGGGTTTCACGCTGGGAGCCGCTTTTGTTTACTTCGCCGACCTCATGATGCCAATGCTGGTGAGAGCACATCACAATACATTTCTCAGTCCAAATAAATTCTACACGAGGCACAAATATCACTTGAATTCAGAATATGAAGCTGTATTTGAGTAGCTTTGCCTAGGTTTGGTTATGTATTAGATAGTGCTTGTTGTACACGAGGCAATTTTTCCATCAGATTAAAATATATTTTGGTTAGATTTGCTCAAAGTACAATACAAGTCCACAGTTTGGGCACATATTTCATTTAATGGTTTTCTTTATATTCATGACTATTTACAATGTAGATTCTCACTGAAGGTATCAAAACTATAAACCACATGTGTCAAACATGCGGCCCGGGGGCCAGATCCGGCCCTCCAAGACCCTTAATCTGGCCCTCGGCTGATTTTTCTATTAAAATACTTAAAATTTTCAGATTTTTCTGTTAATTTTCTGCACCGTTTAGCATAGCAGCGTCTCCGGCATTTCTGTACATTGCAACTCCCACCAGAGCAGCACAAATGAAGACTTTCCTCTTTCCAAAATCTCTTAAAGGACGATCGTTTTGACTGTCGACCGTGACCCTCATCAGCAAAATGTCAAAAAATTAGAAAAGCAGATGCTGAGTTCAGGATTTCCCACGAAAAATTGTCTAATTCTTATTTGTTGACAGAGGTGAATGGGAAATCTGTGCTCAGTGTGTTTGGAACAAGTGGCGTTGCTCGAGGAATATAATCTTAAACACCACTACAAGACACGGAGAAAAATACAATAACTTGAAGAGAGAACTGAGTTTTCTGATCCGGCCCTTTTGGGATCAAAGTAGGTTGCATACGGCCCCCGGACCAAAATGAGTTTGACTCCCCTGCTATAAACGAACACGTATGGAATATAGTAAACAAAAAGAATGAAATAATAAGATTTGCCTTCTTTTGGCATTCCACTAATGAAAGTGGACAAGGCTGTGAAGTGAAAAACATTTCAGGAGACTTAACCTTGAAGCTCAGTGGGAGAACGCAAAGAAAAGTTGTCAACAAAGAACAAAGTAAAGGTGAATAATATTTGGAGGAATTAAACTCTTGCCCAATTCACTACACTAGTTTGTTGCCTTGACAGACTCACTATCACAGCGAGATGTCCACCAAGGCAACACTGATCTGTGCCGTTTTTTGGCTTCTGACAATATTCGACCATCTCTAGCACTGGACTTTAGCTTCAAATGTGCCGGAGTTCCACTTTAAGGTTAAAAAGACCTAAGGGCAATTTTAGTAAATTTCTTCTCGCCTGGATTTTTTCTTAATTTTGCTTTTAAAACTGCCCCATTTACCCTATAATGAAGTGTTCTACATCCTTTAGTTCAGTACAACCTGTTATTTCACAATCTGCTGCTGTAGTTGTGTCATGTGGCTGTGATAAAAGCTACAGGACCAGAAATAGAGATGGAAAAAAAAAAAAACAGTAAACATGTATAAACAACTTTTTGGACATAAAAAATGCTTAATTTAGGGCCTTAGCTACAAAAATGCATAATATCAAGTCTAAGTAAAGTAAAAATATCCTTATTGGCCTAAAAAAAAAAAAAAGTGCAATCACCCCATGACTTTCCTGGTCCAGTCATGGAAACGGCTCCTGTCAGGTCCAGGGCCAGAGCCACAGCACTTCTGCATTTCCATGGAGTTTATTACATTTGTATTTGTTCATAAGGTTAGGGATGCACAATTACGCCCACCAAGATGCGTAATTTGCCATTTATTTGAGGATAAACTGCACTTAGAGTGGCTTTTTCAATTGTTCTAAACACACACGCTCGAGAGGAGTCGACCATCTTGACTCACTTCACTCTTTGGCAAAGTTTGGGCCGATCAAAATGGACGGAGCGCATGAGTTTGGCAGAAAACAAAGTTCCTATTGAACACTCGTTTTGTGCACATCATCACACAGCATGAGTGTGACGTAGGATAAAGCCGCAGAAATGTACGGAAACCTCTATGTCTGTGCTTTCAGAGGGAAAAAAAAGTAAGTTTCTGTCTTTTACGGTTAGAAAGTTATGCGCGGTTATAGAAAACATATTCCTCGGTATTGTATAGGATACCGTAGGTCTTTAAGTGTTTTAAACTGAGAACATGAAGATCTATAAGCCCACACAGTAAATACATACTGTCACAAAACTTGACTGCCAAGCCTGTGTAAAACATATTTTCTTGACATTTTAAGTAGTGACGGGTAGAAAAATTACCAACACCGTCCAAGAGGCAGACAGGACCAGATGCTGTGGGGGGGATGTAGGGGGTGGGAGGGCTGTGACAGGTGCTCCAGCTGTAGTGTAGAATCTGGCAACATGAATAAGCACTAAAGGAATACATAACTGAAACATTCATTCAGCCTCCTAGACTCGATATGATATAAAACCTGGTAAAAGTTTGGACACACCTTCTCATTCAGTGTTTTTTTTCTTTTATTAATCATCATATCGTAGAATTTTAACCAGCTAAGACACAAGTAATGGACTGTTGGATTTCGTGAAAGGAGGGGTTTGTTTCCCCCCGTATCCATGGAGACAATGGAAGGAGGCAGCTGTGGACATTTGAGATGCTACAGGTTTTTTGCACCATACGCGGCAGCAAATGTAGCAGAAGAGGAAACGCTTTGAGGGCATGAACCGTTTCTTCACCAGCCAAAAGAGCAGAGCGGGGTGAGAACGAGGTCTTTCCTGTTGTGTTCACCTGGTTCCCCCTGATCACTGCTGTGACGCTGCAGGACACAGAGGATCAACACTTCTGGCTCCTCCACGGGATCTGCTGACCCTCTGTGACCAGTCCTCCTGTTAAACTGCACTCAGACCTTTGACTCAGACATAAAGGCGAACGTTTGCTGCAGCGAAACTTGAATTTCCCTCGGGTACAATCAGGTCTCTCTTTACCAGGGGTGTAACGATATCCAAGTCTCACAATACGATATGTCACGGTGTGATATTTATTGCAATATCGTGGGAAAGCTCACAGTATGGTGGGGAGGCTCACAATATTACGATATTCTACATAATAACAAGACTCACATTCTAAAATGCTTTGACCAGTCATTTGGTACAACATTTATTGTCATTAGGGATGGAACAATATCCAAATCTCTCTGTACGATATTTTCACCATAAACATCTCACCATACCAGATTTATTGCAGTATTTTGGAGAGGCTCATAAAACTGTGAATATGTGACTTTTTCCTCTAAAAATGCCTTCACAAGACCAAAGAATGAAGATGTAAAAGTGCTTAGAACAGTGATTTCTTCATGTCGTCTGCACTGAAACGGAGCAAAGGATCATGGTCTATGTAGTTCCCTCTGTTTTTTTTTTTTTTTTAGTTATTTCTGCATCAGAACTATTCATTTAAGCAAAGAGACTTGGGATTCGATATATTGTGATGCTCCACGATATTTGTGAGACCTTTGACAATATGATATCACCATATTTCGGTTATTGTTACATTTCTACTCTTGGCTACTTCCTACATTTTAGATACATACGCAAGACATGAAGACATTTAATATATTTTAGTTTCAAATTCCTCAGAGTATCCAGCCTTTGCTTTGTCATAAAATAGAATAAAATATATTAAAAAGTTGAATTGTTTGGCCTTCTCTCGATGAGCTTGACAGCTGTGCTCAAAGCAAAGAGCAGAGTTATTTTGAGTTTTTTTCTTACTACATTCCGTATCTCTCCATTAACAGTTTCAATACTTCAGTGAGTCATGAAAATAAAGAAAAAAACAAAAATTTAAAAAGTGCATCCAAACTTTTGATTGACAGTAGTGTCGTACACAAAAACTCCCCCGTACATGAGGTGAAGTTGGTAGAATAATAGATTTGAGACTTAATAAATGCAAGAATTTAGGAATAAGATTTGAATATTATTTACCCACCGGCAGATTTTACAGTTAAAATCAACCTCCGTGAAGTTGGCCCCCATCAAACTCAAACCTACACGAAAACTATGTCAATTGTTTGAGCTTTGTTTGTGCTGGTTTGTGCTTCTTTAGTTTTGGAGAAATTTGTGATTCTTTCATAGGTCAAATTGGGGTCAGCCCCCAGGAAGCTTAAAAATGCTCTAAAACAGTCCAAAATGTAGTCAATCGTTTGTGCTTCGTTTGTGCTGTGACAATTTTAATTTGTGTATCTTTCTAAAATGATAAATTATTAAAATTAATAAAAAAATATTTATTATTTCAGATGGGCGGAAATGGCGTCCTATAATTACTGCAGAAATAATAATTAAGAATTTTAGAAATAAACTCGCACAAATGAAAATTGTCACAGCACAAAAACAGCACAAACGAAATGCAATAATAATGCAATAATCTATAATTTTCTTCCTGTTTTGAGCTCTATTTAACAGTTTGAGGGGCTGGACGACGTCATCGGCCGAAAATAAAACCGCAAATATCTTAAGAACCAGAATCGCACAAGCAAAACTTTTTGCAGCACGAAACAGCACAAACGAAGCACAAACGATTGACATAGTTTTTGTGTAGGTTTGCGTTTGATTGGGGCAACTTCACGCAGTTTTAAAATCAGATACAAGACTACCTCAAAATAGTCTTTCTTTACAGACCGTGACAATAAAGATGAATAACGAATACAAATTTTCAACACAATTCAGAATTTAACCTGAAGAATATTTAAACTGTGTGTTCATATGTTAATGTATTACCTCCGTCTACCAATCTCCCAAACAGTACTCAAATTTCTACATTTTTCTTTTCCGCATCTACCGTCTACTTCGTCATCTTTTTTAAAATCTTTTTCATAATCATTCCATCATCTCTCCCCGGGACCTTTTCCCCTCACATTCCCTCAACCCCCGCGCCTCTTATCCTGACTCGGGCGCCATGGCGACGGCGTAGGAGCCAGCGCGTATAGTGGTAGTGTCGGCCGTGAAGTGATTGAACGGCGGGGGGTCTCCTTGGGTACATTGAGGGCGGGGAGCGGGGTTCATCGGTGTTTGTACAGCTGCCGATGTGACTTTTACAGCCTGGTAAGCTAACACGCCGCTGAATGGGGCAAGGGACGACGCATTGTGAATGAAAGGATGGGGCCGGGAGATAAAGAGGTGCACCGAAGACAACAGAACGCTCGATTTGTGGTGACGGTGGGTAAACCTCAGAGCCGTGAATGATCAAAGTACACATTGTACTTTGCCGTCACCTTTAACAAAGATATTACGCATTCTTGAGGCTTTACTTTTGGTCATCTTAGGATAAATACTTTAATTTTGACTCCCTCATTTTGACTTTTGTATTCTTATTTAATTATCAGTCTGGAACAGCTCTCGCTGAAAGAGAATGAAAAATGCGCGACATTATGATGATTATTTGAATCTGAATCCTTGACAAAGCGTCGCAACATTGAACTTTTCATTCAGTTGAGAGAAAATCACACAAATGCACAAAGCTCTTACTTTCTGCACGCTTTTCACAAACAAAATAGTCTGTATTGACGCTAAAATAGGCTGGAGTACATCTGCTGGTGATTGTTTTGGCGATACAGATTTGTTTTCTTTTCTTTTATGGTACAAAGTACAAAGCAATACTAACAATAAAGAAGGCACAAAAGTTTATCATTTAGGATCCTATCAAATATAAAGGTAATGATAAAGAAAAGCATTGAAGTGTTAACTTAACAGTCTTGGTTTACTTGTGAATACAATATACTGTATTGAGTCTTCTGTACAATTTGATTTTGATATTGTTTTTCGAAGTGCACAAAGGTACTACACTTTTTGATATGGTCATCAAAACTATCCCATGAATCTAACCACGCCTGGTTACACACATGCTTGTTTTTTTTGTTTTTTTGTAGCTTGTATTTGAGTTCATTTTTACAAAACAGTTTTAGAATGTTATCTGGGAGCACGTTTCACATGTTTTAAATTTTTCCAGGTCCACAAATTTCAGTATAGTACAGTAGACTGTATACGGAGCTTTCTTATTTAGGAGAAATTTAGATTTGTTCATTGAGGTTATAGCTTTTTAACCAGGCTGGTGCCACCTAGTGCCGCTGCTCAATTTCATTTCTCTGCAGCAACAAGGTCAAGGATCACAGTCATAGACCGTATATATGAGTGGACATAGCTAACCCGTTAGCCGCCGCGTGCCAAACAGGAAGTGCTCCAGGAGGCTCTTCCGCCTCCTTCTCTCCCTTTTTCCCATTGACTTGCATTGAGATCTTATCTCTTCGTATCCTGATTTTTTTCCCGCTATTTTGTCCGTCCAAAAAATGCTTTTCATAACATAGAACCTGGCTCCAACTTCGCTCCTGTAACAATGGCATCATGAGCCTCATTTGAGCGGTGTTGAACGCTATGGGTGATGTCACACTCACTTAGTCCACTCATATATACGCTCTATGATCACAGTACACTATGTTCAGCAAAAACCCTAGAAGTTGTAGTCAGTGCACTGGTCAATCAGCGAAGCTGTGTGTTGGCCAGACCCAACCCGAGTTGCGATAGCAGACTGCATACGCCATGCGCACACGACCAAATAGCAGTGATTGTTTAAATTAAAAAAAGTACCCACCTACCGTCGAGCGAACGAATCCTAATGCGTAAGTATAGACGGTTTCCACGAAGTGAAACCGTCTGAAGCATCAGGCTAGTAACTTTTGCAATTTTAGTTTTAAGTTGATCAGTGTGGGGTTTCCATCAAAATTTGTGATCAAGAGTTGCACCAAGAAATGTGTGTCCTTTGTGTAGTTACATGATAAATTTTAATTAGTATTCGCACGTTTATTTCATGGTTTCCAAAAAACAATGCTTTTATTTCATGATATTTAGAGTTTGTTTTTGGCAAGCTAAACTTTTAACTTTCTGTTAAAAGGAAATCCTGATTTTATTTCAATTCTGTCGGAAAATGGGTGAGATGTGGATTGAGGTATGACGGGTACGGGCGGGTGCGGTTTGTCAAAATCAATACCGTCCTTAAATATGACGTAAAGAGGCAGAATAACAATAAATGTAGCCTAAATAAACCCAACTGAAAATCCATCCATCTTCTTCCGCTTAATGTTCTTCCATTAATGTTTCAAGGTCCTCACCTGAACACAGAATTATTGTATCGTCTGCAAAAAGAACACATTTAAGCCATTTCTATACAAATTCTCGTGAGTTTGTGAACAAATATGGCAAAAATTCTTCTTGCTGTCCAAGGTTATTTCTTCCTCGGAGTTAAAACAGATTTTCTTTACTTCTGTGCACCACCACTTCTGTTGAGGTTTTAATGCATGATGTCCACAAGCGGTTGTATTTCTACTACTATAGCTCTAATATATGCCAGCAAAGAGTCATTTCGTGGTATTCCGGTGTTGAATGTCGACCCCAGCAGGTAAGTAGTGATATTCTCCCCCTAGAATACAGATGGAGACTGTGATGGAGTGTAGCTGCAGCGGGGTGCTGGGGAAGAGAGAGAGATTTTAATGAATTGCTCGAGAGGCGGTTAGGAGGAAATAGGCTGACAGACTGTGACAGGAGCAAGAACAGCACGAGTGGCGCCTTTCACGTGGCTCTATTAAAATATCTGGATTGGGCAGCGCTCCCTTAAACCGGTTTTGGATCAGTGACTCGGCAGTGTGACCACCCGCCACCTGGTTACTAAAAAAATACCCATTCATTTTGTCATAGGCTAATGATCTTAAAATGTGTTTCTGAAACTTTATAAACCACTAAGTTCCTAAAGAGGGGCTATGCTACTTCCTTGGGGCGTTAACTGCTAACCTATAAAATAAAATATTAAAAATTTTGATCACCATGTTACGTTTAATTGTTTTGAAAATGCAAAGATTTAGTTTCAGCTCCCTTTGCTCTCCACACTCCACACAAGTCGCTCCCCTTTCAGAGCGCTATCTCATATGAAACTACAGTACATTTTATTCCGTTTGTCAAGTCATAGTGTGTTGCTTTGTATCTCGTTTTTGTAAATTTATAGAGAATTGTCGTGTGGGAGCGAGGGTGACGAAAGCTTGAGGGTTTCAATAGAGCCCAGGAGAGATCGCTAAATGACTCAAACATGCATGGATGACAGCTAAAACCTCTTCAGGCATGTTTTTCATGAAAGAAAGCTAAAAAAAAAAAGGGGGATTTTGCGTATACTTGTATATTCTACTGTGTTTTTTAGACTGGAAACAACCATATTTTTGTTCCCACATCGCCTCCGTTGTGGCTTTTAACTCTTATATTTATAATTGTAAGAAGAGTTAAATGAATGAGAAATTTATTTCCTGAAGCAGAGCCGGCTTCAAAGTGGCTGATTATGACTTACTTACAGATTGTACATTTTTTCTCAGTTCTAAATCACTTTTCCAGCACTTTTTTAGTATTAGAACACCTTCACTTGACTAAATCTGTATTCTGTTTAGGAAATGTGCTACACTAGAGTCCTGCACGGGTTACAAAGCCATTTTCACACAGAGAAAGAGCGAGCTGTTGACTTGACGTGTCTATCACTGAACATTTTATATAAACTAATTACTTTTTGAAGACACAGACAGTTTTAGAATTATTTGACGGATTAATTAAAAGCTGCTGTACCTCATTTTTTATTATCTTAAAAACAGAACTCGTTCATTTTATGCAGTTTGCGATAGTCCAAAGTTATTTCTTCACTTACCTCATGCATTCAGTGACAACTAGCGTGCTAACTGTGCACTTCCTGATTCTCAGACAGTAAAATAGTAAAAGTGGACAAGGCTTAACAAGAAGGTCAAATTTTAATCGAAATGTTAAATCCTTATGTATGTCGACTGTTTTTCTGATCCTGTTGTTTTTTCCGCTATTTTGTCCGTAAAAATCCTATTCATAATATACAGCAGGGGACTCCAACCTTTTTTCTGATTCTGATTTCCCCAGGTGAGCTACCTTTACCAAACGAAAACTCCAGAAAGCTACTCATTTTAGCAGCCACAGGAAATAAAGTATATATAAGAGCCATGGCAAGATGGTGTACAGTTATATAAAACATAAAACCATAGACCGTATATATGAATGGACGTAGCTAACCCAGGAAGTGCTCCAGGAGGCTCTTCCGGCTCCTCCTCTCCCTTTTTCCCATTGACTTACATTAGGATCTTATCTCTCCTCTCTCTGTACCTGCTGCTGTGGCCTCGTCATTTTGCTCTTAAAATGTTCATATGAACCCACGACACAAGATCCTGAATTTTTCATTTCACAATTTTGTTCCTAAATCAAGATATGAACATAAATAACGGACCAATCAGACGCCTTCATTCCCCGAGGTCGCTGCTGCCTAGCGTTAGTAACAGGTTTGACTGACAGCTAGCGCGTTTCGCTGCTAAGTGAGTTCACTTCCTGCTTTCCTGCCTAGCTAACGTTATTACAATCTTAACTAGCATAATTTAACTAGCATAAAGTAAAGTGAATTTTGTTAAATTGCCAACTCTATTATTGCTTGTACATAACATGACATAGAACATAAATCAATTACTTAAACTTACTATTTAAAGTTTGATGATAAAAGCTAAAAGTTTCCTTATTATTCTCAAGAATCACTGAAATACAGCGGTTCGTGCAGGTGCAGAGTATCACATCACCGCTCTGCCATGAGGAGGGCGGCACATTTAACCACCTCAACCATGATTGACTCTTGTGGTTGCTATGATTCACACGGTTGGATTTCCAAATATGGAGCCTGGCTCCAAAAACATAAACCGTTATTTATTTATGAGTGCACAAAGTCAAGCATCAAAATAATACAATAATAATATGTATTTAATTCATAAAATCTGAGTTACGCAGGGAAATACATGTAATTCAGAAATCTTGGCAAGCTATTTGGAATGGGGGTTGAGAGCTACAGGTTGGAGACCCCTGATATAGAGGCTGGCTCCAAATTCGCCCCTGTAACCATTTGAGCGGTGCTGAACGCTCTGGGTGATGTCACACTTGTGTAGTCCCCTTTTTTATACAGTCTATTGTCCGTACTTCTCCAATTTTATTTTCTAATCGGTGAAATGTGTAGGATTCTGTCATTTTGGTACAAATGAAAAATGAAAAAGATAAAAATCTGCTACTTCCTGCTGCAACGTGATATGCAGCTATCCACTGAAGGTGCTGACAGCTACACGGCACTTTGTTGTGACGACATCCTCCCCGTTGGACACCACAGTTTTCAAACGCAGAAATCAGAACATGCTTCTACTATTAAGTTGTTTTAAATTGATTTTGCAGTTTAAACTTTATTTATAATGCACTTTCAAAACAATGCAGGTTAACCAAAGTGCTACAGAACAATCAAATAAAAACAATAAAACAACATATGACTAAAAACAGAATCTAAGAAAAACAATAAAAATAAAACAATCTATGACTAAAAACGGAATCTAAGAAAAACAATAAAAGAACCTGTGACTAAAAACAGAATCTACTAAAAACAATCTAATAAAATCAACATTTCAAACTGTGTCAAAAGTAATGTACATGTGCATTGTGTAACTTTTTTTTTTTTTTCTCCATGGAGACATTATTGCTTTATCTTTAACGTTACAGCAGATCAAACCAGGCCAAATTAGAGGTCAGGTCTGTGGAGAGGCGACTCGGCTCACAGTCAATGCCTGTTTTCTAAGCAATTTTGAGCTATAAAACCACCTGTAATTGAATAAACATAAGGTAGAGCTGTTTAATGCCATACTGTGGAACATTCCAGGCAGATCAGGCAGACATCTCCATAGAAACAAGCAAGTGACGGACTCCCAACTAGCTTCTGCTTTGTACTCGAAACTGAAATGGAAGAACCGCATTGCCGTCACATGGTCAAGCGAAGTTAAATAGCTAAAAACCTTATCCTTCGCTCCCTTTTTCCCCCCTTACGTGTCAGCAGCGAATGAATTACCGCGGAACATCGTCACCTCTTTATGCTCCACTTCCCGTCGCCATAACAACGGGAGCGCTGGCAGCCGGGATAAGGGCATTGCATCATGGTTGACCGTACCATATATCTCGTAACTTGTGACATTGTTTTGTGTTGGTGAGCGATGAGCGGGCCAATGCAAATACATGATATCTTCTTTGTTGACCGTGTCTCATATAGAGCTTTCCGTTTCCATGACAACCTGAAGGGGGTAAAAAAGCTTTGTAAGGGTAGGGTTCAAGATCCATGTAAGATAGTTTTGTTTAAAAGGTCCAACATTGTGCAAAATTGACTCTTGTGAGCTTTAAGCCATGTTATAATGTTGTTCCCTCATCAGAAACATACCTGGAAAAAAATCATTATCACGATTATTTTGGTCAATATTGAAATCACGATTATTCAACATTTTTTATTTTTTAGTTACACAATGCATTTATTCAGCATTTCTTTTTCTCTCTCTCTTTCTCTCAAAAAAAAAACAACAACACTTGATAACATATTGATAATTTACGCAAAACTTTTACATTGACAATAAATATAGGCTACAAATATGTACCTTAGGCTAGTTTTGCGATCTATAAAACATAAAATGAATAAAATATACTTTGAACATACAACAACAATACGACAATAATTGATCAATCAATCTATGAAACTTTATTTATAGAGCACTTTTCATACAAAAAAATGCAACACAAAGTGCTTTAAGGCAGAGAAAAACATAAATGTATCCAAAATAAACTACAGTATTTTTCTTTGACGATAAGTCGCACTTTTTCAGTTTGCGGTGCGACTTCTATATTACATTTTTCACACTAACGGCCCATAGACCAAATACATGAATCCTATATATGAATTAAAAATGAAAAAAACAAATCATTATCCATTTTTTCATTTTGGTTTTAGAGAGAAAAAATAAAGAAAATAGTTCTTTTTTTGTTTTCTTGGTTCTTTGGTTCTATATTGAAAAACGAATGAACGAATGATACACGGATTATTCTCTATTCGGTTGTTTTTATTACTATAACTAGAACTCGCCTTTCAAGATGAAATGTCGGTTCTTGGTCTCTGATTTTATAAAATAAATTTCCCCAAAAACTTACAGTCCAGTGCGACTTATACATCTTTTTTCTTCATTATGTATTTTCTGGCTGGTGTGACTTATAGTCCGAAAAATGTGGTATATATATAGCTGTTCTACCATCTCTATTAAAAAAAAAAAATATATATATATATATATATATGCTCCACTTTATGATGTCACGTAGTATCTAGGTTTCACGTTACCAGTTACTTTTTACCTTTTTTTTTTTTTTAAATGGGCAAATCCAGGGGTGGAATCATCCACATGATTCTAATGAAGGTGTTTTGAGTTCAAAAACACATCAAAATACTTTCTGTATAACCACATGACATCATAAGGTGGAACAGAATATTTCCTGTTTGAGAGAAGAACTCAGCCTACATATGCAGGTTTGTGTGTTAAACATGTGTGAATGAAACAAAACACAACTCCAGGTCTGTTTGTGATGAGGAAACAACATTATAACATAGAACAGAAAATAGCGTAATATGGGCTCTTTAAAGGTGCTGAATCTGATTTTTACTTTAAAGAGGGGGAGTTTTACTTCTGTGGGGTGTTCACTGCTAACACATGACATATTTAGATCCCTGTGTTACCTTTTATTCTTTTGAAAATGCCATATTCGCCGAAAACAACCTACTAACATGTTAAATAAGTTTCACTTTTGTTTTTGACGCTTGAAGTTAGGGTTGGGCGGTATCCATATTTTGATACGGTTAAACTTTCTCAGCATTTAACGGGGTATATGATATTACTGTGATTATTTCAGAATTATTTTGTAGCTGCACCTAAACTTTTCAGAAACAGAAGAGCAACATTATATTTGAAGATGAGGCACAAGTTCAGATCAAACCAAACTTCACCAGTGCGTATCTCCCTCCATTTAATGATCTGGGACATGGCAAGACAAGAAAAGTGCAGAAGAGGCAGATTCTGGAGTAAAAAGTAAAAGGTGACAGTCCACAGCTTGTGATATTTCCCACTGGAGCACTCGGAGAAGTTACCGTCTCCTCCGTGAAAGTCTGACTTCACCCTCAAGTGGGAACTTTCTCCTCTCGACTCTCGGCGTTCAATAAAACGTCTCCATCGCAAACCTTTCGGCTCAACATCACACACAAAGCGTCGGTCAGGTTTTTTTTCTTGTTCCTCGCTGCGTGTGGCTGGAAATCTCCGTGGGTAACAATGTTTTCGCCCTGTGTCCTGTGTCCTAAGCGACTGTGGTGGATCTCTGGCCTGATGCAGGGTCGTAGCTCCATCAACATTTGCATCTCTCCCCTGTCATTCAGTCTGACTCCAAAATTCTGCCTAATATTACATTAGGTCCTTATCCGCTGCAGATTTTTTTAATGACGGTAATGAAACTGATACCCTTGCTACGTTTTGATACCGCGGGATACCGTATTATCGCCCAACCCTACTTGATGTGTCAAGTGACTCAGTCAACACAATTTCAATGAAACTACTGCACATAACATCAGGTTGGTCACGTTGTTGTGTACAGTTTTGTGTCATGTTGTCGTATATTTATAGAGAATTGTCGTGTGGGAGCATGGGTGACATGGCTTGTGGGCACAGAATCTTACTCAAACATGCCTTAAACCTTTTCAGATGTGTTTTTGATGAGGGAAAAACAACCTGGTAGTAAGCGCATAAATCCCCTTCTTTAAAATGTGACCATTTACAGGGGTACAAAGTTATTTTCCACCAACTGCAAACATTCTGAGCATCCTACTTATAAGCACTTTTCATAACTTTCCCTAAAACTCACATCGTCTAGCATGCCCAAGTGCAGTTCCTGATTCTCAGACAATAACACTGATTGTAATTTGCAGCTCTTGTGGCCAGTAGTTCCGCTCTGTGCTTATTGACACTTTGCAGTGACTTCACACTAGGGGTGTTACGCCTGTTTGTCTATGGCCGAGTGCTCAGAAGTTGCCACGGTGACGCAATGTACACTTTCGCAAACACTGCCAAGAAAGTAAAACGCTAAAAAAAAACAACACAACACATTTTCAGGAGCCTGCGATTGATTCAAGCGGTAATGGTCCTGTTTAGGTGTTTCATTTTCAACAAAAACTGTGAATGTGACAAACTGAAAAACTGTGAAAAACTGTTGGCTAATGCTCAGATCGTGTCGGTACACTAACTAACTTTTTGGCTGGAGGTCCGTCACCTTCTTGTTTCTATGGAGATGTCATTGCTTGGCCTGGAATGTTCCACAGTATGACAAACAGCTCTACCGTAGATTTATTCAATTACAGATGGTTTTACAGCTCAAAAATACCTAGAAAAACAGACATTCTGACGGTGAGCGGGGTCACCTCTCCACAGATCTGACCTGTAACTTTGTCTGGTTTGGTCTCCATGAAGATAGAAAGGTTTAATACCATAGTGTGAAACATTCCAGACAAAAGCAATAGAGAAAAACATGTGACGGACCCTCCACTAGGAAAGGTACACATTGCACCTTTTAAAGACTAGCTTCAGTAACAGAGCTTCAGACAGAGCAGTGCCTACAGTTAGCCTCACATCACAAGGGAATATTGATGGCATCAGCTGCAAAGTATCAGTAGATTATATCAGTACTGGACAACTTTGGCTCAAACACAAGAGGAAAAAACGAGCACCTGGCCTTTAACATCGGTCACTTTTCTGTCCCAGGAAGTGACAAAGTGGAGCTAAATCTGTGATCTGTAAATAGACAAACCCAAAGTGAAAGTGGGATGTTCTGTGTGCCCGGGTTGCCCTCTTTTTGTAATGTTGTACTCCATGAACTTGAAGTGACTTGTTTTGTTGTTCTGTATGCTTGAAACAGTACTTAATATAGCTGTATCGGTAAAAAAAAAGAAACGGTCAAACAGTCGGCAGATATCAGTTCTCTGGCAAAACTGTAGACTGTGTAAAGAAGTCATCACCCATAGTGTTCGGCTTCATCGAGTCACGTGGTTACAGGGGTGAATTTGGAGCCGATTTCCATGAATAGGGATTTATTTACGGACAAAATAGTGAAATAAAAACACCAGTATCATGTAAAGTGGTTTAATATGAACATATGAGCCTGACAACAGCAGTTACAGAGAGAGGGGTTTAAAGTCAGTTGGAGTCTTTCTATTTTTTTGGTCATTCATTTTTATTGGGTTTTTGTTATGTATAAAGATACACATTAAAAAAAATGACAACATCCAAACAGTAACAACAAAACTAAACAGCGGGGATAGGTATACAGTCATAACCATGTTGTATGAAGTCGGGTCTTTCTGTCCATATTATTTGAAGTATTTTTGAAGTAGGTTTCAAATAGATGACTCTCTAGCTTCATCTTAAATGTAATCCTTTCCATTGAAAAATGTTATACCTCAAGCCAGTCCATTCATTTATTGTAGGTGTTTTCTGCCATTTTCGAGTTACAGTCGTCCCTCACTATAACGTGGTTCACCTTTCGCGGCCTCGCTGTTTTGCAGGTTATTTTGATTATTGATCGTGCATTATGTTCTGTGTTTTGATTGGCTAAGGGAGAACCCGTGCATTGTGTTCTGTGTAAACAAATGTCTGTTTATAAGAATAAAAAACAGTGCCAACAACTGCCCATAACTATGTCCTGCACTCAGCACCAAGACCTTCAGTGGAAAAAGATTTAGAGGTTTAGATTGCGGAACGCCTCCCCTCCGCTCCTCAGTTTAGACCAGGGGTCATCAAACTAAGGCCCAACCGGCCCCCCAGCCCCTCTGCCCTCTACCACTTGAATGGCCCTATGAGGCAATCCTCAAAAGTTGTCATAACCTATTTTTTAAATGTACTTTTTGGCAAATAATGTCTGCATCTTGTATATTGTTGATTCTTTCAATAAAAAATATATATTTATATGAAGTATTTATATTTAAATAATTATATGACATATTTACATTTGCTGCCAAATTTTCATCACCTGACACGCTCGAGATCAAACAGTGCCAGTCAGCACATGTACGAGTCCTGTAGTGCAGTTAAGGACAGCAGAATGGCTCGTGTTAAAGTACAAAACGTTGACAGAGAGTGTTGAGTTTTCAGTGGATGACCTTTTTTTTTTCTTTTTTTTTTTTCAGTGTAACTAACGTACAATTTGTCTGCTATGTAAAGAAAGTGTGCCTCCAGAGAAAAAAGTTTGGTGACCCCTGGTTTAGACTGTGGGCTGATTTGCACTCCTCAGTTTAGATTGCGGAGTCTGTTTGAGGAAAGTGTATAAAGTGTGTGGTGACAGGTTTTACAGCCTTAATTACAGGAATACCACTGTATTCCTTTTTTGGCGGCCAATAATACTTTCATTAAGTACAAGTTTGCTTTTGAGGGTGCAATAAATCTAAATCTCCAAAATACATGATATTAAAATTATATTGTATCCTCTTGAAGAGGGACACAGAGGGACAACTCCAAAAAATCTTAAAATGGTTAGCTGGTACTGGACCACATAACCTCCAGCAACAGGTCTGATCAGAACATTTAGACGTTTGAGCTGGCATACAGAAACATCGAGTCAGATTTTTCCAGCAGAACTCCCTCCGGCAGGGTACGCTTGTTATCGACCACTGCTGTGTACAGATTCTGTCCCAGTCCTCAGGTGTTAGAATGAAGTTACCCTCTGTTTGATCACTTTCTATTTGTATCGCAGTGGCTACCGGGTTAACTGTCCATTTATATACAATCTAACTCATTGCTTTTAAAGGGCACATAATGCGCTTTTTTCTGATCTATGTTATAATATTGTTTCTGGTTACTCAAACATGTGAATGAAACAAAACAAAACACAACTCCAGGTATGTTTTTGGTGAGGTGGTAACATTCTAACATGGCTTAAAGCTCCATTTCGTGCAATAACTTTAAATATTCATAAACACCAAAGACAGTGTGGGTGTAGGGTCATTTAGAGAAACAGATATAGACTTGCACTTATTAATACAAAATATGCAAAAAGCCTTTATTTTAGGAGGTTAGGACACATTAAAAACACACCAACTCATCACGGCTTTTTTAAATATTCACGTCGCTGTCGGCCACAACAGCAAGACTAATGTTATATATACTGACTTAAAGGTTAATGTGGAACTTCAGCATGTTTGAAGCTAAAGTCCATTACTAGAGGTGGTCGAATACTGTCAGAAGCCAAAAAACGGCACATATCAGTGTTTTCTAGGTGGAGATCTCGTTGTGGCAGTGAGTCTGTCAAGGCAACAAACTAGTGTAGTGATGGGGGCAAGTTCTTAACTTCCACATAAAACGCCAATTTGCCCAGAAGAAGCTTAACATCCTTTCTAACCCATCTTACAACAGCCACGGTCTATCAAACAAAACGCTCTGCCTGGTTCACTCATTAGTGTCTTAAAACATTATAAAACAACTTTATAAGCAGCCTTACATTTGTTGATTTCCCACTGCACATGTGAAAGCCCAAAAGACTCGATCGCTGATGTCGTTTCTAATCCCATTTATTTACGAGTGAATTATTATTTTTTAAACGCTAAAAACATACAGTCCCTAACCATTTTCTTTCAACAACTTTCAGTTTCTATTGTTCTTCACCGTCAGTATTCGATCCTCACTTGTTAATTCTGGCGACTTGAGCCTCTCGCCGCCGCTGGAGTCGACAATCGAGTCTTTTGGGCTTTTGCAATGCACAGTGGGAAATCAACAAAGGTAAGTGTAAGGCTGCTTATGAAGTTGTTTTCTAACGTTTCCAGACATTAATGAGTGAACCAGGCAGAGCGTTTTGTTTGTTAGACTCGTGGCTGTTGTAAGATGGGTTAAAATGGTGTTAAGCTTCTTCAGTGTGAAGCAAATTGACATTTTATGTGGAAGTTAAGAACTTGCCCCCATCACTACACTAGTTTGTTGTCTTGACAGACTCACTGCCACAGTGAGATCTCCAACGAGGCAACACTGATCTGTGCTGTTTTTGGCTTCTGACAGTATTCGACCACCTCTAGTATGGACTTAAGCTTCAAACGTGCCAGAGTTCCCCTTTAACATTACACAAAATGGACACTTGTGAGCTTTAAGCCATCTTAGAATGTTGTTTCCTCGTCGAAAACATACCTGGAGTTGTGTTTTGTTTAATTCACTCGCCTAGCACACAAAGCCTGCAGATTCAGGCTGTTTATGATGAGGAAACATAGATCCGAAAATAGTGTAATATTAAAAACAGTGTCCAAATGTCCTCAGAATCCTTAACTACGAAAATAATTTTATTTAATATGTAATTTTTGTTTGTGTAAGGATTCTTGTTACTATTTTCTAGAATAGTTTCCAACAGAGAGAGCGTGACGATGACGTTTCGAGTGGAGGGTCACCTGCTTGTTTCCATGGAAATGTAATTGCTTTGTTATTTCTATACCATCTCCATGGAGACAAGTAAGCAGCGCACCCTTCACCAGAAGTGTTATATGTCTTTGGTTTACTAATATTTATTATCTATAGACATATTTTTGTTGTTTTTTGTCAAATGCTTTTCTCCACGAAGATGTTGTTGCTTTGTCTGGAATGTTCCACAGTATGGTATTAAACCTTTCTATCTTCATGGAGACCAACCCGGACCAAGTTACAGATCTGTGGAGAGGCGACCTCGCTCAGAGTCAAAATAGCTGTAAAATCACCTGTAAATGACATCAAACAGCTCTATCTTACGTTTATTCATATTGTGGAACATTCCAGGCAAAACAGTGACATATCTGTTGAAACAAACCGGTGACGAACCCCAATAAAAAGTTACTTAGTGCACTTTTAACCTCATATTAAAGGTGCACTAAGTAGCTTTTTATTGTGGGAGAAAAAATGTGATTAAAAAAAACATAAATATTGTGTCTACTGTAAAGTATCAAACAAGATTTTCATTTTTTTTGGTGTGAAACTTTGACATATAAAAGTATAAAAAAAAAAAAAAACATAAGTAAAATGTGGCATTGAATAAAACATTTGCCATAATGAATCAAAAACTTTCCACAGCATTAATTTACTTCTTAATATAGCTCTTTAATTAGACCCTATTGGGATCATCCTCCTATTGGAATTGCGTAAAGCGATAATCTCACAGTGATGTAATAATCCACTCCAGTCAAATGAAAGGAAGGGCCCCCGCTGTGCCTTTATGTCCCTCACACTCGGAGAATAACCAATCTTACGACGGCGCGCTGGTATTTAGAAAAAGCTTGATTAAAAGGCCACCTACGGCAGTCGCGCATCGACCACCCTCCCGCTGATCTGACTCGACTTGTCCGAGCGCGGGGCCTGTGCGTGCGTGTCCGGGCCCCGTCCCCCACTGCCCGGCTCTCAGTCGATAACAGGGAGAGCGCCAGGTCCAGCGGGCACACGACACCGCCTCCTGCAGGGTTTTCGAGTGAGCGAAAACGCAAAGGATAAAAGATACACGCTGGCGTTAAAACAATGCAAAGTTGAATTGTTGTAGATTGTAAAAAACGTGGAAAGGAAAGAAAGAAGGAAAAAAGAAAATGGCTTTAAGAATATGCTTTAAGATTGTGGTAAAAGATGATGAAAGGAAAGGATGATGGTGAAAATAATATCAGTTAAGCAAAGTGACTAAAAGATTAAGACAGAGAGAGAAAAATAAATACATTATGGCCAAAAATATAAATATACGGGGCCTCACAGTGTGTAGCAGTATGCTGTACTACCACATAACTTTTGTACATGTCAAAGATACACTGTATACACAGGTTAATAGTGGAAAATACTTTACTCTCACTTGAACATTTAGGCCCCATTTACACGTACATAGATATTTTTAAAAACTAATATTTCCCTCGCTCCGTTTTCTGAAATAACATCGTGCACACAGCATCGTTTTCGAAAAAGTTTCCGTTTACATGAACCCGCATAAATACACCGTCGAGCGCCGTCATAACTACACCAAGCCTCTAGGGGCCAGTGTAGGAAGAAGGAAAACGCTCTGCAGCCAATCAGAATCCTCATTTCGACAACAACAAATAGAGTCGCTTCCTGTTCCTTCCTAAACAACAAACATGGCTCCAGGTTCGTTTGTCTGGACAGAGAGCGAAGTTGAATTAACAGGAGTCGCATGATGGTCGTCTCACCCTCGATGTAAAGACGCAGGAGTCGGAGAGTAACAGCAGTGACTCCACATCCTAAAATTTTCACGCCGCTCCTCCGGGACAACACTTCACTTTCAAAATGATCCCACCAGACAGTAGTCCGCCCAGGTCGGACCCAAAAACGGCGACGTTGGCAGTGACGGCGACTGGGTCTTTGGGTCGTAGGGAGAAGAGAGAAATTTGCTGAGCTCCAAGCCTCATTTGTCTCTTCATTGATATGAAACATCAGCTGTGCAAATGCAAACACATGACAAGTGTTTGCAGCAGAAGTAACGCGCAGCAGAAGTAACGCGACTGCTGCTCTGATGCTTCCATGATCATCACCGGAGAAAAACGTTAACACTGGTCGCACACACTAAAACTCTGTTTATGTCAATTTACTCGCAAATGCAAAACCGTAGTTTTCCAAAATCTTCACTTTAGCCGGAGTTTTGAGAAATATTTGTTTTCAGAGTTTTTAAAACTATCCGTGTACGTGTAAACGGGGCCTCAGTCAATAGTCAGAGTGCCAGACGAGACGCCGTGTTGGTTCATTTTATTACACACCATATGTTCCCTGTTGTTTTCAGTGCGCTTCGATTCACTTATTCAGTTGGAAGTTGAGGTGTTCACAAACTTCAGACGGTATCGTTAGAATAGTAAAAGCTGTATTCTGATTATTTTATTCACCTTGAGTTCATGATTAGCGCTAAAGGGGGTGAGTAGCCGGCGGTGGGAATTGTGTAATCAACAGTTCCATGTGGAGCTGATTGCAGAGTTTAGCAACAACAGTGACTTTTATTGATTTGGACGGACCGCATTGCACAGATATTATGAAGTCACTCACATTTATGTAAGTGTAAATAGCGGAAATGGACATTAAAACAAAGAACAAAATTCAAAATTAGGCACACATCCAACAGTTAATCCCCAGTCTGTGAATAACGGACACAATAATTACTATATGGACTGTTCATTGATATTGCACCTTATAATCCAGTGCACTTTATAGTCTATTTAGATTTTTAAGAGCCGTATACCACATAAATTTGGTTCGAGGTCAGTAAGCACAAGCAGAATTAATACATAAGGCGCATCAGATTATAAGGCGCAATGTCGATTTTTGAGAAAATTAAAGGATTTTAAATTCGGCTTATAGTCCAAAAATACGGTATGAAAGCTGGGAGAAAATATTTTAGGGCTCAGTATTTTTCTTTGTAAAAGTGGGTATATTTTTCTTGTAATACACTTACATTTTGAGTTTCTATTGTACAAAATTCTGCACAAATCTTTATCAAAATCAGTATATTTGAAGCTTTATTAGATCTCAAACTCTGTGTAAAATACTTGCTTTCTCTGGAATGTTTCACAGTATGGCATTAAACCTTTCTATATTCATGGAGACCAAACCTGGCCAAGTTACAGGTCAGATCTGTGGAGAGGTGACCCCACCCACAGTCAGAATGCCTGTTTTTCTATATATTTTTGATCAATAAAGCCACCTGTAATTTAAGGTGTTATGTAAAGTTGACGATTTAATGTCATAATGTGGAATATTCCAGGCAGAGCATATTTCCAAAGAAAGACGAATGTGACAAACCTTCCACCAGAAAAGCTACACAATGTACTTTTACGTAACAAAATTGAGTACTTCTTCCACCAGTGACGTTTTGCATATGGACCCATGGTGTCGTATTCCATAGAAAAACATCCATAATCTTACTTTTAATCTCTTTTGCCGTCATTAATTCTAGTTAGTGATTTAGCACATGTCACATGCTACCTGCTTTGCTAGCGGGCAGTCTGGATTCTACAGGATGTGGCTAATTGCCGCTGTGACCGATGAGGCGTGGGGAGGTGTCAGCGCGCACACACCAGGGCCCCCGAGTGTACGTGTTTTTCCCACCGTTCGGACTGGCAGGCATCGGCAGCTAGCGTACAGGCCCGGTAATTCATGCGGCCACCAGCGGTTCTCCACCTCATTTATTCACCACATGAACCTGGAGCTCCTGAATATGGCATGACATGAGCGGCACTGGCTAGTGCGGAGGGGTGACGGGTCTATTTTTCCTAACCCGGGCTCTCCGTGTCCAGCTAACGTTTGAATAATCACTCACTTTTGAAATGTCACCTTCTAAACCCAATGGCCCCGTCAATGCTGGAGCCAAGGAGGGAATTGAGATGCAATCAAGGGCGTATAGCTTACTTTTAGCAATGTACAATTAAATATTGAAAAATGATGGACTGGTTGGCAATATGGACATTTTATGTTATTGAAAGTAGGGTTGTCAAAATTATATATATATATATATATATATATATATATATATATATATATATATATATATATATATATATATATATATATATATATATATATATATATATATATATATATATATATATATATATATATATATAAACGCATTTCTCACCTTCCACGGTGGTTGGTCTCTCTCACCCTCGTCAGCTCGGGTCCTCTACCAGAGGCCTGGGAGCTTGAGAGTTCTGCGCAGTATCTTTGCTGTTCCCAGTACTGCACTTTTTCTGGACTGAGATGTCTGTTGTCCTTCCTGGGATCTGCTGCAACCACTCATCCAGTTTGGGGGTCACGGCCCCGAGTGCTCCGATCACCACAGGCACCACCGATGCTTTCACCTTCCAGGCTCTCTCCAGCTCTTCCTTGAGCCCCTGGTATTTCTCTAGTTTCTCGTGTTCCTTTTCCCTGACATTGCCATCGCTCGGTATTGCAATGTCCACCACCACGGCTTGGTTCTCCCACTTATCCAGAACCACGATGTCTGGTTGGTTCGCCATCACCATTCTGTCAGTCTGTATTTGGAAGTCCCACAGGATCTTGGCCCGCTCATTCTCCACAACCTTTGGAGGCGTTGCCCACCTTGATCCTGGGGTTTCCAGCCCGTACTCTGCACAGATGTTTCTGTACACTATGCCCGCTACTTGGTTATGTCGCTCCATGTACGCTTTCCCTGCCAGCATCTTACACCCTGCAGTTATGTGCTGGACTGTCTCAGGCACTTCTTTGCACAGCCTACACCTTGGGTCTTGTCTGGTGTGGTAGATCTGGGCCTCTATTGCTCTGGTGCTCAAGGCCTGCTCCTGTGCAGCCAGGATGAGTGCCTCCGTGCTGTCCTTCAGACCAGCCCTCTCCAGCCATTGGTAGGATTTCTTGATATCAGCCACTTCAGTTATGTTTCGGTGGTACGCCCCATGTAGGGGTTTGTCCTGCCATGATGGTCCCTCCAGCACCTCTTCCTCTGCACCCCACTGTCTGAGACATTCTCTGAGCATGTCATCAGTCTGGGCCTTGTCACTGATGTACTTGTGGAGCTTGGATGTTTCATCCTGGACAGTGGTTCCCACACTCACTAGTCCTCGGCCTCCTTCCTTCTGGAACATGCATACTGTGTATGTAGTCATATTTGGCCTTGCACATAGCTATTTGATACAGCGTTTTCTTTTAGTGTAAAGGCACAATCCTGAGATGGAGGAAATGCAAATAGTCATTTTGTGGTTGCTGCCTGATTGATTTCGACTTGAGCAACAACTGTATGATAATGTAGTGACTTTAAGCTTGTGCAGAGGAAGGACTCTGTATGCCAATCCACCATTTAATCGTGGTTTAAAAAACACAGATTAAGTAAAATGGACTTTTTCAACTCTTTAGCCATGTTATACTGTATATAATGTCCCTTTTTCAAACGTACCTGGAATTGTCTTGTGTTTCATTAATCCTTATTATGATGTTATATTGTGTTTCCAGCGCACATATGGCTCAGTAAGTGCTCTGTTAGAATGCTTGTTCGCCATTCTTTGCAGTGAATAATTAGATTCCTAGGTTGCCTCAGGAAAGTGAAGAATAAGTCATAGTGGAAAGGTTCTGGCCTGTGAATGTGACTTTTTTGGTATCAATACTTGCTCAAATGAACATCTAGTTTAATTTTAGCATAAATACGATACTTTTGACAATGTTTATATGGATTATTTCATTAGCCAATATTGTTATCCCACTATGAGCTAATGCGCACATCAGTCACTGTGTATTTCTTCACATTCACATCAGAGGACATTAAAGCCCTTTGTCTCCATTCTAGTTCTCCTGGTGCGCACTACCGGATTAACATCTTGTAATAAGTACTCGGAAATGCTTCTATTTTGTCATGGCTCTGATTTGTTTAGTATCAATTAGATTCTGTGCATAGCGGATAGCACGGATGCCATTTGGAACGCCGTTGTTTGGAGCTCTTTCTAGTGCTCGTGCTGTGAGAGGCTGCTGTCGGTGGTGCTTTGATGGGAAAGCATTGTGGGATGAAAGCAGTCCTTAAGGCCATGGAGCATTGTACTCTGCCTCGTGCTCATTTTTAGGTCTTTTATTGGTCTAAATTGCCGGCAGGTTCCTAAGTGGCTCTGGTAAGTCACTGAAAGGCTTCACGGTGCTGCCTGAGCGAAAAGAAGAAACAGTTGAAATAAAAGGATAGAATTACATGTGCATAGGCCTATAGCAGCGGTTCGCAAAGGTCAATTTGATTTTACAGTGGAGTCCTGTGTCAGTTGAAAGGTTAGTTTGTGAGTTCTGGTCTCCTTCTGGTCCACTACAATACTAGATTACCATCACCGAGCGAAGCGAACTATGACTACGCCACCGGCAAGCGCAGACTTCATTTTAAGCTTAAAGGACTTGACTCGGATTTGACTCGGACTTGACATCGACTTGATCTTTCTTGACTTGACTCAGACTTGACTTGGACTTGATTTAAACTTGACTTGGTTTCACTTAAATTTGCCTAAGAATTGACTTAGACTTGACTCAGACTTGACTTAGATTTGAAGTGGACTTGACTTGGACTTTACTTGGACTTGACCCAGACTTTCTTAGACTCAACTCAGACTTGACTTAGACATGACTTGGACTTGACTTGGACTTGACTTGTCTTGGACTAGACTTGGATTAGACTTGGATTAGACTTGGCTAAAACTTGACTTAGACTTGATTTAAACTTGACTATGACTTGACATAGTCTTGATTTAGATTTGACTTGGACTTGACTTGGACTTGACTCAGATTTGACTCGGACTTGACTCAGACTTGACTCAGACTTGACTTAGACTTGACTTAGTTTTACTTGGACTTGACTTGGACTTAACTTAGACTTGATTTAAACTTGACTTAAACTTGATTTCACCTCGACTAGGGTTGGGCGACGAATCATGATTTTTTTCTTTCTCAATTTTTTTCCAGCAAAATTCCCATTCAAAGTTTGGAATTCCATACACTGTATGAAGCCTAAATACTGCATGTTCCTGTTATCAGCAGACACACATGCGCTGCCACTACAGACAGAAACGTGTGCTAAATTAGTTCATAGATATTTCTGCTTCTAGATCAGTTTTCTCTGCTAAAGCGATAGCTCCGCCTCACAACATGTAAACAAAGAGCTGTGTGACGTCATCAGACTGTGGCTCAGGCTGTGCAGGTGTGAGTGTGGGACATAGAACCCTACACAATCGTGCTTGAGCACAGCACAGTCCTTAAGTCCTAGTGTGAGTGCGCCCTCAGATCGGAGACATGAAGAGACTGTGGCTCTGACTCAGAACTTTCACCTAAACAAGCGAACGGTGACTCTGCTTCAGTACCACACACTCTTAATGTGAATTTTAGCACAGACTTGCCTAGTCTAGACTTGTTTAGACTTCACTTGGACTTGATTCAGACTTAAGTGGCATGGACTGGGACTCCAACTCGATCAATTAGGACGTGCACATGACTTGGACTTGAAAAAGTCTAAAGACTGGATTACAGCACTGGTACATGGACACTCACATTCAGTATTTAGCAAAAGGCTCTTTGACAGTGGCTTTAAGCAGCTGTAGTGGAGGCCTTGTGATACTAAGTGTTGTTTTCTCAAGACCCTCACAGAACAGAGCTGGACTGTAAAAGCACTCCCAGATTGTCACTATATGGAGAAGTGTAGTGGGGTATGGAGTGATCATGACAGCAGCACGCCAGTGTGACAGAACATCAGGAAGCAAAAGCAGGCTCATTGTCAACCGTCTCTGTAGCAAATGGCATTTCAGTGAAGTGTATATCAATGGGCAATGCGGAAGTTTGACTTGCTTTTGAAATGTATATTTTAATACACTATTTTTGAGCATCACAATCATTACAATGTAAAGGTTTTCTAAGAAGCATTCATTCATTTGAAATGAGTACAGCCATCAAGCTGCTGTCTAGAAAGCACTGTGATGAATTACCTAGTGATGAACACATTTCTGTTTTCCTTTTACAATTGGCATACAATTGGCGTTATTTCACTGCTGTTTTATGTTACTATATTTTTAAATGTAAAGTTAAAATAGAAGTTTATTTTCGCTGAGCGTTTAGTTGAGTTTCGATGTCAAAATAACTCAAATAATAATGACACTTTGACCCTCATGTCAGAGTATCTCGAGTCACATGTATCGATCAGGCTGCATTTTTATTCAGATGAGTGAATACACTTTTGTTCACCAACTGAAAATCTTGGTGCTGCCACTGCCACATCTACGAAACTTATTGAACACACTCGAAAATGGAGTCGTCATAGCAACACACAGAAGACGGAGGTCATATCCACATACAACAACCACTCAATTCTGAACCAGCTTTTTGGAAATTAGCTTATGATTTATCTTCTCAGAATATTATATTCTATTCTGTATTACCAGGATATAGATGATTTTCACTAGACATGGCTGCTTTCCTTCCCCAGTTGCCAGGAACACACTGTACCAGCAAAACAATCACTCAGCTCAGACAGAATCACTTTCCTTATCAGAGCCGTCCACTTTTGTATCATCTTTTCAACAATTTTCATTCTGCAGACGCCTGTGCCTGGTCTTCAGTCCTCTGTTATTTGTTTGCTCTTTTTACTGTGTTCACATTTCTAAAATTTCAAACTTGAAACTGCGGAAAACGTTTTATGCCCTATGCCAATTTTGATACCGTGATTTAATATTAGTGGTAGAAATACTTTTGTGTTGTGTTTTGTATCATCATTGCATGTTTTAGTGGAGCTCTTAAGGACCAAAATAGTGCTCAATTGTTCACTTTTATAGTACAAACATGAAAATTTGCCACATTATTAACATCCCTAAGACCAACATTTCTGGATATGGAACCAAGCCTAAAGGCTGCTAGACGAGGAGAATCTTATGAGACTAAAAATCTCAGATCTCACAGACTGCAGCGGGATCTGTCTGCGGACCACAGGATATAAAGTTGTGAGCGCGATGGCGTCTGCTGTTTCCTGTCTACAGTAAAACGAGTCGCTCTGAGACTGCACTTCTAGTTTAGATAGAACTCCAAACTTTGTTATTATTATTTGTGAAATGTGGAGCAATACTTCAGAACAATGAGGAGGCAGGCTTTGAGTGTAAGAGCTTAAAGGACTTGACTCGGATTTGACTCGGACTTGATTTAAACTTGACTTGGACTCGACTTAAAGTTGACTAAGACTTAGACTCAACTCAGACTTGACGTAGATTTGACTTGGACTTGACTTGGATTAGACGCTGATTTAACTTAGACTTGATTTAAACTTGATTTATATATATATAAAATTTATTTATTTTCAAGCGAAAATGTGTAAAAAACTGTATTTGTTTACTCTTATATGATTTTAGTACCTACAAAATAAAATCTCATAGTGCACATTTGGGTACAGTGTAAAACTACCCCATCTTATGTCGAATTTAGAATCTTCTGCATGTCATTGGAAAGAAAGAAATAGTCGTTCATAGCATAAGACTTAAAACACACACGATATATTACTGTGAACTAGTGCTTTTGTATAGCTTTCTCCAATCTCCACTCCATGATAATGGCCCAGACAGACTGTTCTGTACCGGCTTTGCTCCGTCAGGTTCAGTGTCTCTGGAGGCCACGTTTCTCACTGTTGATTAGCGGAGATCCTCCTCTGGGCAAACCGGCTCAAATTAACTTTAAAGCCTAACTTTTATTGCTAATATGGGCTGGAAGTACTGCAGATGAGTGATTTTATAGATTTTTATAGACTAGATTCTCACAAAAGGAGTCACAATTATTACAACTTTACAACCCAGTTCCTACTACCAACTTGTACAGTTGTGGTATAGGGAAGCCAGAAGTATCAAAAATCTGATACTAATCAGTGCTAAAGCTAGTATCGAAACTAGATACTCATTTAAACAGGTATTGATACTACAAAAATCCCATTGACAGGACCCGAATAACTTTAAAATGATCTTGAGCTATATCAGAGTAAGTATAAGAGCACTGAGACTAGTATACATCTATGGAGCATTGAGAGATTACACAGATATAACTCCACATGATAAGAAAAAAATAATGTAAAATCATTTAAATTACAAGAAAGAATGTTTTTCGGAATCAGCTTTGAATATTGAGTATATTGGTATTGGGATCAGGCCTACCCCTACACATTCATGCATGTGCATGAATGAAAACATTACATTTTTATATGTTCATACCATAGACGTATATATGAGTGGACATAGCTAAAGCGCTAGCTGCCGCGTGCCAAACAGGAAGTGCTCCAGGAGACTCTTCCGGCTCTTTCCCTCCCTTTTTCCCATTGACTTACATTGAGATCTTATCTTATCTTATTGCTCTCTCTGTACCTGCTGCTGTGGCCTCGTCATTTTGGTCTTAAAATGTTTGTCTGAACCCACGACACAAGATCTTGAATTTTTCATTTCTCTATCTTGTACCTCAAGATATGAACATAAATAACGGACCAATCAGACGCCTTCATTCCCCGAGGTCACTGCCGCCTAGCGTTAGCAACAGGTTTGATTGACAGCTAGTTTCGCTGCTAAATAAGTTCCCTTCCCACTTTCCTGCCCCGAACAGGTAACTAGAATCTTAACTAGCATAAAGTAAAATGAATTTTGTTAAATTACCGACTCTATTGTTGTTCGCACATAACCGAACATATAACATAAATCAATAAGTTAAACGTTTTATTTAATGTTTGATGATAAAAGCTAAAAGTTTCCTTATTATTCTCAAGAATCACCGAGATACAGCGGTCCGTGCAGAATGGTGCAGAGAATCGTCGCTCCCCGGTGAGTCGGGCGGGCACATTTAACGACCTCAATCATGATTGGCTCTTGTGGTTGCTGTGATACTCGTGATCGGATTTCCAAATATGGAACCTGGCTTCAAATTTGCTCCTGTAACCGTGGCATCAGGAGCCTCGTTTGAGCGACGCTGAACACTATAGGTGACGTCACACTCACTTAGTTCACTCATATATACGGATCAGGGTTCATACACAAAATCTGTATATTTCATGAGACGTGAATTGTGCTGTAGTGTTGTGTTACTCTTTATCTCCCTCTTGATCCCATTTTACATCGAAAAGAAATTGAATTCTGACCGTATAACCGGGTTAATGTCAGACTGATGTGCAGCCAGACTGATGTGTAGCACTCTGAATTGAGTTATACCTCTTATCAGTTTGAAATGGCTTTGTCGATATTGTTCGGGAAGATGAGGGACTCTCAGCAGAGTTTTAGCCAATTACATCAGTCAATTGACAGAATAAAATCATCATAAAACAACAGCGTTTCTGGCTGTTTGTACTTTGTTGTCAGAGAACATGCACTTAAAGTTTCATTCAAAAGTTGTGTGGACTTCAGCAGATCAGATTGGTACAAGATGGATTCTTATGAGCTTGAAAACTCAAAAATTATGATATTCCAGTTTGAAGCACAAGGTTAGTGACGATGTGCTATTTTGGGTCAATTTCCATTTGATTCATATTGTTTCTCAGACACATTTCCCACCCAATCCTATTGGTCAACTTCTGTAAATCTCTGAGTGAGCAGTGGATCTAAAGACCTATTGTGCTTGTGTGTGCTCTATAGTCAGAATCTGTGATGCCTGTGGATCATGATGTTATAATTTAAACATTTGAATTCCCTATAATCATCAAAAATGACTTGACATAAACATCACCATAACAGGAAGTTGCACAATGCTTGGCACCCCTGATGGATAGATGCACATCATCGTTTCTGAAATTTGTACTAAAAAATCCTTTAGAATTTAGAATTTATCCACAACTATCAAGAAGAAGATGAAAACTTAAAGGAAACAACGACGAGCATTAGTGAACTACTGAGCAAAACTAACGTTATGGTCATGAATAAAACATAAATAACTTGTTCACTGAGTCTGATTCTAGAAATTCTTAAAATGAAAAATCGATTTTGTGATGTTGATATCATCTTAGACAGAGAAATTTGTGCAGTTTAAATGGTCGACATTTAATCTGTGAACATCTGTAGCATTTAAACGGCATAAATATCTCAGTCTGTGCTAATATATCAACATCATAAAATCGATTTTACATTTTAATTCTAGAATAACGTTAGTTTTGCTCAGTAGTTTCACTACTGCTCATTGTTGTTTACTTTAAGTTTTCGTCTTTCTTCCCTTGATCGTGTAGATAAATCCTTCATGGACAGAATTATGTTCTTTGTCGACCTTGTTGGATGAAGATTTGTTGTTGCGGCAGATTTATGAAGCTGGTCAAAAATATGCAACACTTTTCCACAGGGATTTTGCCGTAGAAAAGCATTGACCGGAAGTTGCGCGACTCAACATGGCGGAACTTCCTGTCACTGTGATAATACTGCAGTCTATTGGAGAACGATGGTGGTCAGAGCAATGACGTCTTGAATACAGGAGAATAAAGATTCCCAGTCACTCTGAATACAACTTCGAGAGTGGAAATGAGAAAGGAAACAAATATAACACATAAATATTACACATGCTTCACTTTGTTTCTGTCTTTAGTTCAAATTTCGGAAGCTTAACATTTCTCGACACTAATGCATTCCTTCTCAATAGTATTTTTTTCAACTGCCCTGTATCTTTGCCCTTTGGAGCTTTAGAAGAATCTGTTTGAAATAATTTTTTTTATTTTTTTTTTTGCTGCTTTATTTCGAGCATGAGAGAAAACATGTTTATATACACATACACACATATACATATACAGATATATATAAACACAAATAAACATCTATATATACATATACATAGTACAATTCTTATAATAAATAATAAAATATGGTACGCTCGAAAGGGAGTGGGAAGAAGTAAAAACTTATTGACTCCCACCCCTAATTAGTTAATTATTAATATCACTTCCTCTTGTAGTTTTTTGCCACTTGTATTGCTTTTCAAAGCTTTTAGTGAAGTTGTGTAGTCATTAGCTTTATTCTTTCTTACTGATACAGTCGTTATTCAGACTAATGAGCTCCTCCAAAACAATACTAAAGGGAAGGACTCATTTACATAGACGCAAATGGATCACAGATGTACTTTGTGCTTTGTGTGAATGGGAGCATTAGTGTCAGTGCCGCATTATTTCGCTCGGCCTTTTTTGTCTCTCAGAGCATTTTGGAAACAAGCTTTAGATTTGTATCACCCGAGTCTGCCACTCATTATCTGCAAATATCGACAAGGCACAGATCACTGAAAGGAGAGCTTTTGGCTTGAAGGTAATCCGAATATAGAAGCTCAAGTCAAAGCTGGAAAACTTTGATTTAGGACCAATTTACAAGCAAATGAAATACAGTTCTTTTTAACTCGTATCGACTGATCACAGTTTGATCCATGGGTGTCATTAGATTCTAACAATATTGCAGACTCAAGCATAATATGACTTTTTTAGGCCTGGTGACCCATCTCTGTGATCTTGTTGCTAGGCTTGGTAAGGACTAAAGGCCGCCACACACTACAGGAGAATTTGCCCGATTTTGGCTGCGATTTCTTCTCCCCGAGTTCGAGGAGGCGTGACTCGACTTTTTGTCTCCGTGTGTGATTTTGAAGCCGCTGCTCCTCATGTGTGGAGTCAGTGTCAGATCGTAACCACCAAACAACAACACTACAGTAACAGCCGATGGACCAGAGCGTCAGGTGCAGAGGAGTGACGGATACATACAAACTCGGGATATAGCGAAAATAAATTACTCACCTCCCATAAAGTGGCACATTTAAAGTGCAGCATCTCATCCACATTATCCATAGAAATTGTCCTGCGCAAATAATGACATCCAGTCCACAAAACTGCGCTATTAATCCAGTTTGAAGTGTTCTTTGAAAGTAAAAAGGCTGTGCATGTGTTTGTTTACATCCACAGAGCGTAAAGCTGCAGATTAGCGACAGTGACTCTACTTCCTGTGGACTCTATCGCCTCTTTTATGCTTAAAAAATCCTGTATCTGAAGTATTGCACCACATTTCACAAATAATAATGACACCTTTTTGACTTGTCTAACCTAAAAGTGCAGAGCTCTGATCTTTGAACACTAAAGACTCTCAATGTGAGTGGTTTTACTGTAGACAGGAAACAGCTGACGCCATCGCGCTCACAGCTTTATATCCTGCGGTCCGCAGACAGATCCTGCTGCAGTCTTTGCGATCTGAGATTTTAAGTCAAATAAGTTTCCCCTCATGTCTGTGGTGTGCGCATTTTGTCGCATGTTTAAAAATCGTTTAAGACCACCCTTTAGCTGGAGGATTGTACCTATGGTTGGGGTGATGGGGAAACTGGAGTGCCCAGAGGAACCTTTCAAATCTGCACAGAAAGGACTTGGTGACCCGTGGATCGAACACTGAAGCTTCTTGCTGTGAAGCGTGAGTGCTCAGCTCAGCTATTGTGCCGGCACCAGAGAATGTATAAAAATAAGACAATGTGACATCACCCACATTGTTCCGCTCCACTCCAATTAAGCTTGCAATGGAAAAAAAAAGAAGAAAAAAAAAAAGCAGGATCATGTTGAGCTGTTTAATACGAACATTTTAATACCAGAAAGACGAACATAAGACTCTCTAAGCTTGTTCCAAAGAAAGTTTTAGCTAAGAACACATTTTTTCTTTAAACTCACAATTGGCGTTTCATCAGTTCATCACCTAGAATCAACAGTTGTGTTCCTTGGCCATAATATTAACTGTTTTGTTTGCTCCGACAGACTTGTTAAGAGACGCTGCTTCTCTTTCATACTGCCCATCACATCAGTTTGACATCACCCTCATGAATAGCCCGCTCTCCCGCCGAGACGTCAACAGGAAGCACACTTTAGTCCACATTACCGTGACTCTACTTCGCTTCCTCTGTCGCACACGCTTAATGTCACTCTTATTAAAATTACACTCCCCGTGCCCGGTGTGCCTGCCACAGCATTAATTAAGAGCTTTGACAGGATGTGATCATTGGAAGCGACAGGGAGACGAAGATGGTGCAAGTTTGACAATGTTAGTAGAAGCACTGAGATGTATCGTAATTGCTCTATAAAATCAATTGTGGTGTACCTCCTGCTTTTATTGAATTAGTGCTACACCATTGTCACAAAACCATTAAAGGGCCCAAACTGCGCTATTTTCTGATCTGTTTTAATGGTTCCTCGTCACAAACAGACCTGGAGTTGTGTTTTGTTTCATTCACACATGTTTAACACACAAACGCTGCACATTTAGGTTGAGTTCTTCTCTCAAACAGAAAACACTCTCTTCCACCTTGTGATGTCATGTGGTAATACAAGAAGTGCTCCACTGTGTTTTTAAATGTCATACACTTCATGAGGGTCATTTGGATGATTTCACCCCTGGAATTTTCCATCTCTACGGAACTAAAGTTAAAAGGAGCTGTAAGTTGAAAACTACTACTACTACATCATATCATAAGGTGGAACAAACCAGCAGAACTTCAGACACAGTGCTCCACTTTCTTGGTTTTACCTCCTACATGATGTCGTGATGACGTAGACGAGCGTTTCAGGCAGTCCAGACTCGACGTGTTTGGACGCAAATCGTTTCCAATACGCTGATACAGTGATTTATTTCCATGTCATATTAGCATAATCATTCAGGCTCATAATAGGTGCTTTCACACCTCTGGAGGTACAGATCTTAGCCAGAGAAAATAATTGGTTTGAGAAGGGAGTTAAAGAGGCTATTTTGTTAGGAAAGACAATCCTGTGAACAGAAATGGAGGCCTCAGACATCATCTGTCTCCATCCTCAGACCTAAACAAAGAAAACAGGTTTAGCCAGGCCAGGCCCAGAGGTGTGAAAGCTCCCATTATGGCCCTGAATGATTATGCTAATATGACTCCACACTCAGTGCTGTTCAATAGGCCTAGCTAACAAACAGAATCTGTAAAAAAAAAAGTAGGCGTGTAATAAAAATAATAATACATCATTATTTATAAAGCACTTTAAAAAAAAAAGGTTTACAAAGTGCTGTACAAGAAGCAATAAACAATACAAAAAGCATAAAAATAGCATACAGAAAACATACAAAAACAGATAATGAAGCAACAGTTCAATTCCATTCATCCATCCATTTTCTTTCGCTTATCCGGAGCAGGGGGCAGCAGTCTAAGCAGGGATTCCCAGACTTCCTGCACCCCAGACACTTCCTCCAGCTCCTCCAGGGGGACCCTGAGGTGATCCCAGGCCCAGAGACATAGTTTCTCCAGTGTGTCCTGGGTCTTCCCCGGGGCCTTCTCCCGGTGGGACATGTCCAGAACACCTCCCGAGGGAGGCATCAGAACAGATGCCCGAGCCACCTCAGCTGCTCCTCTCAACATGGAGGAGCAGCGACTCTACTCCGAGCTCCTCCCATGTGACCGAGCTCCTCACCCTATCTCAAAGGGGGTGCCCGGCCACTCTCTGGAGGAAACTCATTTCGGCCGCTCGGTCATTCCCCAGACCTCATGACCATAGGTGAGGAGAGGACCATAGTTTGAGGTAAATTGAGAGAGCTTCGTTTTTGGCTCAGCTCCCTCTTCACCACAACAGTCCGATACAGCGACCACATCACTGCCGACGCTGCACCAATCCACCTGTCAATCTTACGCTCCATCCTCCCCTCACTGTGAACAGTGACCCCGAGATACTTGAACTCCTCCACTTGAGGCAATTCAATTCATTATAATAAATAAATAAAAAGAAACAGAATAAAAATAAGAATAAAATCAAGTTAAAACTAGTTAAAGGAAGGCCAAACGATAAAAATTAGTTTCAAGAAGTGATTTAAACGATGAGCCTTATCTCTTCAGCCGAGGCGCCCGGACCAAAAAGGATCCATCAGCCTTCGTCCGGAGCCTGGACTTCGGAACAACCACAGAGACCTGCCTGAGGTTCTAAGGCTGCGGGAGGGCTTGAATGGACTTAAAAGTTCTGAAATGTAACTTGGTGCAAGACCTAACTATGACCATGAAGATAAAAAACGGTTAATACCATACTAAAGCATTTGATGGACCCTTAAAATTTCTTCATGCTTCATTAGTTTGAGTGCAAATAACCCTTTTCACTTTGGACAGCATGCTTCTTTTTTGCCTGCATGATTTAAGATGAGCTCATTCTTTATTGTTTCCCATGGGAGAAATGTATCTTGAGACAGTTGGTCACAGAAAAGACACCACCAATGGCTTAAGCACATTCTGTCAACATCCATCACTGAACAGAAACAAATAAGAGAGCAAAAATAACCACAGGCCATGCACCACCAGGGGACCTATACGTCACTATAAGCAGACAAGCGCTGCACGCTGTTTAAAGCTCCTATACTACGCAAAATTGACTCTGGTGAGCATTAAGCCGTGTTAGAATGTTACTCCTTAAAACAGACCTGGAGTTGTTTTTTGTTTCATTCACATGTTTGAGTTATCCTTTAACATTAGTCTGTCGGCATCACCAAAATAAATGTAAAGGGCTTAACTCCAGTGGTAGTTTTCAAGTGAACAGCTCCTTTTACCTTTTCTTCAGTGGAGATGGGCAGTGTTTTTTTTTTTTTTTTTTGTTTGTTTTTTCCAGTTTGAGAGAAGAACTCAGCCTAAATCTGCAGGGTTTGTGTGTTAAACATGTGTGAATGAAACAAAACACAACTCCAGGTCTGTTTATGAAGAGGAAACAACATTATAACAGGAAAATACCTTGAAGGACCTTGAAGTTCTGTTTTGATTGCACATTTCCTCAACCTATGTGCAGTTTTGTTTGACATGTCCAAAAGAGTATTCAACGTTCCGCTTTCAACTTTATTATTGTCCTAAAGAGAAATTGTTGTGCAGCAGTGTCAGACATACAGTAGACATAAAATACAATTCAATAGTGCACTTAACCACAGCTTAAGCTTATGCTCAACAATGCAGAAATACATTCCTTTAGAAATATGCAAAAAAGAACAGGAAATGGAACCACATTTCACCACAAGTGATCCAAGGTATAAGAGAGATAATTTGTCCTAGAAATGGCTTCAAAAATCAAAAAGTCCAACCTCTCTGAGTTCTGATCCATTGCATTCTCATAAAACGCACATAAAAGACAGGGAAAAACTATTCGGCTCATTAGCCAACTCTAAGTTAGAGTTGAAGCCATTGAAGAAAATTACCGGATTTATCAGCCAAAAAATGCATAATGAAGTAGAAAAAAAACATGTTTGAGTCACGCCTGACCTGTTTTTGGGGAAATTTATTTGATAAAATCAGAGACCAAGAACCGACATTTCATTTTGAAAGGCAAGTTATAGAAGTTATAGTAATAAAAACAACCCAATAGAGAAGAATCCGTGGATCATTTGTAAAAAATAAATAAATAAGAAAACGAAAAAACAACTCTTTATTATTTGTCACTAAAACCAAAATGAAAAAATGTATAATGATTTGTTTTTTCATTTCTTATTCATATATAGGATTCATATATTTGGTCTATGGGCTGTCAGTGTGTAAAATGTAATGTATAATTCACACCTGAGTACTGTATAAATCGCAGGACCAAACACACCCTGAAAAAATCCGGTAGTTTCCTTTTCTCTTCCAAGCCCATCATAGAGTTCATCCCTCTCCACACAGATTTGAGGTCAGCCTGACTGAATATGGATTCAGTTTTCATTTGACACTCCACTTTTGCTTTTTGAATCTCAACATGGATCACTTTTGTTATTCTGGCAAGCTCCGCCTTGTCCTTTGCAGCTCAGTTGGTGGAGCGTTGTCCGCTGACCCACAGGTTGGTGTTGTGACTCCAGCTCTCACAGATGAATGCTGTCGTTGTGCCCTTGGGCAAGACGCTTAACCCACCTCGCCCCCAGAGTCTGCGTACACTGTCCTATGAATGGGCGAGTGGTGCCTTGATGTAAAACGCTCGATGAAAACGTGACCGTTTACCACGCAGCTTAAACCGTGGAGGTCCGTCACCTGCATGTTTCTATGGAGACATCATTGCTCTGCTTGGAATCTTCCACAGTATGACATTAAACCACTATACTTTACATTTATTCAATTCTATGTGGGTTTTATAGCTCAAAAATACATAGAAAAACAGGCATTCTGACCTGATCTGACCTGTAAGTTGGTCTGGTTTGGTCTCCATGAAGCTGTGAAACATCCCAGACAAAGCAATGACATCTCCATGGCGAAAAATATTTCACAGACCCTCGACTAGAATGGTTATACAATGCACCGTTGAGTAAATTAGAAAATAACTGCTGTCCGTGAGCTATTTTAGTCGGAGTGAAAATACGGCAGTTTGACCGCATTTTTAGGTGACACCTGTTAGCTGTGATCGCGCCGGTTGATGCCGGTGTTTGGCAGGAGATGTGTGCAGGTGCGAGGCCACTCTTTTCTCCTCTCACTGTTCCATCATGAAAGACAGTTATTCACCAAGCACTGAGCCAGAGCAGACTCATTCATCTTTTTTGTCCAGACGTGAATGAAAATCCCAATTATGTTCATTTGGAGCTTTACTGATCTGCACTCGCTTTGGGTCCATATTAGACCATTTTCTGATCTATGCTGTTTCCTCATCACAGACATACCTGGAGTTGTGTTTTGTTTCTTTAACACAAAAAACCTGCATATTTAGGTTGAGTTCTTCTTCAAACAGAAGACACTTGTGATGATATGTGGTAATACAGGAAATGCTCCACTATGTTTTTAATCTCCGTGCATTTTCACTAGAATCATTTGGATGATTTCAGCCCTGCCAATCTTGGCTGAACTAAAGTTAAAAGAGAACTCCGGCACATTTGAAGCTAAAGTCCATTGCTAGAGGTGGTGGAATTCTGTCAGAAGCCAAAAACAGCACAGATCAGTGTTGTCTAGGTGGAGATCTCACTGTGGCAGTGAGTCTGTCAAGACAACAAGCTAGCGTAGTGAATTGGGCAAGTTCTTAACTTCCACATAAAGCTCCAATTTACTTCACACTGAAGAAGCTTAACACCACTTTAACCCATCTTACAACAGCCACGAGTCTAACAAACAAAACGCTCTGCCTGGTTCACTCATTAGTGTCTGGAAACGTTATAAACGTTATTTTGGGCTTTCACATGCACAGTGGGAAATCAATAAAGGTAAGGCTAAGGCTGCTTATAAAATTGTTTTATAACGTTTCCAGACACTAATGAGTGAACCAGGCAGAGCGTTTTGTTTGTTAGACTCGTGGCTGTTGTAAGATGGGTTAAAGTGGTGTTAAGCTTCTTCAGTGTGAAGCAAATAGGTGTTTTACGTGGAAGTTAAGAACTTTCCCCCATCACTACACTAGTTTGTTGCCTTGACAGACTCACTGCCACAGTGAGATCTCCACCGAGGCAACACTGATCTGTGCTGTTTTTTATCTTCTGACAGTATTCGACCACCTCTAGCAACGGACTTTAGCTTCAAATGTGCCAGAGTTCATGACATCACAATTTGGAACAGAGGATTTTGAGCTTTGGAGATGTAGACAGACTAATAAACAAGGATTAGTCAAACAAATAACACAATTCTAACCTGGCTTAAAGCTCACAAGAATCAATTTTGTGTATTACAGAAGTCCACAAATTGGATTCTCGGTCAATTATAAATTAATTAAGAACCGCAACTTTCATTTTGTATTTCAGCCTCTCTCAGCCAATGCTCCCTCATAGCTCCTCCACATCCAATCTCAGCTAAGAATGTTCAAAATGGCATCCACAGAATGTTGAAAATAAGATACAGCAAAAAAATAATTTCTTATTAGGTTTTGTAACACACTACAGGGGGATAGGTACATTTAAACTTGTTTAAAAAGCAAAGCGAACATGGTAGGGAGTGGGGATACGCTCCGTTGTTAAAAGACTCATTGAAGAAGTTAGCACCTCCATAGTTCCTCCAACCAAAAATGTCTGGAGTCATCACGTTATGGAAATGTCATATAAATAGTAATCTCTTTTCTTCCTAATTGTTCACACATGCGCAGGTTTGGCGAGAAAAAATATGCAAAAATGGGAAAACTAATGCAGTGAGTTTGACAGATGTACTTCGATCTACTGGAGCAGAAATACAGCCGTTTGTTTTGTTTGTTTGTTTTTTTAGACGTGCAGTCGCGAAGTGCTTTAACTAAAGTTCGATTTCCTGCTTGTTCTGCTTTCGTGACGCTTCAACCGATCAGCGTGAAGTGTTTGTTTGAACGTTCCGATAATTGGTTGGGGGCGCTTTCAGCAAGAGCCGTTCCAGGTTGATGTGTAGGACTCAATTCAGAGGGCTTTGAGCTAATAATTTGCGCTACGCCATTTGAGAACATTGCAGTGAAATGCATTATGGGGAATAGCTTTGCGTCAAGTCCACATTGCTCCATACTTGATGTGGTGAAGTGTGGTTCAGAACACCTAAAGAACTGGGACAGACTGCATACTTCAGCTCCTCGCTGTTTCAGCGTCCTGTTATGGTCAACATTTTAAGGACTTTTCCCCTTTCAAAACTTTGTGAAGATAAAGAGGTTACTTCACACGTCGTATTTCTGAAGCCAGGAGCCACTGAAGCCACTGTAAATGAAGGTCACTTTTTGTGAGTTAGACAGAGTGCGGGAGGGTACTTGACATGACGCCCATTATCACTGTGAATGACTTTCTAAATATTTTTCTTCCTCAAAAAATCAACTTAACTGTGCACAAATATATATTCTACAAATTACATATAGTCAAAGAATGAAATTGTGTTTTATTGTGTTGTATTTTAACACTAAACACACACATGTCCTGTGGTGTGACTGTGACAAGTGCTTTGTGGTGCATTTTTTGTATGAAAAGTGCTCTATAAATAAGGTTTGATCGATTGATTCTAGAATGAGGCTCTTGTGCCAGAGACAGTGATGGCATAAAGGAAAGCATGTGTACAGGTAATAAAACTGCACCTTTTTCTCTACTTAAAAAGCAAAAACAAAAAGTATAAATATAATATAAAAATATAAAAAGTATAAATAGTTTAATGCTATTGAAATTAATAATTGAATGCTAATATGGTCATGAGCTCTGGGGAATGACCGAAAGGACGAGATTGCCAATACAAGAAGTCGAAATGAGTTTCCTCCGCAGTGGCCGGGCACTGCCTTAGAGAGAGGGGGAGGAGCTCGGTCACATGGGAGGAGCTTGGCGTAGAGTTGCTTCTCCTCCAAGGAAGTCTGGGAGTCCCTGCTTAGACTGCTGCCCCCGCGACCTGGCCCCGGATAAGCAGAGGAAGAAAATGGATGGATAGTCTAATGCTGTAATCCAGAGGGTGTCCTGCAGTGTGACATGAAAAATCACCAATTTAAAACTACAGTATAAAACTGGAAAACTGGAATTGGCTCATCTGTCATTTATGCACCAGGAAGAGCTCTGGGGTTAAGGGTTTAAGATAAAGAACACTTTTAATAATGATCATTTTCTTATTTTGGTAAAATCCAACTTTTCTGAAAAACTTGGAGCATGCACCAAATGTGATGCTCTGCAGTGTGACAGCAGTATTTCCTCCTTATGAAGAAAAATACAATTCTAATGGTTAAAAAAAGTCACACAAAAATGATGTGATGTTTGTGAAAAGGCTTTTTTACAATTGTTTTAAAACCAATTTGTTTTTGAAAATCATTTTGTGATTTTGTCACAAAGTCGTGTCACACCACAGGACAGAAAAACTCACACAAGTCACACACGCCAAGTACCCTGGAATCTTTCCATTTTCCACTTAAAACACTGAAAACCGTTAAGCACTATAGCTACAGTCGTACATTTTCATCCTCCTGGACTCAGTTTGTGTTATGTCTGCCATTTCCACTTGACTACTCAGGCAGGTTTGAAAAAGCCGGTGAAGCGCTTAATGCTGTTCACTAAAATATCTCTGAGGACAAAGAGGAGCTGGTCATTAACGGTGTGTACATTACCCTGCCCTACATTTATTCTACTGAAAATGGACTTGTTAAAACCAGGAAATGACAGAGGAAAACATTAGGTACATGGGCTGGGTGAATGGATGTGTGTTCTGATTACAGTGCTTCGGCTCGCGGTAATGCACATTTGCTTTCCCGGTCGTGCATAAAGGTAAATTATTTGCAGCTGGCTCGTGTGATTGTCTGAGCTCCTGCCTTATCAACGTTCACAATTAAGAGGCTTCTAGTAGGTTTGATGACGCGAGGCTTTTTGTTGTCCAGGTGACACTTTCAGCATGCTGGAACTTGTAATACTGTTGTGTCAGTTAGATGGGAGAAACTAAGGAAAATGCCTAATGTGCAATTGTTTTCTAAATTATTGAACCCATTTTTTAAAATCATATCTTCCACAAAAAAAATCCTTAGTTACATTCACTGTTCTCATGATTTAAAAATGTTCTAAATTATATTCCATCAGTTTTGTGCTCATGAAGTCGTACTTTAAAATAATATTAGAAGTAATTATTTTGATTGACCGTGATTTTAATTTTGAAAAACAAGTGAACACAGTCGTCCAATCTGGCCTTTATCATCCGCGGCTTTTATCCAAAGTGAAACAATTTTTATCTTTTAATTGATTTAAGAACGTCTGTCCCCCATATGATTTTATATATACTCTTGCTCTTATTTGATTTGACTAGTTTTATTGTTTTTATGAGGACCAGTGGGGGCAAATAAAGCTTTATTTTTAGTTCTATTGGTTATATTTTATTTGTATTGTGCAGCACTTTGGAAACTCTTGTTTATGAACTATATTTATGAAATATAAATAAAGTGGATTGGAATGGATAGACCCCAATAACTCACCCTCATCAGACTCATGGCAATGCAACACCCCTAACTTTTACCGTCTTAAAAATGTGAAAAACAGAATTAGTTCTCTTTAAACAGTCTGCAGTGGTCTAAAGTTCTTCCTCATTTACCTCATGCATTCAGAGCATCCCAATTAATCTCTGCAACGAGTTTATGAGCGTTTTTTTTTATTACTTTCAGACAATAAAGTTCTTTATAACTGCATGACATATTTTGACCTCAAGAACTCCTTATTAGGGGTATAACGATGTCCAAGTCTCGTGATACGATATAATCACAGTGTGAACCTCACGATACGATATTTATTGCGATATCGTGGGAAAGCTCAAGATATTACGATATTCTACATAATAAGACTGACATTCTAAAATGCTTTGACCAGTCATTTGGTACAACATTTATTGTCATTAGGGATGGAACGATATCCAAAACTCTCTGTACCATATTTTTCACCATAAATCTCACCGTACCAGATTTATTACAGTATTTTGTAGAGGAGCACAAAACTGTGAATACTTATTCCTCTAAAAATGCCTTCACAAGACTTAATATAAAGAATAAAGATTTCAAAGTGCTTAGAACAGTTATTTCTTCATGTCGTCTGCACTGAAACGGAGCAAAGGATCATGGTCTATGTAGTTCCCTCTGTTTATTTTTTAGCTATGTCTGCATCAGAACTATTCATTTAAGCAAAGAGACTTGTGATTCGATAAATTGTGATGCTCCACGATATTTGTGAGACCTTTGGCGATACGATATCATGATATTTCAGTTATTGTAATATTCCTACTGCTTATACAATATGTCTGTACTGGGGCAAGACACATTTGGACAAATACAGGCCCTTTAATATTACAGTGCAGTAAGACCACTCTAAAACTATTCTGGAACTTTATCTATATAATTTTGTCCAGTACTAATACTTGTACAAATGTGTAGTTTCAATACTTCAGTATTTCAGTAGTACAGTAGTACAACTTGCTACAACCTAAGATGAAAACAGAAACTTGCAGTGTACTTATTCAAACAAGGACATGGCAAAGGAGAAATTCAATTTATCAACTGGACAAAAGTTTACTTGGGTCAAATACGTTTCGCAGCTGAAGATGCAGCTTAGATGAGCTGCAAAACTATTTGACCTAAAAAAACCTTTGTCCAGTTGACACATTTAATTTCTGCTTTGCCAAGGCTTCTACCTGAATGACTGAGGGATTTTACACATTATAGGAAGAGAATAAATTAGTAAAGTGAAGTATTTACATGTGTGCAAAACAGTGTGTGTCACATGTGTAATATTTGGATTTGTCTGTGACATCTGTATTTTTGTTATTTGTCTGTGACTTTAGAAAGATATATAGTTACCTAAAGTCACAGACAATCAAAATATTACACTTGTCCATCCATCCATCTTCTCCTGCTTAATCCGGCTGGGTCGCAGGGGCAGCTTGCTGCCCAATACTCATAGCACCTGACCCCCCATGAACCCCTCTGCAGGTGGTGATACACTGATATGTAAATGAGCTGTGCATAGAAGTGTGAATTATCAGCATTTAGCAGATCATTAATTACCGCAGCGCACACGCATTTACCTCTAAAAGCTAATAATGGTAGTTTACTTACAGCACTTTCTTTACTGGCTAGAATATCATACAAAAATGCCATTAGGCCGACCTACTGTCTTTAAATATGACGTAAAGAGGCAGAATAACAATAAATGTCGCCTAAATAAACCCAATTGAAAATCCAAGAGAGCCAAACTTAAGTTTTATAAACAATTGAAGATTTACAGTAAATTTTTATGTCACAAATATACCAGCGATTATATCAGCAGCTCCAACTCCAATTTTATCGGTATCAAATCGGCCGCAACAAAATCCAAATCGGTCAGGGCCTACCCTACACCCTTCATGTTTTGTGACACTTTCGAGCATATGTACGTCTGTATGGATTCCCACTGGGACCAAGTTCTTGTCGTTGTGTTCGGACAGTTTACCACATTGCCCAGTTCGTACGCGACATAGTTTGAGTCCAGGTGGCATGAATTGACCACAGTGTATTGCGAGTGACTTATTTGTGAGTTATTTCGTTTTTAACATCATTAATCTCATTTTCGACCAATTTGCCCCACGGATATTCCCGCGCCACGGTTGGATTACAAATTGACACTGCCGAGACCGCTGGGTTAATTTGCTACGCCCTTATTGTCATGTTGTGTTTAATTAAAAAACGAATTGTGAAACTTTTCTGAATAAATTAATCTCCTTTTCCACAAATTAGAGTCTCCTAACAATTTATCAAAACAGGCTAATCCAATTTAATTAGCCCACTCTTCTGCAGTGCTAATTTCATGTTGTGTTCCCAATGTTGGGCTGTGTGGGGCTTTTAAGGTAGTTTTAAGGTCACATGGTAGAAAAGAAAGAGGCTCCGAAGATCTGTGATGGAGTAAGCTCTCAGACACCAAATAATCATTCCTTGAAGACTGTGCAGGCTGATTGTAGTGCACTTTTAAGGCCACAGGAGAGAATAGGGTGACGGTAATTTCTGCTTTATTCTAGCTTTTTGGATGGCTTTGTAGTAGAATTTAAAATGCATTTTCTTCACAGTACGGCATTAAACCTTTCTATCTTCATGGACACCAAACCAGATCAAGTTACAGGTCATATAATGCCTGTTTTCTAGGTGTTGTTGACATATAAAATGATCTGTAATTGAATAAATGTAAGGTAGAGTTGTTTCATGGAAAATCCAAGCAGAGGAATGACAATGACCTTTTTTAAGATTTCGACCATGTTATAAAGCTGTTCTGTCATGAAGAACTTGCGTGAAGAGGTTCCAGATGTCATCCAGTCTTCTTTGCAGTTCGCTCTAAGATTCTGTGCAATGCTCACGTGGCAATTCTCCATAAATACACAAAAACATTATACAAAACTGTGCAGCAGCTTCACAAACCTAATGTGATGTGCAGTAGTGTCATTAACGGTATGCAAGGTGATTGTTTTTATAGTGCTCTGAAGGGGGAGCAACATAGCGCAGAGAGGAAAGGGAGGGACACTCAAAAATAAAAGTTGATGCATTGTTTTTGACAAATATACCATTTTCAAAACAATAAAAGGTAAAACGGTGATCTAAATATGTGATGTGTTAACAGTTAATAGCCCATAGAAGTAAAATACCCCCTCTTTAAAGCCTGTATATATTTTCCTATATAGCTTTGTTCATAACTGTTCAAAAACATTCATATTGTCAGGATAATGATACATGAATGTTTGATCACATCTGTACTCTCCTGCATTTTGGGCTTTAGTGCTCAGAAAATTGCTGTTTTCACCTTTCCCCTGTTTCCACAGACTTAAACATTCAATTCTGTCAACTGTCAACAAAAGTTTTTGAGTGCAGATGTTTTGCAGGTCAACCAAGCAGCTTCTTTAGTTCTTCAGAAGAGAATGTGAAGCTCTTTATAGGCTCTATCCACACTTACGTCACAAACCAGGAAGACATTTGTAAAGATGTGAAGATAAGATTCCGGTGTAGTTACCGACACTGGGATCATCTAACATGGATCTATTAAAACCCACTGTGATAAAACCCATAGAAGTAAATGTGATTCGCGGTAAAATCAAGACTGCATACTAGGGTGTAACGGTACATGTGTTTGTGCCAAACCGTTTCGGTAAGGGACGTTCGGCTCGGTACAAAGTTATGCACGTGTGAGTTCACACAATTTGTGTTTCCATTCTGGGAGGGCTCGGCTCTTTAATATTCACGAGTGAACTCGTCTGTGAAATAGGGGAGTTAGGGCGCGTGAGTGGGGCTAGTTTGCGAGCGGGTGTCTCCCTGGGTGTCGCTGGCGGCTGATCAGCCGCACTGTCTCAGCCCCCGGGTGCTCCAGGTGTGCTCAGGATCTCCCTGTCGACTAAATCAGGTCTAAATAAGGTCTAAACCAGATCTAAACAGTATAATCATAATTTTAATAGTTATAATTATTGTTATTCGTTATTACTATTAGTAATGATTTTCACGGTTTGTTTACTATTTACCTGAGCATTCAGTATTATGCAAAAAACAGGCAAATTTTTTCATTTTGTTCTCATACTGTACCGAAAATGAACCGAACCATCACCTCAAAACCAACCCGTGATTTTTGTGTCCCGTTGCAACCCTACTGCAAATGGATGTGCTGTTTGGAATCATCGTGAATTTGGCGCCCTCGACTCTTCTAATCGCAACGGAAATTCTAATGGAACGCTATAATGACATTTAGATTAAGAAAACTGGGCCTGGGAAGTTGTAATTGCATCTTTCCAAACATCTTCCTGGTTTGTGACGTAAGCGTGAATAGAGCCTATTGTCCAGTGATCAGGAAGTACGCCTTAGAAGCATAGCTGTTGTTAGCTTTACAGGCACACTGTGGTAACAAATCAGTTGTACCCAATTACACAGTTTAAAAGGCCTGCACATGATTTTGAAGTCAATATAAATTTGCTGTTTACTGGCTGCATGTAATTACACTTTTCTTTCTGAGAATTGTTAGCTTTGTTGTTAGCTTTACTGTGACTGCAACTCTCCGCACTGCTGATTTCAGATTCTGAACATAAAGCCTGGATTTGTCCTGCACGACTTGTTTTTTTCCCTCTCACGGACACTTCCCTGAGAATATTTGAGCATTTGTGGCTGTGTGAGATCTCAGTGGAGCATGGGATGACAAAAGCAGACTTGTTCAGCTTTCCTAAACTTTCTTTAAAACTTGACTTTCTCTTCACTCCCTCACAGAAGACTCACACAAAAGAAGGTCTGATGGTGAATAAATCAAAGATGAATCAGATCTCTAGAGAACTTTTATCTCCTGTCTACAATCCGCGCCATCAGCGGTCAACACTTTGCTTTGAGAATATCCGAACTTTTTATGAGTTTTATTTTAACACAATCTGACCAGAGCTGACTTAGTTGGAGCTACAACATGAGAGCTGATTTGTGCTCTTAAACAAGTCTCTCGCACAAAAATTAAAATTACAGACACAGTTTTTCTGTTAGTCTCTCTCGGCCTTTTGTTGAAAATCCTAAACTTTGTAACTTTTCTGGAAGAGGGTCTGTCAAATGCTTTTCTCCACGGAGATGTAATTGCTATATGTTTGCTAATGTGTGCATTGTGTTACCATGGTAACTGCTGAACATTCAAGCATTGAGATACATGTATAATAAAGTATCAATACATGCACGGTTTATAATTTTACAGCTCACACATTCAAAAGAAGCCTGTTTTTGGCTGTGAACAAACAGAATCTGCAAAATGGACCATTTGTGTTGTTGTTAATTTGTGACCAACCAGAAAAGATTGATTTTATGCCTAAAGCCCTCTCCATGCACCATTTCCAACAGAGAGACAGATGTGCTTAGTTGTTTTTTAATATGCCTGCCAACTGTAAGGGATTTTAAACAAAGAAAACAGACTTATCCATAACAGTTTAACAGTCTTATATTATACAGAACTGACTCTTGTGAGCTTTAAGTCGTCTTAGAATGTTGTGACCTCATATCAACTAGGGCTGTCGACGTTAACGAGCTAACACATGCGATTAATCACAATAAAAGATCACACTAATGTGTTTTTTTTTTTTAAAACACAGATTAATCACACAATTATCTATGGAAAGTACAAATGGAGACCTGAAAGGCAGCGCAGGTTATTAGGTCAGTGATCAGGTCTGTCCATACACCGATGTGAAGATGACAGATGAGACTGTGACTGGTGCTAAGCAGCAAATTTCTTGTCAAAAAACTGCCCCACGAGACTTTTGTTCCCATGGGAACAGAACACAACTCCAGGTCTGTTTGTGATGAGGAAACTTTGACATGAATGAGAAAATAGTGTAATATGGGCCTTTTAATAGAGACAACAAATAAAATAGCGTCTGATATGATTGTGAATTAGTAGAGCATAGAGTACATCATTAGTTAAACTGAATATGTATTGTTAGCCTCATTGCGTAATTGCCTAAGTAGTAAATTTACATAGTTTTCAGAAAAAAAGTAAACAGATGATGATTAACATGACTATTTTTTTGGCTGTAAAAGTGGTTCTGATTGGCCGAGGACAGAGCCAACACACCTACAGAAGCAGCAGGCTCTGGCATGTAGAAAGAGACATAAAAATAGAAACATGTATGCTGTTATGCTATGAAACTTTGCAGCATGTTAGTAGTTGGATTGGAGACCGGTGGGAATCAGGTCCTGCACTAGTTGACAACGTCATCATCAATAAAAAGTGAGCCCAAATAATGCAAGGTATATGCAAGTTACAATAATATTCACAACATTTGCACTTTTCATGGGGATGTTAGTGCAAAATTAGCCTACTGGCGCCTTACACATGCATCCAACCAAAGCCTCCCACTCACGGCCCCACGCCTGGTCTCGCTGGGACGATAGTTTTTGTTTTACTGTCAATGTTTTAATGAAAAAAAGATGAGCACATGCATGAGCAGGCTGAAGCTGGGACTGGGATTAAACCAGGACTAAACGCGGAGCATGGAGTCGTGGAAACTAAAGCAGCACATACAAACAAAACAAAGCACAAACGATTGACTTAGTTTTTGTGTAGATTTGCGCAGGTACCACAGTGAATGGAGCGAATGAATCATGCAAACCATCGCACAACAACGTTTGACTGAACTTTGCAGAAGATGATGAAACATGATTATTGTTCAAACCCACTCTTGTTATTTTTCCTCTTGAACTGAGACAAAAACAGAATCGTGTTCCGCTTGTGTTGCTGCCAGTTATAACAATAGAAAAATGGTCCAAATGGAGGTCTAATTGGTGGGATTTAGTGTTTTATAATTGCCACACCTGCCATGTTATTATAATGGTGTGGCACTGAAGAATGATGGGAACACATTTCACACTGCTTTTCCTGGGTAATTTACCAACTGGAAGAGGCTTTGTTTTCAATCATAGGCTTCACTTCTTAGCCCCGGGTATTGTTTTATCTCACTGCCAAATGAGTGCATTTTACTGCTGTTTTAATCATAACCTCAACTTTTTAACCACGTACTACTACACTTAATTACCTGAAATTATTGTATTTTTATTCATCGTGGGTGATATTGACCAAAATGAATAGCTTGTAATGTTTGTTTTTTTTTTTTGGAAATTGTACAAAAATAGAGCAAAACAAGACAAAACAAAACTCCCACAACTCGCCCCGGTCTCCACGTTCATCGAATACACAAAACGACACACAAAGAAAACCCACAAGGCAAACAAACCGGTCCAGTCCTGTTTGTTTTTTGCATTTTTAAACCATTTGAACAAAGTATCAGTATCAGTAATATGCGAAACAAAATGTCAGTCCCGTCTACGTTCTGCTTGAGTCCAAAAGAGTCTGGAACCTCCGTCCAAACTTGAGACGAACCAACCACAGCTGCTAATTTGTGTCACGTGTCGATCGAATGCGCCTCTTGAAAATCCTCGTACCATTCAGAACTAAATGTATAACTTCTTTTACCCAAGTTAAATAAAAGTTTGGTGCTTTGATTGTTGATTCTGCAGAAATTGTTTTTTATTCCGCTTTGTTCTTTCTTTCTTTTACTTTTATTTTGACATGAATGGACCATTTTTATCTCTTTGGTTAGTTTGAATCTGAATTTTACATAAGTCTTGTAAAATCCAAGATCTTTGAATATTTTTGTTACAATAGTTTTTAAGCTGCACCTTTTCTTTTCACAGAATTGCAAACTGTATCAATTTATTCTTTTAGGAAAACTTGCGAGAAATGTTCTTGATTTTTACCACTTTCTGCATTTTGTATACACTCAGAAGACATCAAATATATGAAATAAGATATATGGAATGTGTAGCAAAGGGAAAAAAAGTGCACTCTACTAAATTTATTTAGATAATTTTATATTCCAAATGTCAAAAATATTTAGTAGTAGTCATTTCATTATTATTATTTTTTTTCTTGACTAAATAATACCATATATGTCGCTTCGGCCATATGATGTCTTCCATATGTATGTTGTAGAAATCTAAAAAGTAGTAAAAATACAACAACAAAAAAACCTTGAATGAGCTGGCGTGTCCAAACTTTTGACTGGTAGTGTATATCGTCCATCTCAAACTGACCACTGATTGGTTGGAGGGTTAGTTTGAAGCAGTGCATTGTGGTCCTTTTCGTTTAGAAGTTTATAAAATGCAGTGTTTTAGCGCAGAGGCTCGGTGACCACTTCTGTGCCACCGATTCATTTGAAACACTTTCACATTCATGTAGCCAGTTCTTTTAACGGGCCGAGCACAAATGCCTGGCACATACATTATTCATGTCTCTATTCGCGCCGCCTTTGCTGTGTCAATTTGAAGCTATTATCATGAAGGAAAATAGCCCTGTCTGAAATTCAATGTATATTCTGAATGATGCAAAGAACAGATAGAACCGTGAAATATCTGTTATACGTGTATCATGTCAAACTTTGCTTGTGCTAGAACTTAAATAGTCCAAAACCTAAATAAAGATACGGGCCATTAACTGCTTATTTCTATGGATATGCCATTTTTCTGTCGGAAATGTTCCACAGTACGACATTAAACAGTTCTACTTTACATATATTCAATTACAGGTGCTTTTATAGCCCAAAAATCCCTAGAAAAACAGGCATTCTGACTGTAAGCTGGGTCGCTTCTCCACTAGGGCTGTAACAATAACAGAAATACGGTGATATCGTATCGTCAAAGGTCTCACAATAATATTGTGGACCATCACAATATATCGAATCATAAGTGTCTTTGCTTAAATGAAGAGTTTTGATGCAGAAATAGCTAAAAAAAACAGAGGGAACTACATAGACCATGATCCTTTGCTCCGTTTCAGTGCAGACGACATGAAGAAATAACTGTTCTCAGCACTTTGAAATCTTCATTCTTTGGATTAAGTCTTGGAAAGGCATTTTTAGAGGAAAAAGTCACAGATTCACAGTTTTGTGCCTCCACAAAATATTGCAATAAATCTGATACGGTGAGATGTATATGGTGAAAATATCGTATAGACAGATTTGGATATCGTTCCATCCCCAATGACAATAAATGTTGTACCAAATGACTGGTCCAAGCATTTTAGAATGTCAGTCTTGTTATTATGCAGAATATCGTAATATCGTGAGCTTTCCCACGATATCACAATAAATATCGTACCGTGAGGTTCACACCATGATGATACTGTATCGTGAGACTTGGAACCTGCCTGCAGTTTGTATAAACCCAGCGTAGGATTGTCAAAAGTATCGAAAAACTATCAATACTGCAAAAAAATCACATTAACAGGACAAAATGAGCTTTTCTGAAGGTTATGAGAACTGATCTGATGGTAATGTAAAGGAAGTAGTATTATTTTGTGTATGAAAATTGCATTGTGTAAAAGCTCTCAATTGTCCAGGTAAAATCCATAAAAGCAAAAGGAGAAATTCAGTTGTTGTAAATTGTAGTTTTGTGACCACACTAACCCAGTGTGATACTCCTTACAAAGAAAGCACCCGCCAGGCTTGAACATAAAAGAATACTACCAACTACTACCAATACTTAAAAAACTGCATGGGTTTCTCTACCTTTTCCTCAATAAACAAACAAACAGTGACTACGCAAGTGTCTAATACGACGTCTGTCAAACCTTCACCACACGATTCGCAAACAAATGAATCCGGTTCCGTCTCCGAACGACATCTTTGAAGTTTTGGAAGATTACTATTATTATCTCCAATCGAGCGAAATCAAACTGCATCCCAGGTTTCCCATTAGCGTAGTAACGGCTCTATAGTTACTATTGTACTAAAAAGCTGGATGCACCGGTACGCTTCGTCGCCCTGAGCTGGTAATAAGCACAGTCACGGTAACAGATAGAGACACGAGCGAATCAAAGGCGACCGCCGACAGCTCTTTTGTAGCCCGAGACCTCGCGGTAAGCACCGCTGTTCAGAGGCAGGTATAGGAGACGCTTATATTTACGAGTTTGGACAGAAAGTGGACGATCTTTTTGAATTAAAATGTGGATTTATTTATTTATGTAAAACCAGTAGACCAGTGCGCAGAAAACAGTAAACTCTGCTCTTTGCCAGATTTAGCTCCAAGCTCCTTTCCATCTGCAGTCCTTGGGCAGGTACAGAATACATTAAGGAAACTATTTACACTATAAAGAAACTATATACTAGGGTTGGGGCTTGATTGAAAAAAAAAAATAAATAAATTACAAGCTTAATCGCATAACAATATGTGGTGGAGAGCTCTACCAGCACTCCAGTGTCAGTATTTTATTAAGTTTCTATTTACATTTTCATTTCTAGCCCATAGTTTAATTTAATTACACTTGTGTAATCACCAGATGGACCATTGCTGAGCCAAGGGGGAGCACTATTTAGTTTGTTTTGTTGTTAGTTTATTTAATGTTACTTTATTAGTGTTTATTTTCTGTAGTATAATGGTTTGTTTTTTTGTTGCTTTAATTTATTTTTGTGCTCAGTTATTTGGCTCCTGAGCTATTTAAAGAGACCTGTTTTTTTGGTTGTGTTCAGTTGACTTTAAGTTACCTCAGTTTGGGCCCAGTTTTGTTGATGGTTTGCTTGTGTTAAATTATTTTGGACTTTATTGTCTTATGCTTTATTATCATTATTTTTCTTTGCAAACGATCACGATTTTGAAGGCCTAAAGATCGACGAAAAATCTCACATGGGGGTATCAGATCGACTGGTCCGGCGAAAAATGTGATAAAATGGGCATTGTGACAATACCCAAAGCACCCCCTGGAAAAGGCAAAAATTTAAAGTCTATGGGCAGCTGGAAAGCATATTTTGGCGTAGGCAAACGAACTTCGGACCAGTGATAGAGAACATGGAGCCAAACACATTGTCACACCGCCCTATGATGAACAGGAAGTCGGCCATATTGGATCAAAAGCAGCTTTAAATACATTTAAACTTCTTTTTATACCTTGTCTTTTGTTTTCTCTGTTTGGTCTCTGACACAGTATTTGCCCCAAAAGCAACATTTATTTTATGTAAATGAATTTTAGTGGACGATTACATCAAATAATACACACAGACATGACTTTTAAACTCAAGCTCATTTAATGTCTGGAAAAATGTTTTGAAAAAATAAATAGCATTTCATTTCAAAATAGTAGACAAAGGTAAAGTCCCCTGTCTAAAATAGAAAAGACTAAAGTTAAAGTGCCATTTTACTTTACATTGTTTCTGGACATAGTGTACGTCTTACAAACTCTTTTCTGCACAGTTTGCAATAAACAATGCCTTTTGTCAATACTTCCATCAGGCAATATTTTGAATAGAAATTTCCCGTCCATCAGACCCAGAGCACTTTTATGCCCCATTGTTGTTGTAGACAGAACTGTGGGTGTGAGTATAATTGGTGTAGCACGACATGGTCACAAACGTTCTGTGTTGTTTGGCAAACTGTGATAAAATGTGTTAATATTTTTAATGTATTACTTTTATTGTAATTAATTCATTGTAATTAACGCGTTAATGTAAGTTCAAGGTCAGTGTCAAACAGTTCATCATTGACAGTGTCTCCTTACCACTATCCAATTTGTCATTAAAACAAGCAAAATTAATTCATTCCAATTGATTTACAAATTCATCATTATCTTCTAAATCATTATTTATCTAAATCATGTCATTATCATCAATATGCTCTAAAATCTACATTTACCAAATTCATCAGTGTTATTATCTGGTTCTTGTATTTCCATATGACATCATGACATCACAAGGTGGAACAGAGTGTTTTCAGTTTGAGAGAAGAACTCTCAAACAGCCTAAATATGCAGAGTTTGTGCGTTGAACTAAATGAAACAAAACACGATTCCAGGTCCGTTTGTGATGAGGAAACCGTTCACAAGAGTCAATTTGTGTAATATAGGAACTTTAATGAAATAATCGTCCATTTTGGGGTGTCCTGAGCAAAAAAAAACACTAAAATACAAAAAGCACAGCTAATTCACTCAGACATTATGTACTTTCTGCCTCAAATTGCGGTAATTTGATCATGTAATTTTGTGAATTTAGTGCAGCAGTATCTTTCCTACGGTAAAACTCCCAGCTGAATAACACTGATTATATACAAGAAAAACAGTGATAATTCTAAGAGATTTGAACATGGGTATTTCTCGCTCCACTCCTTCAGATATGATTAGATATAAAGCACTATATTTTGTGCATCGGATGGTGACGGAAAGTAGACGACTATTTTCTCAACGTTTACGAGTAAAACTTAGCACCTCATTTGTCATTTCTGTTGATAGCGTTTCCTGTTGTACAATGTGAATTTCTCCTGTATTATTGTCTGTATGTTTTTGATAAGATGGAAGAAGATCAAATCGAAAAACGCGATAGATCAATATAGATCAATAAGAAAAATAAATACATCTTTTTTTTTTTTGAGAGGGGTATGAGCAGTTTCTCAGAATGCCTTGTGAATCACGGGCAAGATGACTGCTACCATTACCAAAGAGACCACAGACGTTCACAAATGTATTTTCTCCATTAATTATGGTTTAAAATTTGTGATAACTGCTGTATTGTCCTAAGTTTAACGTTTCAATGCATAATGGTCGTTTTCGTCATAAAAGGCACACGAAAAAATTGCTAGTACTACGTTGAGAAGTATCACGTTATTTGTGACTTGAGTGATCGGTTGATGCATGGAAATAAAGTTGTGATCAAATTGCGAGCATCCATGGAAATAAAGTTGTGAATGAATTGCGAGTGTCCGTTGAAATAAAGTTATGGCGAATTGCGGCGTCCGTCGAATAAGTTGTGAGCAATTGCGAAATAAAGTTGTGAACGAATTCTGAGCATCCATGGAAATAAACTTGTGATTGAATTGCGGCGTCCATGGAAATAAAGTTGTGAACAAATTGCGGCGTCCGTCGAATAAGTTGTGAACAAATTGCGAAATAAAGTTGTGAACAAATTGCAGTGTCCGTCGAAATAAAGTTGTGAACGAATTCCGAGCATCCATGGAAATAAACTTGTGATTGAATTCGGCGTCCATGGAAATAAAGTTGTGAACCAATTGCGAGCGTCCATGGAAATAAACTTGTGATTGAATTGCGAGTGTCCATTGAAATAAAGTTGTGAGCGAATTGCAAGCGTCCGTCGAATAAGTTGTGAACGAATTGCGAAATAAAGTTGTGAACGAATTCCGAGCATCCATGGAAATAAACTTGTGAACAAATTGTGAGTGTCCATGGAAATAAAGTTGTGAATGAATTGCGAAATAAAGTTGTGAACCAATTGCGAGCGTCCATGGAAATAAACTTGTGATTGAATTGCGAGTGTCCATTGAAATAAAGTTGTGAGCGAATTGCAAGCGTCCGTCGAATAAGTTGTGAACGAATTGCGAAATAAAGTTGTGAACGAATTCCGAGCATCCATGGAAATAAAGTTGTGATCAAATTGCGAGCATCCATGGAAATAAAGTTGTGAATGAATTGCGAAATAAAGTTGTGAACCAATTGCGAGCGTCCATGGAAATAAACTTGTGATTGAATTGCGAGTGTCCATTGAAATAAAGTTGTGAGCGAATTGCAAGCGTCCGTCGAATAAGTTGTGAACGAATTGCGAAATAAAGTTGTGAACGAATTCCGAGCATCCATGGAAATAAACTTGTGAACAAATTGTGAGTGTCCATGGAAATAAAGTTGTGAACAAATTGTGAGTGTCCATGGTAAGGGGTAGAAATTAGAAAAGTCTGTATTTAGAACTCACCTTTTTGCACTGGCATTTGCCACGAGTTTTTTTTACCTCTTATTTTCTTGTTGTATTGAATTTTATTACCTGCTTTATAAATGAACCTCGACTTTGAACCACTGCAAACGTTTTAAAATGAATCAGTTCATTTTTCTCGCATTCTTGAAGGTGCATTGCGTATCTTTCTGGTTCTTTGTCCTTCACTGCTTGTTTCTACAGATATGTCATTACTCTGCCTGGAATGTTCCACAGCTCAACCTTACGTTTATTCAATTACAGGTGGTTTTATAGCTCAGAAATACCGCAGATCTGACCTCTAACTCTGTCTGGTTTGCTCTCCAAGAAGAAAAATCAGGTACAACGCTTTTAAAAAAAGAATTAGCAGTCCTTTTTACTCGCAATTTTGCACAACAATGATTCATGTCGGTTTGATTTTTAGCTCCTTTGTTTCCCACCGCAACCATCCGCCGTACACCTATTCCAGATCAGAGGTTCATGTGCAGTCTCTCTGAACGCTGATTATTATTTCACACGTGGAGCACAGCACGAGCTGAAAACGTAATATGAAGTAGGTGCCTCGGTATTTGAATTGACGACGGGGCTGTGGCATGTTTTGAAATGCGATTCTTGTGTTAGTTTGTCAGTTTAGGTTTCAGTGTTTTTGTCAGTTTTTCTGGATATGTTCAAAGGAAATGTCTGCAGCCTGGGCGCTTACTGTTTTAGAAGGTTTTACAATCACAGCTGAACTTGGGTTGCCAGTGGCTTAAGCAGATAAAGGACACTCTAAAGATGCACCGATCAAACTTTTTTGTTGTTTCAATATTAATTCAAATTCAAAACGTTCTGAGACTTTCGGGACCAATTACGACTAGGCTTATTACATCACTGTTAACTTGAAACAGAGGTGGAGACTTACAAATCGTAACTTGGACTCGAGTCAGACTTGAGTCACTATTTTTAGGACTTGAGACTTGATAAAATGGACTAAGACTTGGGACCTGACTTGGACTTGAAGCTCAGTGACTTGGGAATTGACTTGGACTTGAGCCCAAGGTTTTAGAAAATCTCTTTACAGTTGATACATGTGGTGCTTAATTTTACAGGAACAAATTGAAACATGTCTGTCCCACTTCTTTGTTTGGTACTTTGGATGTAACTGAAGTACTGTGATGCGGTATCCCCAAATGTACTACAGTAATACACAGAACAATACAGTAAAACAGAGGGAAGTACATAGAACATGATCCTTCCATTTCAGTGCAGGCGGCATGACAAAATAACCGATATTAAGCTTAAGTCTTTCTATTCTGACAGTAATGATTCACACTAACATCTAAATATTTGAACCGTTCCGCCTGAAATCACCCAAATTCTCAGAATCTGAAAGATGGCCAAGAAATCATAAATTCTGTCGGGGTATGTAAACTTATGAGCACAACTGTATGAAAACATGAACCATCTCCAACGCGACATACGCACAGAACAGACTCACCAGCTTCATCACGTCCTCTGTCACAGAAAGAACACTCATATTCCACTGCGTCGTGTCCTTTAGTCCGACAGAAGCTGACCGCAGCAGTGCATGGCGAAAGAGCTGCTTTTTTCAGCGTTTACAGTTTATGCAAATGAGCCATGTGGTTTTAAGTTTAGTTTCTATAAGATGTAAACAAATGTGCCAAAGCTGCATTAAACACATTCTAATCTCACACGGGCTGAAGTGGCTCTATTGTGGTGATGGTTTACCATATTTTTCAGACTATAAGTCACACTTTTTTTCAGGATTTAGGTGGTTCTGCGACTTATACTCAGGTGTGACTTATATATTACATTTTTCACACACAGTCCATAGATCAAATATATGAATTAAATATGAATCAAAAATGAACTTTTTTTTTCATTTTGGTTTTAGAGACAAATAATAAGGAAAACAGTTGTTTTTTTCGTTTTCTTAATTTTGGTGCTATATTGAAAAACGAATGAACGAATGACACAGGGATTCTTCTCTATTCGGTTGTTTTTATTACTATAACTTCTATAACTCGCCTTTCAAGATGAAATGTCGGTTCTTAGTCTCTGATTTTATAAAATAAATTTCCCCCAAAAAGTGTGACTTATACATGTTTTTTTCTTCTTCATCCTGTATTTTTTGGCTGGTGCGACTTATAGTCCGAAAAATATGGTATATGTTGTAAAGTTGAATTTATTTATGCAGATTAGTAATACATATAATAATCATGATAATTCTAATATAAAAACGTTAACAATTAATTGATAATCAATTGTTAATTCTCCTGACAATCAATTAAGATAATTTAATCAAATGCCTCTCCCTAGTTTGATGCCTAACTTATGCACTAATACATGATAATGGTTAATGTGTAATAGGAATATAACTGTAGCCCTCGCTCTTCTACTTTCTCCGTTTCTCGCGGCCGTTAAAATGAGCAGCTCTCTGGCATTTTCGTTTTGTAAAGGGAGTTCACCAGAGGAAACAGGTTGGAGACCCCTGCCCTATACAGTCACTTCAAAATGTGAATCCTGAACAAAGGCCTATTATTAAGACATAAATTGCAAATGTCAGATATTTTCCTCAAACACTTCAGGCCTGACCGTTGACTGCTTCTTTTCGCTGTCGCGTATTCACAGACTGGATGACACTTTTGCTTTAGAATTAAGTCACTTTTGAAGCCCGTAAGAAACATTTCACTTCCATTTTGATGTTTGTTTTGGATTTTGGCGGTGTGATGTATACAGATGCATTCATTGATTTTGTGTGTGTGTGTTGAATGCAGTTTTGAATACAGTTTTTCACTCCAGTTTCTCACGGTACTTTGCGTTTTATTACAAGCTCGAGGTTGCTGACCCGTGCCTGTGTTCTCTATGCCCGGGTGAGCTGGCCTTTCCAGGCAAGTTGCCGATTGAAACTTCACATATAGAAAACACCAGATTTATTTCTTTTGTAGAGCGATTGTGAGTTCTCTGGTCTTCAAAACGTCCCAGGCGTACTGTTGTTATGATTTATTATTATTTTTTTTTACAATGTACTAGTTCATTTCCAGTAGTTTGCAGTATCCTTATCTACCTTATGCCTTCTTAACATCCTAATTATTCACCACTAAGAGTTTATAGGCGAATTTCACAGCAGTTTTCTCCTCCCCATAAATTTGAATAACAACTAGAATGCTAACAGCGCACTTCTTGATTCTCTGAATATGAAACACTTCATAATTAGGTCCATCCTAATTTATTCACTTATTCACGGCAATGAGTTTATGAGCTCATTATGCCATTTTCAGAGGCCAGAGCACTTTTGTCCTCAGGGCAAATTGCTTATCACAACTAGCATGCTAATAGCGCACATCTTGATTCTCTGAAAATGAAAAGCTTCATAATTTGTTGCATCCTAAATAATTGTTCACAGCGATGAGCACATTTCACAATTTCAGATGCCAGAGTGCAGTTTTACCCTCACAGGTAAATTGCTAACAACAACTAGCATGCTAACAGCATACGTCCTGATTCTCAGAAGATGAAATGCTTCATAATTAGGTGCATCCTAATTATTCACAGCGATTAGTTGATGAGCACATGATACAATTTTTAGAGGCCAGAGCCCTCATGTGTAAATTGGTAATAACAACTAGCATGCCAACAGTGCACTTCTTGATTCTCGGCACATGAAAAGCTTCTTAATTAGATGCATAATTATTCACCATGATGAGTTGATGAGCTCGTTGCACCATTTTCAGAGGCCAGAGCGGTTTTGCCCTCACGATAAATTGCTTATAACAACTCACATTCTAACAGCGCACTTCCTGATTCTCTGAACATGAAACCATTTGTAATTAGATGCATAATTATTCACCTCGGTGAGTTCATAAGCGCATGTCACAACCCTCAATGTGCAGTTTTGTCTTCACTGTAAATTTCTAATTACTACTAGGAAGCTAACAATGCACTTCTTGATCCTCTGAACATAAGCGGTCTCATTTTTGCCTTAGGAGCTCCTTACACTGTACTGGTCTTTGTGAATTTTGTCAGTAAAAGGACAGATACCGGAACGAAAAATACTACAGCAAAAAAGTATCACATCAAAAATCTATTTACGTTTAAAAATGTACTGAAAGAGTCAAAAGTAAAAGGATTTCGTGCATATTTTAAGGTCTTATGAAGCTTCAAATGGAGTGATTTTGATACAAGTTTTGTGCTGAATTATGATCAACAGCAATTGAGTTGATACTTTTTTCCTCGCTGTTTATCTGTTTGCTCAAATTGGAAATGTGTTAAAAATAAACCCTTCAAAAGCCTTTCAGCAGCTCTCAAACACTAATAACAAATACTTTTACTTTTCAATCCTGTTAAAAAAAACGTAGCCGTGCGCCAGATACCTGCTCTCAAACATAGTGAAGTAAAAGTAAAAAGTGTCCTCATAGGTACTGGGATAAAACGCACTTCGCTCAACTAAACAGAAAAAATAAAATAAAAAATCAGATAGAGCTATTTCACTTAATTTGTTGATATTTTGTTTGTTTGCAATTTCCCAGAGCGTGCATGGAGCTGGAATAAAACGTCTGAACAGTTAATGAGCACAGATGTACAGCAGCACCATCGCAAAAGCTATTTGTTTCAACTTGTTTATTAAATTGGCTCCTACTGGGTCCTGCCATTTCCTTTTGCTTTGTATTTTACATTTCACTTGGTCCTCAGATGATTTCAGAGGGTTTTGAAACAGGCCGCACTCTGCTTTTTATATCTTCTTTAAGTTGGTAATGCCCAGTGGTTCTCAAACTTTTCACATAACGTTCCACCTAAAGCAATGTTTAGCTTTCTGAGTACGACCAGAACTAAACTAGGTCTGAAACGGGACTATTCCTGCTCTGGACTAGGGATAAAACAAGGCCGGAACTAGGACTACATTTCAGTATAGGGCTGGGTGCGTTAATTTTGCATTAAAGGGGAACTCCAGCACATTTGAAGCTAAAGTCCGTTGCTAGAGGTGGTGGAATTCTGTCAGAAGCCAAAAAACGGCACAGATCAGTGTTGCCTCGGTGGAGATCTCACTGTGGCAGTGAGTCTGTCAAGGCAACAAACTAGTGTAGTGATGGGGGCAAGTTCTTAACTTCCACATAAAACGCCAATTTGCACAGAAGAGGCTTAATACCAGTTTCTAACCCATCTTACAAGAGCCACGAGTCTAACAAACAAAACTCTCTGCCTGGTTCACTCATTAGTGTCTGGAAATGTTATAAAACATCTTTATAAGCAGCCTTAGCCTTACCTCTGTTGATTTGCCACTGCACAAGCCAAAGCTCAAAAGACTCGATTGTCGATGTCATTACTAATCCCATTTATTTACGAGTGAATTCTATTTTTTGAAAAACGCTAAAGATACATTCCCGAACCGTTTTCTTTCAACAACTTTCAGTTTCTCTTCTTCTTCACCATCAGTAGTCGATTCTCACGTGTTGCTTCTGGCTCCGCTGGAGTCGACAATCGAGTCTTTTGAGCTTTCTCATGCGCAGTGGGAAATCGAATCGGTAATGCTAAGGCTGCTTATAAAGTTGTTTTAACGTTTCTAGACACTAATGAGTGAACCAGGCAGAGCGTTTCATTTGTTAGACTCGTGGCTGTTGTAAGATGGGTTAAAGTGGTGTTATGCTTGTTCAGTCTGAAACAAATAGGCGTTTTACGTGGAAGTGAAGAACTTGCCCACATCACTACACTAGTTTGTTGTCTTGACAGACTCTACCACAGTGAGATCTCCTCCGAGGCAACACTGATCTGTGCCGTTTTTTGGCTTCTGACAGAATTCCACCACCTCTAGCAATGGACTTTAGCTTCAAACATGCCGGAGTTCCCCTTTAGCGCAGTTTTTCTTATTTATTTTTCTATTGTAAACGTCTGTTGTTCCTCGCTGACTTTTATTTTGAAAAAGTCCATCGTGAGCGAGTCTAGAATGTCTATCACTGCTACGGTGCTCAAAGAAAATAGTCAAAAAAGAAAAGAGAGGAAAAAAAAGTGGGATAAACAAACAAACGGAGAAGTGTATTCAACTTTTACATGGCCATTTCAAAGTTCTTCCAGACGGTGCAGTTGACAGAGCCTCCAGCCGCAGTCTCACCAGTGCCACATTTTTAATAATAATAATAATCTTGTACTGTATGCCTGGCAACTGGCTTCGTGCAGAGGAGTAAAAAAATGACAAACTGCACTTAATCTATTTTTCTGGTTACTGTTTTTGACTGAGATTCTCATTTTTATATCAAACAGGATCACATTAATGCCCAAACAGTGGCAATACTATATTATATTTCAGTTTAGAATTTGATTTAATTCAACTTTATCAGTTGAGATTTACACTGAATACTTTATTTTACTGCTGCTGTTCTTTTTTTTTTTTTTTTTTAAATGCTGATATTCTCCAAAGGAAGGAGTGTAAACATTAGGGGTGTAATGATATCCAAGTCTCACGATACAATGTCATTATATGAATTTCTTGGTACGATATTTATTGTGATATCGTGGTAAAGCTCACAGTATGGTGGGGAGGCTCACGATATTACGATATTCTACATAATAACAAGACTGACATTCTAAAATGCTTTGACCAGTCATTTGGTACATTTATTGTCATTAGGGATGGAACGATATCCAAATCTCTCTACGATATTTTCACCATAAACGTCTCATTTATTGCAATATTTTGTGGAGGCTCAAAACTGTGAATCTGCTACTTTTTCCTCTAAAAATGCCTTCACAAGACTTAATGCAAAGAATGACAATTTCAAAGTGCTTAGAACAGTTATTTCTTCATGTAGTCTGCACTGAGACAGAGCAAAGGATCATGGTCTATGTTTTTTTTTTTTTTTTTAGCTGTTTCTGCATCAGAACTATTCATTTAAGCAAAGAGACTTGGGATTTGATATATTGTGACAGTGACAATATTACATCCCTAATAAACATGGACTTTACAGACTAGTTCCCTGCTCCTGTATAAAGAAATACTGTTTGCACAACGAATATATGGCACTTACTTGATATATGTAGGATTTGGTAGTATTAAGTCGTCGTTTTAGCACAAAGCGTGACCTGCAGCTGTCAATTTGGCTCTAAATATCTCATTGGACTGTGCAATTTTCCAACTTATAAATCTGCTGCCTTCTTTGAGTTGTTTTAGATGAATATTATGCTTCAACCTGTCAAGGTTATAACATAAAGATCCATGGGTGCCATATATTGTATTGCTGCAACTGCAAAGCGGACAAAGGCACTATATATGATCTTTAAAGGACCAATACGTTGACCTTGGTGCCATTAGCCATATATATGTATTATTTTTCTGTCACCAATGTTCAAAAACATACTTCATGAAAAGTTGTTATCCTTGTGTAAATCAGGCATTGTTTCCTCCTGCAGAGTTGCACATTGTGTCAATGCACGGTCGATATTTGTCCTTGTAATGTACTGTGGATTGATCTGATGTCACTTTCCTTTAGTGCTGAAAGGCTGTGGCTGTCTGAGCTAACCTCATGGATACGTAACCATTTGGAAGTTCACTTATATGTTGAATAAGTGAATGGTATTATGATACTTAATAAAGAATAGATTTGATACAAACAATTCTAGGGATGTAACAATACCTGAAATATGGTGATATCGTATTGTCAAAGGTCTCACAATAATATCGTGGACCATCACAATATATCGAATCACAAGTCTCTTTGCTTAAATGAATAGTTCTGATGCAGAAACAGCTAATAAAACAGAGGGAACTACATAGACCATGATGCTTTGCTCCGTTTCAGCATAGACGACATGAAGAAATAACTGTTTTAAGCACTTTGAAATCTTTATTGTTTGGATTAAGTCTTGTGAAGGCATTTTTAGAGGAAAAAGTAGCAGATTCACCACAAAATATTGTAATAAACGATACGGTGCGGTGAGATGTTTATGGTGAAAATATCGTACAGAGAGATTTGGATATCGTTCCATCCCTAATGACAATAAATGTTGTACCAAATGACTGGTCAAAGCATTTTAGAATGTCAGTCTTGTTATTATGTAGAATATTGTAATATCGTGAGCCTCCCCACCATATCATGAGCTTTCCCATGATATCGCAATAAATATCACACCGTGAGGTTCATACTGTGTCGGTATTGTATCGTGAGACTTGGATATTGTTACATCCCTAGAAAATGATCATTTTAAAAGGTTTTTTTTTAGATAATAGTAACTTTCAAACCAAAATAATAGTATTTCTTTACACCATGTAGTCTTAAACTACTTTTTCAGTATCAGTACCTCCTTAACTGAGTATCTAGTTTTGATACTAACTTTAGTATTGATTAGTATCTGATTTGCGGTCATTTTGACAACAGTTGGTTAAAGGTGCACTTGTAACTTTTCATTCATCCATCACTTGCTTTTTTCTATGGAGATGTCATTGCTCTGCTTTGAATGTTCCACAGTATGACATTAAACAGTTCTGCCTTACATTTACTGAATTGCAGGTGCTTTTATAGCTCAAAAATACCAAAAAACAAGACATTCTGACTCTCCTCTCCACAGATCTGACCTGTAACTTAGTCTGGTTTGGTCTTCATGAAGATAGAAAGGTTTAATGCCATACTGCGAAACTTCCCAGACAAAGCAATAACATCTCGATGGAGAAAACCATTTAACGGACCCTCCGCCAAAAAAGTCCCTCACATACCGTATGTTTGAGTAACCCTGTATTAGTAACTCGTCTGCATCTCCACAGCTCAAAATGTTCTGTTCCACTTCAAGTTCCTGGTACACATACATAACCTAGAATTTGAACATGACATTTTAGTTTGACATTTCAAGGTCTTTTGATTTCTTGTCGATACTTTTGTTCGAGCTTTTTAATAATAGTCATACAAAACGAACCCAAAAAGCTGAGATCGTGAATAACCCTTTTCTCTTTCCTGTGTGCATTTCAGGGCGTTGGATCGGACCCCCACACCGCCTTGGCCCTCCCTTCCGACTACAAGCTCCACAAAGAAAGTGACCATGAGCTGGAGATGAGCATCCGGATAGGTAGAGCCGGACCCTACCCAGGCAAGCCTCCCTTCATATACCACAACTGCCATCCATTATTACACCCAATACCGGCAACCCCCAAAAAGTTTCTACGATGGCGATCTGTTTTCTTCTTTTTGATCAAACTTCAGTTCTTCAAAATCGACCTTTTCTCTGGGGGCGCTTTCAGGAATCATAACTTTGCACTTTGATCAATTTTAGAGCTTTGTAATCGCTGGGTTGTTCTTGGAAAGTACAAAAAAAGTACAAAATACGCAAAAAACAAACTGGAGTAAATTTCTGGAGTTGGTTGACTCTTGGTTGATGCTCTTGTGTTGCCTGGAATGTTCCAAAGCATGGCATTAAATGTATCTATCCGTTTTTTTTCAGAATATGTGCACTTTTACGGTGAGACTGTGAGTGGACTCGCCTCTCCACTGATCTGATGTATCCATGGGTTTTCGAGCGATGAAAAATTAGGAACATTGCCGTAATGAGTAATGATGTAAAACAAAATATTTTATCGTTCATATAGAAGAAAATTATTTCATATAAAAGGAAGTTGAATCCCTTGAAACCCACGAATAACTTGTCCTAGTGGTATCACCATGGATAAATGTAGCCTAAGTTTAAGTCCATACCGTGAAACATTCCAGGCAAACCACTAACATCTCCATGGAAACCTGATACACATGAAACGAGCTGATGCAGTGTTTTGATGCTCAACCACTTAGCGACTCAGTTAGTCCAGGAACATTTTCGAACTTCATAGCCAGTTCCCAGTATTTTTCTGATCTAGATGTTTGCGTTAGCCCTCAAAAATCACAAATTGGTGTAGATAACCTGTCACATTCCAAATAGGAAGGAGTAGGAAGCATGGGCACGCTTCCAGCTCCATCGACTTGGCAAATCCGGCACCTGAAGTCTCTCCCGCCAATCTTAGCAACGGGTTTGATTGACAGCGTTGCTAAGAAAGGGCATCTCACTCCTGATTGGCTCTTTGGTTCCTATGATACTCGCTCCAGATTTGACCCTATGACTGCTACCCTTGGCGAGCTTCATTTGGCTGGGGCTGAACTTGTTCTTTCTTGTCAAGTTGATGTGGTTAGTGTACGTCGACATTTTGTATATGTACTTGATAGCAGTGGTGGAAGGTAAAGAAATAAAAGTAGTATAAATGGTCACATTTTTATAGCGCTCTTCTACCGTCAAGGCACTCAAAGCGCTTTACAACAAGGAACCACTCACCCATTCACACACCAGTGTACGCAGACACTGGGTGGGTTAAGTGTCTTGCCCAAGGAAACAACAACTGTAGTTAATTGTAGTTTAAGCGAACAAAAATATTCAAAGAAAAACAGCGAGATAAAAGCAAACAAACAACTGATTCAAATGTTTTTGTTGAACATTCAGCACAAATTAGTATCAAAATCACTACATTTCAAGATTCTGAAGATCTCAAAATCTGCGTGAAATGCTTTGACTTTTTACTCCTTAAGTACATTTTAAACAAGTCCTTTTAATACTTTTACTCAAGTAGATTTTTTCATGTGATACTTTTACTTTTACTTGATTATTTTTTGTCCTGGTATCTGTACTTTTACTTAAGAAAATTCTTCCCCCACTGTTTGGTAGTAAAAGTGATTATGTGAAGATGGCCTAGCAGTGCTGTTTGGAGGACCGCTGTCAAACATGGTCCTACAGATATTTTATTTAAAAAAAGTAAAGTAGGGCTGGACAATTCATCCAATTTATATCGACATTGACAGTGGTCCAGGTACTTTCCATAGTGCTCCGTGGGCGTATATTGGTCTATGTCCTCTTATACTAGTTCTGATACAGCTCAAGGTCATTCTAAAGCTTCAGGAAAGACACATTTCTGTCCTGAATGTCACTTTTTCAGTATTGATACCTGCTCAAATGAGTCTCTAGTTTCAATACTTTTGACAACCCTAATGGAGAGGTCTATAGCCAGTTTTCTGTCGGTATACTGCGAAAAAGCTTGGCCAAAATATAAGGTATAAGCACTTAAATCTATCAGAAAATGACTTTAATGTAGTGAAATTATCTGTCCATGGAGCAAAATCATTTTACTTGTCAAGTTATCTTAAAATAAAGGAACTCTAGACTAGAATTAAGTTGTCTCAAAATGAGTAAGTGGATAATATATCTGAAAACAAGATGAACAACCTGATAGAAGTTTTAAAATCTTGGTTTTTGATCTTCTTATTGCACTGAAATACTTCGAAAAACACCAGATACATGGTCCCTCAAGACATTGTGGTAGTGTTGTCCAATCTAGTGCTGTCCAGTCTGGCTTCTGTTGTAGGGAGTATTATACCTCTGATGACGTAGGCCAAGATAATAAGGACTGAGCTGGCAGTGGTTTTAACTTTCTACTTCAATGGAATCGTTCCACTTCCAGAAAGTTACACAGTGTTGCTTTAATACTTATAGCCATTTTTATTTGTTTTTAATAGAACAAAGTAGAATAGAATAGGAACATTTAATTGATCAGTATGAGGGGAAAAAATGGTGATGCTACACACAAAGAGGAGGTTAATCAGCTGGTTTAATTAGCTCTACTCCTTTGGTTTTCACGTTTCTGTTTTTATATAATTCAACTGTCATCATTAGCACATCTTCAGTAACTGCATTTGCATTTCTAAAGTGCCTTACATACGTTATCTTTTTATTCAAATAATAAAAAACAAAGATGAATCACAATGATCATTTCTTACAGAAGTTGAACTTTTTCTTGAAGATCACATGAAAAAGTCTTCAAAATGTATCTGCTAAAGAATAGTACTTGCTAAATGTCTGCAGTCACAGAGTTGGATATTCACTTAAAGGTGTACTCTGAAACTTTTTGGTTTGGGGTCCATCACCTGCTTGTTTCCACGGATAGAAACCTCTACCTTACATTTATTCAGTTATGGTTTTATAGCTCGAAAATATCTATGTAGAAAAACAGGCATTCTGACTGTGAGCAGGGTTGCCTGTCCACAGATCTGACCTGTAACTTAGGGTCACCACACACTGCAGGAGTATTTGTCTGATTTAGACTGTGATTTGCTTTTCCGCGACTTTGAGGAGGCATGACCTGACTTTGTGTCTTTGTGTGCGATTTTGAAGCCGCTGCTCTCACACTCCTTGTGTGTGGTGTCAGTGAGATTCTGAGCTGATCTTTCATATCATAATTAAACAGAGCGTCAAGGGCAGAGGAGTGATGGACACAGAGGCTCAAGATACAAACTCAGGAAATAGCGAAAATAATATTACTCACCACTCGTGCAAATAATGACATCCAGTCCACAAAACAGCGCTGTTAATCCACTTTGAGCTGTTCTTTAAAAGTAAAAAGCTCCATATTAACGATAGTGACTCTACTGTGTACTTTATCACCAGCCTTCTATGCATTTCACAAGCAATAACACAGTTCTGACTTGTATCTAAACTAGAAGTGTAGAACTCTGACCTTTTGAACACTTAAGAGTCTCAGAGTGACTAGTTATTACTGTAGACAGGAAACAGACACGAGGTGAACTCACAACTTTATATCCTGTGGTCCGCAGACATATCCCGCTGCAGTCTTTGCGATCGGAGATTTAAAATCTCATAAAATCCTTCTCATGTTTGTAATTTGCGCTTTTTTCACATTTAAAAATTGTTGAAAGACTGAAAAATCCTGTAGTGTGTGGTGGCCTTTAGGCCGGTTTGGTTTCCATGATGATAGAAATCTTTAATGCCATACTGTGAAACATTACAGACAAAGCAATAATATCTCCATGAAGAAAAGCATTTGACGGACCCTCCACCAGAAAAGTTGTACAATGCACCTTCAAAGAAGATTTAAAATCATTTAAAATGTGCAAATTTTAACATAATGATCCACGGGTGTCCATCCATCCATCCATCCATCTTCTCCCGCTTAATCCGGCTGGGTCGCGGGGGCAGTTTTGCTGCCCAATACTCATAGCACCTGACCCCCCCATGAACCCCTCTGCAGGTGGTGAGCCCACAGGATCCACCGGTGTCATAGATTCTAACTATAGCAGACATAATCACTATAGGTCTTCTTAAAACTGCAATTAAACTTTTATTATTACTTTCGATTTGGCTGATTGTAAAAGTTAAAATTGAGCTTAGAACAATAGAAGCAGTTCCACTGACTTCCTGTTTAAAATGAACCAATTGACCTTGCCTCTTCATAGTGGTATTTCACCTCAGCGAGTAGAGGATTTTCATTTTATTCAAAAATGGGCTCATGTTTGACCCAGTGTCTACATTTTGCTGATGTGGGTGGTTCTAGCTGAAATTGAGCACTCAAACCTCAAATGGAGGAAAACAGAGGACACTGCAGGACTATTCTAACATGCATGAATGAACTGAGCTACTGCAAATGATGAGGGAACAGCATTATGTCATAGTCATTACAAAATACATAGACACTGGACTGAGTCACCCCTTGAGCTAAAATATGGGACTGCTGATTCTGTTGCCAGTGACTGGCATTGTGTGCTCCGGTCTGATATTCTGTTGAGGAAGAGAGCGCCGTAATGGAAAAATAATGGAAAAAAGTAACCAAATCATTATTGTAATTTATTAAAACTAAGATATGATGTGATCTTATTATAAGTTGGGCACCAGTGTGAGAGAGTAAAAGAGAAACAAAGGATCTCCTGAAATAAATTATCACAAAAACAGATGGACCTCACTGGACTAGGTACGACAGTCACCCGGGTTGTGAATGGGACTTTTTTAGTATTGAGTATCTAGTTTCGATAATAACTTTAGTACTGATTAGTATCAGCTTTTCTATACTTCCCTACATTACAATTGTACAGACAAGTTTGTAGCATGTCAAAAGGAACTTGGTAAGAGATTGTAAAGTTATAATATTTGCGTCTAATTAAATTTCCCATCCATGCCTCATGTGAAAGCTCAGATCCTCCAGAATTCATAGCTGCAGATGCTGGGGTTTATGGAGTGACTAGGGTTGGGCGGTATGCAAATTTTGATACCGTTAAACCTTCTCAGCATTTTACTGGTGTATATGGTATTACAGTGACTGATTCAGAATTATTTTCACCTATACCATTCAGAACCAGAAGAGCAGCATTATATTTGAAGATGAGGCACAAGTTCTGATCAAACCAAACTTTGCAGCGCGTTCGATCACATCAGCACTTAAGCTGTTTTTATCAGTGCTTATACTGTATGCAAATTAGCCATGCGGTTTCTGTAAAACATAAACAAATGTGCGCAAAGCTGCATTAAACACATTATTACTCAAAGTCTATAATGAGCAGAGCACCGGAAATGTAGAGCAGTGGTAGAGAGGACCAATCACAGCTCTTATTGTCTGTGTTGCTTCCCCTTACTAGTTTCGGAGGTGCACGTTCCACACAAACACGTTTTGATGCAGAACCATAAATTGGGCTTTACCGTTTCCTCCGTGAAAGTCTGACTTCGCCCTCAAGCGGGAACTTTCTCCTCTTCAGCGCTCGTCCCCTCTCGACTCTCGGCGTTCAATAAAACGTCTCCATCACAAACTTTTCATCTCAACATCACACATGAAGCGTCAGGTTTTTTTCTTCTTCCTCGCTGCATGTGGATGGAAATCTCTGTGCGTAACAACATTTGAAGAGGAGAGAGCGCGGAGGGGAGAAAGTCCATGCTGTGGTTTTAGGTCTTTATGCAGATTTTTTAAATGACGGTGATGAAACTGATACTGTTGCTACTTTTTGATACCGCGGGATACAGTATTACCGTATTACCGCACACCCTAGTAGTGACCATTCATAGAGAGAGGCATTTTAAGTTTAAACCAACTGGATTGCAGCTTTGGAACTGGCATAAACTAATAATATAACATAAACTACTACCGTTAAGTCCAGTGTTTCTGTGACTGAGAATAAACCAGCATTACATTTGGTATCAGTAAAAGATTTGATATGAACATGTCCACCTCGTATCTGGGGACACAGTTAGGTCAAGTTGAAATGTGACATAAAAATCGTACAAGCAGTTCCTTTAAAATGACAGTCATTTCAAATCTCACGACTCACAAAATGAAACCTCTCTGAAAATGAAACCGCTCTGCTATTTCTGTCCAAATCCAACAAGAAGACAAAAATCTCTTGACAATGCGCTGAAATTGAAATAAATTGGCCACACGACAAGAGGAACAAAGTCATTCTCATAATCATCTCTGCTCTTTCATGTCTGCACTTCCACTCTGAGGTCACATTCGGAGTACGCTCGAGCATGCAGATTGGGGACTCAAGTGCACCGGGCTGCTTATAAAGTTTCCTATTTTAAATGGTAGATTGGGAGAGGTAAAATGAGTAGCCACACATCTCTTAAAGATTTGTAGCGTCCCTGTAGCTCGCCTGCGGGTAGTTAACTCTGCTCGGATAGAAAAAGGCATAAATCTACAGAATTTACCTGGAATCACGTCCTTGGGTACTGCCGGCTTCAAATGCGGTTTGTGTTTGACGTGACGCATGTTTAGTGTTTTCAAGGAAATACTGTGCATGCCTGTTTTATTATTATTTTATAGTCGCACTAGCATCACAATCACAGCGTCTTATTCCTCCGAGTGAATGCTGTTTAAAAGTACAGTTTGGAACTTTCTGGAGGTGTAAGCTCATCTAAGATCATTTTCACTCTGCTGCTAGCTAGGTCAATGTTAAATCGATGTGCAAAAATATCCAAATATTGATATATACAGGCGGTAGTAGCTCAGTTGGTAGACCATTTGTCCTCTGATACGAAGGTTGGGGGCTCAAATCTCGACATAAACATCATGATAGTATTCAGACCCACTGACTCACAGGTTGGTGGTGTGATTCCAGCTCCCACAGTTGAATGCTTTCATTGTATCCTTGGACAAGACACTCAACCCACCTCGCCCTCAGTGTCTGTGTACACTGGTGTGTGAATGGGTTTGTGAGGGCTTTGAGTGCCTGTGCCAGTGAATCACAGCTCACTTCTGCCATGCCTCAATTTCCCAGAAGCCTATTTATAGCATCCTAACCTGGCAACCCAGTTTGTTCCGAATAACTCGACCCCACCCTCCCAACCCCAATCTGTTCACTTCCAGACATAAGACACCTATGAGCGGGGTCCCGCTGGGCCATGCGGAGATTGAGACTGAACCTCCACCCTGAGTCTCAACCCAACCGACCTGCCTCGTCTCAATACTATAAACACTTTTCGCTTCGCACATGTGTTGTTGGCGTGGTCCTTGCTAGTGAACATATATGGAATAGTGTGTAAAATTCCTCAGTCGTCCAGGTAGAATCCACGGCAAAAGGAGAAATTCAGTTTGTCAAATGGACAAAAGTTTATTTGGTCGAATATGTTTTGCAGCTCATCCAAACTGCTGCTTCTTCTACTATGAAATTACTCTGAAACTAATACCCTACTTGTAAATGGAATCATATGACGTAATGTAATTTGATGATACACTTTCGATATTGCGGGCTGCTATATGATATATTGCCAAGAGTATTTAAACATATTTGACCAAATTAGTTTGTGACATAGCTACAATTTTGTTGATTGTTTACAGAGAATAATCCTTATATTTGACATATTCATGATTTTGATAACTAAAATGGGTGTGCTTCATGTTCACTTTTAGTATTACAGCCATAGACAGTTAATCTGCTCTAAAGATTCACTACATAACTACTGAATCTGTAGAGCAGTTTAACTGTCCCTTTGTACAAGTATATGTAGAGCTCATATAAGCTGTGGATGTATCAATGAAAAAGCTTGATATGTTCTTCTATAGTCATATGCACTAATGGATGTACTTTGTAAGGCACTTCACCCACATTGCCTAGTATGAAAGTGGTGTGTGCGTCAGCGATGGTGGTCAGGACAATAGTCGTTGACCACCACCGAGTGTCAAGTGAACGAAGATTGATCTGTAAAGCGTCTTTGAGTGTCCAGAAAAGCGCTGTATAAAACTGATGCATTATTATTCTTAATAAACAAAATACACTGTTATGTTCATTCAACTTCAATATAAGGAAGATAAATGCAAGTGATTTTAAATATATTATATTGAATCAAAAGTGTGCATATCGTTATTAGGGGTGTAACTATATCCAAATCTCTCTGTACGATATTTTCACCATATACATCTCATGGTACAATATTTATTGCAATATAAAACTGTGAATATGCTACTTTTTCCTCTAAAAATACCTTCACAAGACTTAATCCAAAGAATGAAGGTTTAAAAGTGCTTTGAATTGACAATCAATTGACCATCACAAGGTGGAACAGAGCATTTTGAGCTTTGGAAATATAGACAAACTAATAATAAATGATCACTCAAACATATGGGAATGAAACAAAACACAGCTCTGGGTATGTTTGTGATGTGGTAGTGACATTATAACATGGCTTAAAGCTCACAAGAGTCAGTTTTGACTATATTGGACCTTTATATACGTATATCATCAATCCTACCAAGAAAAAAGCAAGATATATTCTGCTGGCAAACTTGTAGCTCCTTCTATCTGCCTTTATGACAATTTCAGTTTTTTGCTCTAGCCCAAATTGAGCCTAGAGTCTGTATGTGTCTTCATTATGTCAGCACATGGCCTGTGGGAGGTGTGAACCCATGAGCGCTGCACTGGCCCAAACTGTCATGGCATTCTGATTCAAGCTCCCATATGTACCCAATATGTACCCATTTTGTGTTATACATGCTGTTTTTGGATAGTGTAGTAACAAATTTTTAGTGCTAAGAACGGAGAATGTATTTAAAAGGTCCTGCATTGCACAAAATTATCTCTTGTGAGCTTTTAGCCGTGTTATAATACTGTTATCTCATCGAAAATAGACCTAGAGTTGTGTTTTGTTTCATTCACACATAAGTGATCTTTTATTATACCATAGCTTTTAGTCTAAACAGATCATTTCAGCTCACAATTTAACTTTGAACGACCTGTTGACACCAATATCTAGCGGTTGGAGTTTGGTTAATCCACACGGAATGATCCAAGCACCAAATTAGTTTGCTTCACTTGGGCATGTAAATAAGGTTGTCTCTGAACAGGGGCCATTTGGGGTCCTCATACACACCATAATATGATGTTGAAGCACAGTACATATTACTCCGTGAGGCTCCTGACTACGGTCGCTGTAACACTCCAACAATCCATCAAGCGGTGCGGTTTCGTAGATTACCAAAGTCATACTAAAACATTTTGACAGGTTTTTCAGCGCCGTGTACCACATAAAATTGGTTCGAGGTCAGTAAACACAACCAGAATGAATACGTACAGTTGTGCTCATAAGTTTACATCCCCTGGCAGAATTTATGGGTTCTTGGTCCAGAAGCTGCACATGGGACACACTTGGATATTCCAACATGATAATGATCCAAAACACAAAGGCAAGTGGACCTGTGGCTCCAGCAGAATAAAGTGAAGGTTCTGGAGTGTTCGTCTCTTCTGATCTCAGTATCACTGAGCCTCTGGGCAGATCTCAAGCTGCAGTTCAGACAAGAGCCCAAGAATTTACAGGAACTGGAGCCTTTTGCCCACACGAATGGGCAGCTTTACCAACAGAGAAAATAAAGAGCCTCATCCACAACTATCACAAAAGACTCCAGGCTGTCTTTGGGTAATTTGTGTAGTTTCTGTGTCATTATGATTTAAAAGAGGAAACACAGTTGTTGGATCATGAATGGCTTCACCCAAGCACTAACCCTGAGTGAAAGAAAAGTTTTTGTGTTATCTTTCATATTCTCTGAAACATGGCCAAGAAATCAATCAAATTCTGTCAGGGTATAGAAACTTATGAGCACAACTGTAAGGCGCATCGATTTTGGAGAAACTTAAAGGATTTTAAGTGCGCCTTATAGTCTGAAAAATAGTCTGTCTGTCTACATCTCCTTGTGATGTCGTGAAGTGGTAGTTTTCAAATTAACAGCTCCTTTTACCTTTTGTTCAGTAGAGATTGGTAATTCCAGGGCTGAAGTGCTCCAAATGAAGTGAAGTGTAGTGAAGGTGTGTTGTGTATTTTTTTTTAATTCTGAGAAGAATAAAACTGGAGAAAAGTTGTCTTAAATCAAAGAGTCTGGATTTATTAAAGCAATTGTGCACAGTTGTGAGTTACTAGTTATCTGAACCCACACAATACACTCTTTATCTTAACAAAGTAAGACATTTCCGTCACAGGTGTATGGAGTTTGAAAACACAGTGGAACACTCCCTGTATCACCACATGACATCACACGGTAGAACATACCTGGAGCTGTTTGTTTCATTCACGTTTAACGCATAAATCCTGCATATTTAGTCTGTGTTCTTCTCTCAAAATCAACACTCTACTGTGTTTTTAAACTCCATACGTCTTCACTAGAATCATTTGATGTTTCAGACCTGGAATTGGTGGTTTTCAGATTCTAGAATGTGATAATGTACTTTGTTGTAAAATATCCAAAAACCTTAACCCCCATTTTGTTACAACATAATTTTACATTTTAACAGTATTAATTGGAATAGAGCAGTTTTGGCTCTGGAGACGTAGACAGACTGATAATAAAGGGTCCTGTGTGTGATATCGCCTACTACTTTTTTTTTTCTTACCTGCAGATTTACCTTGTTTGCACTAAAGTTCCCAAAAATGACTGAACAGTAGACGGTGCCATTAAAACACCACCGTTTAATAGTTTTTGGAGATAATATCTTCGTCGGGAGTTCTTCGTGGGTTGCTAAGTTACAATATTGTTTTCCATCCACATTATATAAACCTAAATGTGCTTTTATCTCCATACCATTCGACTGTCATTACCCCAAACATCACCGCAGTCTGATTAAAATAAAATGTGAGTTTTCAAAGGCTACATGGTTTGAAATGCCAGATATTATACTAATTAAGCTTGTCCTTTAGAGTCTTTTGTCTTTTATTTTCTTTCATATTATTATTATTATTTGCAGTCTTATATTGTCACATATTTAGATCACGATTTTACATTTTAATGCTTTGAAAATGCTGTACTTGCCAAAAACACTGTATTAACGTGTAGCTAGTTTAAGTTTTTAATGTCCTTAGTTACCCTTCTCTTTGCATTACAACATTACAGTGTTTTTGGAGCTCTGGACAGGATTGAACTTCTAACTGTAAGAAGGATTGAGCAGCAGAGAGATCACTAGATTACTCAAACATGCATGTACGTTTTTTGCTGAGAGAACACTGTTGTAACACAGTAGAAAGCTCCAAAAAGTTGATTTTGCACAGTAATTCCTTAAAGGTGGACTAGATAACTTTTGTAGCGGAGGGTCAGCCTACATTTTTGTCTCCATGACGACTGGAATGTTTCACAGTGTGGTATAAACTTAGTTATCTCTGTGGAAACAAGCAGCAGATGCCACCAGACCAAGATATGGGCCAGATCTGTGGAGAGGATGGTCCAGGACTAAACCAGGACTAGATCAGTTCTATTTCAGGTCTAAACCAGGTCTAAACTAGGACTAAACCAGGACTATATCATGTCTCTTTCAGGTCTAAACCAGGCCTAAACCAGGTTTAAACCAGGACTAAACTAGGGCTAACATAGAAATTTATCAGGTCTAAACTATGGTTAAACCAGGACTATATCAGGTCTAAACCAGGGATAAATCAGGTCTAAACTAGGGTTAAACCCGGACTTTATCAGGTCTAAACTAGGGGTAAACCAGGACTATATCAGGTCTAAACCAGGACTATATCAGGTCTAAACTAGGGTTAAACCAGGACTATATCAGGTCTAAACCAGGATTAAACCAGGACTATATCAGGTCTAAACCAGGATTAAACCAGGACTATATCAGGTCTAAACCAGGATTAAACCAAAACTATATCAGGTCTAAACTTGGGTTAAACCAGGACTATATCAAGTCTAAACCAGGATTAAACCAGGACTATATCAAGTCTAAACCAGGATTAAACCAGGATTATATCAGGCCTAAACTTGGGTTAAACCAGGACTAAATCAGGTCTAAACTACAGTAGGTGTGCATATACAAGCAATAAAAACACCCATAATTGAATGAATGGAATATGGATACGTTTAATGCCACACTGTGAAACATTCCAGACAGAGTAATATGATATCCATGGAGGCGGAGGACCGTATTAGGGATGTAACAATAACTGAAATATCGTAGTATCATATTGTCACAATAGATATCGAATTACAAGTGTCTCTAAGTGAATAGTTACAGTTCAGCAACATAGATAAAACAAAACAAAAACAGAGGCTGACTACAAAGCCCATGATCCTTTGCTCGATTTCAGTGCCGATTACATGAAGAAATAACAGTTTTTAACCATTTTTCAAATCTTCATTATTTGGATTATGACAGAACCAAAGTCAAGGCACGTTAAAAGGAAAAAGCAGTATATTAATAGCGCAAAAAAATATCATACCGTGAGATGCATATCGTGAAAATATCGTATTGACAGAGCTGGATATCGTTACACCCCTACACCCTACACCCGAAAAGTCACACAATGCACTTTTAAAGCTACCATCTGTATGTTTATTAGATCTTTTATTCTAGATCATAGATGTGAAAATTTCCTTCCAGAATGAGAGAAAAAAACTCTGAATCTTTGTCCCTCCCTGTGGCTATTTTACCTCATTTATAGTAACATGATCTTGTGTAAGTATGAAACATTACCTCATCCTAATTTGCCAATATTTCATGTTTAAAAGAACTTCTTTGCATAATTCACTTCTTGGTGGTGGTACGCCTTTTAATTATAATGAATCTGCTGGGCTTTGGGTCTTAATCTTCTTCCTTCTTGTTATCTTTCTTAGAGTCTAACTGCATAATGTAATATAGTATGCAAAATATATTGAAATGGTGTAGCATCGCCCGTATATGGATTTGCAAATGAACAGGCGATACTGTGTAGTGTGACATTGTTTTAAATGGATCTGATTAAAGAAATGACATTACCGTTTTACATTGTGCAGTGTTCTCTAACTCGAAGCATGCTGGTCTTTCTTGGGTGTTCTTTTTCAGCCATCGTAACTGTAAATTTAAATGGAGTTTTACACATGTGGTATATGAACTCGGAAGGTGACTGCTGCTATGTTTACCTGATCGAAAACTACTGTATTCCTAAATGTGGATATTTTACATTTTACAATACCGCATTCAATACAAGATCCTCCTCATCGCCTATAAGTCCCTCCATCACAGGGCGTCCCTATTTACCCGGGACAGTCCCAGTTTTGAGCTCTGTGTCCCCTGGTCCTGCAGATTTATCCAAAACCAGTGATTTGTCCCAGTTTTATACAAGAGATGTCCCAGGCGTCACTATTTTGGACCAATTTGATCTAAACCAGGATTAAACTAGGACTAAACCAGGACTATATCAGGTCTATTTCAGGTCTAAACCAGGTCTAAACCAGGAATAAACCAGGTCTAAACCAGGTCTAAACCAGGTCTAAACCAGGACTAAACCAAGACTATACCAGGACTAAACTAGGGCTGAAATAGAACAATTTCAGGTCTAAACCATGTCTAAATGAAGACTAAACCAGGACTATATCATGCCTCTTCCAGGCTTAAACCAGGACTAAACCAGGACTAAATTAGGGCTAAAATAGAAATTTCTCAGGTCAAGACCAGGTCTAAACCAGGGTTAAACCAGGACTATATCAGGTCTATTTCAGGTCTAAACCAGGTCTAAACTAGAGCTAAACCAGGACTATATCAGGTCTAAACCAGGGTTAATCCAGGACTAACCCAGGTCTATTTTAGGTCTAAACCAGCTCTAAACTAGGGCTAAACCCGGACTAAACTTGGGTTAAAATAGGACTATTTCAATTCTAAACCAGGTCTAAACCACAGGAGCATAAATTGCATTTGTTTAGTCAAAATACAGCATGTCATCATCTCAGATTATACACTGACCCACACGTAAGTCAAGATGGACAATGCTACACGCTTTTTTCACGATTTTATTTATACCTACCATCCCAACCCGAGTGTGTCCCAGTTTTTAATTTTGAAAATCTGGTCACCCGCCTCCATCACCTACAAGTCCTGGCCCGTCTCTATCTCACTGACCTCCTCTGTCACTGTCCCACCCGCCGCTTCAGCTGTCACCAGCGTCCTCACCACCTTCATCAGAGCAAAGCACCGGACACTGGGGAACTGAGCCTTTACTGCCGCCACCGCCATCCTCTGGAACTCCCACAATCCATCAGGAACTCGGACTCACTGCAGCACTTCAGCTTGTTCATTTGTAGGGAGTGTTATCTATAACATAAGGGTGAGGAATTGTGCAGTTGTAGGGAGTACAGTCCCTGACAAAAGTCTTGTCACTTATCCATTTTGTAGAAACAAAAGCTTATAACCTGACTTTAAATTAATCGATTGGTTTTAGAAATGTCTCATATGAAAGCTAAAACCCTCCCAAATTATGCTCAATATACTAAAATAAATTAGCTTCACTGAAGAAAGATTGATCATTTAATGAACACAGAAAGGTCAGATTTTGGCAAGACAAAAGTTTTGTCGCCTACAGAAAATTGAACAAATGATTTACTTCAAATACAAAAATCTGTTGCATAACGTCAGTTAATTAAGTAGTGGTGCTGTGAGATCCATAGTTAATATCTTGTATGACTTCCATGAGCTTGAAGGACTGCATCCATGCGGTTCGACAATGATTCATACAATCTGTTGATGAAGTCATCAGGAATAGCAAAGAAAGCATCTTACATGCCTCCCAGAGTTCATCAAGATTCTTTGGTTTTGCCTTCCATGCTTCCTCTTTCATTCTACCCCAGACATGCTCAATGATGTTCATGTCTGGTGACTGGGCCGGTCCTGGAGCACCTTGATCTTCTTCGCCTTGAGGAACTTTGATGTAGAGATAGAAGTATGCGATGGAGCACCATCCTGCTGCAAAATTTGACCCCTTTTATGGTTGGGAATGTAAGAGGTGCTAATACTTCTTGATATTTTAGGCTATTGATATTGCCTTCCACCCTGCAAATGTCTCGCACACCCCCATACTGGATGTAACCCCAGACCATGATTTTTCCGCCACCAAACTTTACTGTTTTCTGGGTGAATCTTGGATCCATGCGGGCTCCAGTAGGTCTCCTGCAATATTTGCGGCGGCTGTGATGTAATTCAACCGAGGATTCATCTGAGAAATCCACCTTCTGCCACTTTTCCAGTGTCCATCCTTTTAGCAGGCTGTGGGCCTTGGCAAATGCCACACGGTTTTTTAATTGCCTTTTGTTTAGTGCTGGTTTCTGTGCACTGATTTGACCATGGAGGCCATTTCGAGACAGAATTCTACAAACTGTTCTGGTTGACACAGGGACTTGAGGTGACCAGGCCTGGTGGAGCTCTGCTGCAGTGGAAAAGGGGCCTTGGATTTTCGAATCAACAAACGGTCCTCCTGAGCAGTTGTCTTGCGGGGTCTGCCGGACCTGGGCTTGTCAAAAACATCTCCAGTCTTTTCAGATCTTTTTCTTATTCTTTGTACTTGACGTTGAGATACATTGAAGGTCTCAGCCACCTCAGCAGAGGATCTGATCTTCAGCCTCTTGATAATTAACGCTTTGGTCTCAGGGTGGATCTTAGGCATGTTGTCAGAGGTCAAGTTGCAGTTGATGTGAAGGTCTGGTGTGCTGGGGTTCTTTTTATACACACCCACTAATTGATTGATCAGTAACTGATCACAGGTGAGGCTGTAATCTAGGACTGGGTGCATCATATGACAAGGTGACAAGACTTTTGTCTTGCCAAAATCTGACCTTTCTATGTTCATTAAATGATCAATCTTTCTTCAGTGAAGCAAATTTATTTTAGTATATTGAGCATAATTTGGGAGGGTTTTAGCTTTCATGTGAGACATTTCTAAAACCAATCGATTAATTTAAAGTCAGGTTATAAGCTTTTGTTTCTACAAAATGGATAAGTGACAGGACTTTTGTCAGGGACTGTATTATCTGTTACATAAAGGTGAGTTGTAGTACAGTTGTAGGGAGTATTATAGTATGAATGCAGTCCTGTTTCTCTCACGGTTGAAGAATGAGCTCCTCTGTCCCTCTACAGTCTGGTGCAGTGGGTGAGCAGGAGTGTCCATGATGGAGAGCAGTTTGTCCAGTGTCCTCGTGTCCCTCACTGTGGCAAATGTCTCACACTCACAGCTGATCACATCACCCTGGGCCATAGTCTGGAGACCCAAATAAGTAAAAATATAAATAGACATTAGGCTAAAAAAGGGCGTATATTTTACACAATCATGCAACAAATGATTTTCTACATCGAGAAATATCAGTTAGCATCAAGACCAGTATTGGTAAGTTACAAATCTAAATGAAAGTTTTGTTGCTGTTGTAAAAAACAGTGAAAACTGCACAGAGCGCCATCCTCTGTTCCCATGTGGTAAATATAAAGGAATAATGGTTTGTAAGATGACACTTCAATAAGAGGTTCATCAACTCTTTCAGATGATTAAGTAGCTCCTCTACGACACAAGAGCCTCTTCACTGTAATGCCGTAATTATTGTACGAGAGACACAAACCTCCTGAAATCCTTAAGGGGGCTTCACTTTGAGATGACCCGCCTAAGCTGTGGATGAGTGGGGCAACATTCTCCGTCCAGTCATGTGCGGTCAGGGGACGCAGTGCCTCACCACTTATTTTTGTAAAGAAAAAAAAAAAATTGCTCAGTTTCACTGTCTCCATCTCATCCTCATGGGTGCTGTGACCTTGAGGTGTTCTGCACATGTGGGAGATGCACAAACAGGCAGAACTGCATGTAGCCTGTGTTAACAGTGCCTTAACCTGCACATAGAGTAGCTTTTCTTGTGAAAGCTCAGAACCTCCAGAATTCCCTCCCTGAGCTGCAGAGGCTGCACTAGCACTGACTCATGACTGCAGGAGCTGGGGTTTAGGTAGTGAAGATCATTACTCATTACTTAAAATAACTGGATAGAGTTTTATTAGCTTAGACCATTGACCGATTCCCTTGAATAGGCCCCGGGGCTTGGTGAGGATTCAGAACAGTGTCTTTTTAGTTTTAAATCAACTAGATTTCACAACCCAAATGAGAAACTCATGTGAGGCTCATTCTGCTTTCTGATTGGATAATCATCTTGCCACCTAAGACTAAATTATAACCTAAACAATGTGCACAATGTGTTGGCGATCTTATTAGTAAAAACTACATTGGATTTGAACATCTTGTATCTGGGGGCACACACAGCTCATGTTCTTTTAATGTAAAATCCAAACCTTACATACAGTTGTTTTAATATTTGCATAAAAAGAACATTAACAAAGCTGCAAAAATATCTGATAAATTAATGGTGCAAGAAAGTACAGAGCAGAAAACTTTCTGAGCACTCAAATGTCACATTCAGGAACGTGCAAACAAAAGAAAAGAGTGAACAAAAAGCTCACAAAAGTCCATTTTACAAAACACATCTCCTTTAATCATGAATACAAATCAGGTGAATATCTTTGAGCAGACAACACGAAGAGCTCTTTGTATTCTGTGCACATGTGAACTGGCTTTTGTCAGCTTTTGACAACTGCAAGTACATTTGTATAGAAATGTCCTCATGCATCATTTATCAGTACATCACTTTGAATGGATCGAGAAGGGCCTCCGCGACTGTTTAGAACGCACTTGAAAATAACAAGACCTAGTTGTGCTTAAAGAGGCTGTTGTTATGTCTCCCTTTTGTATCTCTCTCCTCTGTTCACCTCTCTCTGTCAGCGCTGAGACTTGCCTTTCAGCTCAGAACACTGTCTAAATAACACTTTGTCCTGTGAAGATGTCTGCATTCTCACAAATCGATTCTATTGAGAAGGTCCCCAAGGACGTAAAGTTATGGTTAAGGTTGTCCCTGTGGGAAAATGTGTCATCTGCGTTTGATCCATTCTTCAGAGCTGCTGGGGTACGCCGTCAAGAGCAGAAATGGACTACGCTTCAGTCAAATGAAGCTCAAGAGGCTAGCGGATATTGGTGCGAATTTAGAGCCAAGTTCTATGTTAGGAATGGGAACTGATTTCGGGACAAAATAGCTAAATAAAAGCACTAGAATCATATAGAGCGGGTTAATACGAACATTTTTCGACCAAAATGAGCAGCTGATGTTGATGGAGCCAAAAGCGTGTTGATGGCGACCTCAGCTCCAATTTGTCCTCTGCATTTGACCCGTCCTTATGCTGCAGGGGCAGGAGTGGAGTGGGACCCATCTCCAGATCTTGAGTTAGTTTTGGTCAGGACTAGGGCCCAACTGATATGGATTTTGTTGCGGCCCTTTTGGTACCGATAAAATGGGAGTTGGAGCTGCCGATATAATCGCCGATATATTTATGACAATTGTTTATAAAACTTGGATTTTCAGTTGGGTTTATTTAGGCGACATTTATTGTTCTTCTGCCTCTTTACATCATATTTAAAGACAGTAGGTCGGCCTAATGGCATTTTTGTATGAAATTCTAGCTCAGGGGTACTCAATTACAAACTCGAAAGTTCCACTTACCAAATTTACAGTTTCCAGAGTCCGAAAAAGTGACGGTGGATTTTCAAACTTAGAACTTCTAACAAAAAATTTAGTAAACCCACATGGAACATTTGAACTGTGCACAAAGTATCGTGTGCTGTGTCCGAATCAGGGTGAAAAGCTAAAGGCCGAATTAAATCAAAACTGTGTCGACCGCCTGCACCCATGAGTGTAAAATAAGATTGTATTATAGTTCTCTGCTGCACCTCCCAAATTTTCTAACTACGCGTCAAAACAGCACAGACAATAAGGACTGTGACTGGTTTTAGACCTGATTTTAGTCCTGGTTTAGACCTGGTTTAGTCCTGATTAAGACCAGGACTAAAACCAGGTCTAAACTAGGACTAAACCAGGTCTAAACCAGGACTAAACCAGGACTAAACCAGGTCTAAACCAGATCTAACCCAGGCCTAAACCAGGTCTATAACAGGACTAAAACCAGGTCTAAACCAGGACTAAACCAGGTCTAAACCTGATCTAAACAAGTACTAAACCAGGTCTATAACAGGACTGAAACCAGGTCTAAACCAGGACTAAACCAGGTCTAAACCAGATCTAACCCAGGAATAAACCAGGTCTATAACAGGACTAAAACCAGGTCTAAAACAGGACTAAACCAGGTCTAAATCTAAACCAGGGCTAAAATCAGGACTCAAACCAGATCTAAACCTGGACTAAACCAGGTCTAAAACAGGACTAACACCAGGAGTAAACCAGGTCTAAAACTAAACAAGGACTAAAATTAGGATTCAAACCAGGTCTAAACCAGGTCTAAACCAGGTCTAAACCAGGACTAAACCAGGACTAAACCAGATCTAAACCAGATCTAATGGTCGCACCGCCACTCCGAGTCCAAGCGCCTTCAAGACTGAGACAAGACCAAGTCTCCAAGTAAAAACAGACCGGTCTCGATTACTACGTTATGGTACACCTTGGAAATCTACCAACACTACCTTGGCGATCAACGGGTAGATCGCGATCGACATATTGGGCACCCCTTACATAGACCATGATCCTTTGCGCTGTTTCAGTGCAGACGACATGAAGAAATAACTGCTCTTAGCACTTTAACATGTTCATTCTTTGGATTAAGTCTTGTGAAGGCATTTTAGAGGAAAAAGTAGCATATTCACAGTTTTGTGAACCTCCACAAAATATTGCACTAAATATTGTACTGTGAGATGTTTATGGTGAAAATATCATACAGAGAGGTTTGGATATTGCTCCATCCCTAATGACAATAAATGTTGTACCAAATGACTGGTCAAAGCATTTTAGAATCTGAGTCTTGTTATTATGTAGAATATCGTAATATCGCCTCCCCACCAGATTGTGAACTTTCCCACGATATCACAATACATATCGTACCGAGAGCTTCATACCATATTGTGACACTTGGATATCGTTACACCCCTACCCAGCACACACAAAGTCAGACAGCTACTAGTACAAACAAAGGGACTAAGACAAATGAGACATAGACACACAAAATGACACACTGACCACTTCTTTAAACTATAGATGATACATTATACATACATGGCACCTGATTTTTCTTGTTTTATTTGTGAGGAGGAAGTTCAAAACCCATGTTCAGATCATCCAAAACCCCATCATGATGAGTAATGAAGTGAAATGCCAGTCTCTTACAATCCGGTGCTTTCAGGTTTGTGACAGAGGAATCTATTATGTATGGAATCTATAATGTCCTTTCCGCTTATTTGTGGAGGACGCACTTGTATCTGTTCATCTTGCCCACGTATTCTTTTCCTTCCTCATGCTTAATACATGGCTCCTACATATTTCAGTTGAAGTTTGCAGAATAAATACTCACACTGAGCATTTCTGCATGGTTAACTTATTGTAATAGCTTCTAAAATGCCCATAGGATGTGAGTTCTCAATGTCAAAAGAGACCGAATTTGAAATAAAGAAAAGGCAGAGGGCATTGACAACCTTGAAGCAAATCTTTTAGTCCGTCTTTGGAAAGATGAAATTTTTCATTAGAGTCCAAAATCATACAGAACTTCGCCTGAGACTAAAATCAGCTCATGCAGCAATCCCCCCCCCCCCCCCCCTTTTATATACATGACAGGTTAGACTAATAATTTCTCGAAAACATAGTTCACATGATCATTTTTGAAGGTCCTGTATTACGCAAAAGTGACTCATGTGTACATTGTATTATACATACCATTATAAGATAGAACTAAATCCTAAATACTAATAAAATACAACACTAAATACAATACTAAACGCAATCAATCAATTAAATATTGTCCCACTTTAACTGTGGCTTTTAACAGTATGTTTTAATTGTACTTCATTTGTTTATGTTGTTGTAAGGACCTTGAGTGTCCAGAAAGGAAGAAATAAAATTTATTATGATTATGATTGTTATTATTATTATTATTATTGTTATTATAGATTAGAAAATAGCGTAATATGAGTAATATACCGTATTTTTCGGACTAAGTCGCACCAGCCAAAAATTGCATAATGAAGAAAACAAAAACATGTATAAGTCGCACTTTTGGGGTAAATTTATTTTTATAAAAACAGAAACCAAGAACCAACATTTCATCTTGAAAGGCGAGTTATAGAAGTTATAGTAATAAAAACAACCCAAAAGAGAAGAATCCATGTATCATTCGTTCATTCGTTTTTCAATATAGAACCAAAAATAAGAAAACGAAAAACAACTCTTTTCGATTTTTATTTTTTTTATTTTTAATTCATATATACGATTCATATATTTGGTCTATGGACTATCGGTGTGAAAAATGTAATATATAAGTCGCTCCTGAATATAAGTCACAGGAACCACCCAAACCCTGAAAAAATATGGTGATAGATTTATCCATCCATCCATCTTCTCCCGCTTAATCCGGCTGGGTCGCGGGGGCAGCTTGCTGCCCAATACTCATAGCACCTGACCCCCCCTATGAACCCCTCTGCAGGTGGTGAGCCCACAGGAGGGTGGACAACATGGTCCTTGATGTTAGTTCATAGGGGTGCGGGCAGGTTTTGGGTTGATGGGGGAAACCGGAGAACCCAGAGGAAACCCATGTGATAGATTTATGGGTTTTTTTTTTCCTTATTTGGATATTGGCAGTTCGTATTACACATTAGTTGGCCAATGTATCTGGATTCTAAACAATCGTCACGGTATCGCCGTCGCCCATCGCCCATCATCAAAGTGAAAAAAATGCATAGCACACTCAGATGGCTGATTCCCAAAAGTTTATTTTTTATTTTTATTATGACAAAAAAGCCTTTGTCAGATCATATTTCTCGCTCTCGTCCATCACACATGTCGTTCGAGCTCCTGTTAATATGACATACCATAAAATATCAAATAGTCACCGGGACGTTTATTTGTTTCAATCACTTCACAGACCAGGCTTTTATTTGAGACCATGCGGCGATTTTGGCCGATTAATTCCTTCCTCACAAAAATCTCGCTCAGCAAAACTGAGAAAATCTGGAACTCATTTTCTTTTAACCAGTGTGACTATAATTTAGGCGAATTTCTATACAGCCGTAGGCGAGTTCATTTGAAACGTCACAACAAAATATGTACGGAGCGGAGAGTTTCTCACATTTGAAAGAGACTCCTGAATTACAGAAAGCAATTAAAACCCTTCCACAACATGCCGACATTTCTTTAACAAGTTAAAACAAATGACAAGTGTGGAGTAGCAGAGTACGAAGTTCATCCACCCCATCGGGGCACAAGGAACGAGCTGTTTTTTCAGCGCTTATAGTTTATGCAAATGAGCCATGTGGTTTTAAGCTTGGTTTGTGTAGAGGCGACGTGAGCATCAGTCCTGTGTCCTGTTGTTGCAGCACGACTTCTGTCTTCAGCACGAACATTAGACTCGCTATTTATTTGGAACCGACAATTATTTATCAAAATATACACCTGCACCCGGTGTTTAAAGGGAACCCAGCTCTTATTTGGTATTTTACGATACATGGAGGTAATTCCCTAACTATTACGTAGCAACCATAATGCAAAACTAAGTAACATTTAGCTCTTATTAAAAAGTGTGCTCGTCTCGGTGATGGTTAAATATGTATGTCTGGGGTGTCTCTATCACTCATGTTACCTAGTTCTATTAGAAGGGCCAGTGTCATACCTATTGTGGATTTTCGAGCACATTTATTTTGTTAAATGAAAATATCTTCCTGGCACATTCTTAATTTAAGACTTGCGTTTGTAGAATTCTGCGAGACCCCAGAGACTCAAGGTTTAATTGCCCAAACAAGCGGGGACATGAATACGAGAGAAACGATTTCAAACGATAATGTGATAAGTGACTGGCTTACACTGTGATAATCGCACTGAAGCGTACAGGTCAGGGCTTTGAATTTAGAATAGTTTTTGTGTTGTGTTTTTGAGCTCCCTTTTTTTGTCCAAGTCATTTCCCTTGTGTATTAAAGGTGCACTGTCTAACTTAAGTCTAATGCGGCAGTGTCTCAGTTGTTAAGAGTGTTTGTCCACTGATCTGAAGGTTGGCGGTTCGAATCCCGCTCTCGACATAAAAAAACATCATCGGTGGAGCGGTATTATCTGCTGACCTACGGGTTGGCGGTGCGATTCCAGCTCCCAGAGATGAATGCTGTCGCGGCGTCTTTGGGCTAGTCACTTAACCCATCTCGCCCCCAGTGTCCGTGTACACCGGTGTGTGAACGGGTGAGTGGTTCCTACATGTAAAGCCTTGAATGAATGAATGAATGAATGCCTTGAATGTGGAAAAATGTTGTATAGAAATGGCCATGTGACCATTTTAATGCCATACTGTGGAACATTCCCAGCAATATCTCCATGAAGAGAAGCAGATGATGGACCCTTAACACAGTGCATCTTTAATACACAAGGGAAATGACTTGGACGCGAACATGATGGATCAAAAATACAAAACTTATAAGCAAGAAGCAAAGCAAAACACAACACAAAAGCTAATACTAAATTGGGATCATGATCAAGAATTTAATAATATAATCATTTCAAACGAAGGACAGCGACTTGTGCAACTCTGGGCACTGCAGATTACAAGATTTGAAAACTTATATCAGATTATTCATCTTGTTTTCAGATTTATTAACTAACTTGTCAAGTAAAATGGTCTGTCCATGCAGCAAGATAATTTCTCTACTTTTAAGTCATTTTCTGATAGATTTAAGTGGTTATATCTTAAGCATTTTTGCAATGGGAGAGTCACTGCTTTAAGAAGAAATCTCCAACCTTCTGATCCACTAATATTGTGTCTCATCATTATTTGTTTGGAATTGGCTCCACAAATGCACAATGTTGATCTTATGCTTTAAAGTCCTTTCACCTGACAACAAAACCTCCAATTTGGAGTTTTTGGTTATGATAAAATTGAGAAACAAGTGCGTGATTAAGGAGAATTGTTCTGCACTTGGCCCATGAGTCAGTATAGTCACATTTTCTCTGTGTTTTGGTCATTTTAAGCAGCTTTTCTGGATTTTACCTAAACAAATTACAATATATGCCTCTCTTTACTGTTGGTAGGTATCAAATTGATCGAAAATAAGGACACTTGGGATATTTTTTGTATGAAACTAGTTCTGAATGGTCACGACGTAAACCCCCCCAATCCATATACTGAGAGCAACTTGTATGTGTCCTCGGTCTGCAGGTTAAGGATCTGGCGACACAGAATCAGTTATTCAGTTCTGATTGTAGTTTCTCTTTTAAAACAGTAAGAGCCAGGCTACACACAGATCCTTTTAAGCAGCTCATTCTTATGCAGTTTGTCTGTCCATTTGCCATCTCTCACTCTCACACATACTTGGAGTTTAGTGCCAGAAAACTTGAGTTCTTTTGTTTTCCTTTGTTGACTTTAGGAGAAGTTTGAAAGAAGGTAAAAAGTTAATGAGGCACAGACAGCAAACTTGGATTTTTGATTTAATACTTGGGCCCTCCTCGAACCGCCACCTTAACGTGGTGGAGGGGTTTGAGTACCCGAATGATCCCAGGAGCTATGTTGTCGGGGGCTTTATGCCCTGGTAGGGTCACCCAAGGCAAACAGGTCCGGGGGACGGGTCAGACGAAGAGCGGTTCAGAAGCCCCATATGATGATCAATATACAGAGGCCAGTTACGTCGCCCGGAATGGCGACCCCGGGGCCGCCCCCGGGAGCCCGGCCTGGGCTGGGTGCACGCCCGCGAGCCCCGGGACGCCGGGCCAGTCCCCCCCGGGCCCGGCCGGGCCCAGCCCGAAGGAGCGACGTGGGGCCGCCCTCTGGTGGGCCCACCACCCGCGAGAGGAGCCATAGGGGTTGGGTGCGGAGAGATCTGGGTGGCGGTCGAAGGCAGGGGCCTCGGCGACCAGATCTCCGGACATGGAGACTAGCTCTGGGGACATGGAATGTCACCTCGCTGGGGGGGAAGGAGCCTGAGCTTGTGCGGGAGGTCGAGCGTTACCGGCTAGATATAGTCGGCCTCACCTCCACGCACAGCTCGGGCTCTGGAACCCAACTCCTTGAGAGGGGTTGGACTCTCCATTTCTCTGGCGTTGGCCGCGGGGAGCGGCGGCGAGCTGGCGTGGGCTTGCTTATAGCCCCACAGCTCAGCCGCTGCGTGTTGGAGTTTACCCCGGTGAACGAGAGGGTCGCGTCCCTGCGCCTTCGGGTCGGGGACAGGTCTCTCACTGTGGTGTCGGCCTATGGGCCGAACAGCAGCGCAGAGTACCCGGCCTTCTTGGAGTCTCTGGGAGGGGTACTGGATAGTGCACCGACCGGGGACTCCGTTGTTCTACTGGGGGACTTCAACGCCCATGTGGGCAACGACAGTGACACTTGGAGAGGGGTGATTGGGAGGAACGGCCTCCTGATCTGAACCCGAGCGGTGTTCTGTTATTGGACTTCTGTGCTAGTCACAGTTTGTCCATAACGAACACCATGTTCGAGCACAAGGGGGTCCATCGGTGCACGTGGCACCAGGACTCCCTAGGCTGGAGGTCGATGATCGACTTTGTTGTCGTGTCATCTGACCTCCGGCCGTGTGTCTTGGACACTCGGGTGAAGAGAGGGCAGAGCTGTCAACTGATCACCACCTGGTGGTGAGTTGGGTCCGCTGAGCGGAGGGGGAAGCCGGAAAGACCTGGCAGGCCCAAGCGTATCGTGAGGGTCTGCTGGGAACGTCTGGCGGAACCTTCTGTCAGTGTGGCCTTCAACTCACACCTCCGGGAGAGCTTCTCCCAGATCCCGAGGAGGCTGGGGACATGGAGCCCGAGTGGGCTTCGTTCTCAGCCTCCATTGTCGATGCGGCCGTTCGTAGGCTGTGGCCGTAAGGTCTGCGGTGCCTGTCGCGGCGGCAATCCCCGAACCCGGTGGTGGACACTGGAAGTAAGGGATGCCGTCAAGTTGAAGAAGGAGTCCTACCGGGCCTTACTGGCCCGGTGGACTCCTGAGGCAGCTGACGGGTACACGTCGGGCCAAGCGTGCTGCAGCCCGGGCGGTTGCAGAGGCAAAACTCGGGTCTGGGAGGAGTTCGGGAGGCCATGGAGGAGGACTATCGGACGGCCCCAAGGAAATTCTGGCAAACCGTCCGGCGCCTCAGGAGGGGAAGCGGTCCTTCACCAACACTGTTTACAGTGCGGGGGAGAGCTGCTGACCTCGACTGGGGATGTTGTCGGGCGGTGGAAGGAATACTTTGGGGATCTCCTCAATCCCACCGTCACGTCCTCCGAAGAGGAGGCCGAGGCTGGGGACCCAGAGGCGGACTCATCCATCACCCTGGCCGAAGTCACTGAGGTGGTCGGAAAGCTCCTCGGTGGCAAGGCTCCGGTGGATGAGATCCGTCCTGGTACCTTAAGTCTCTGGGTGTTGTGGGGCTGTCTTGGCTGACACGTCTCTACAACATCGCGTGGCGGTCGGGAACAGTACCTTTGGACTGGCAGACCGGGGTGGTGGTCCTCTGTATAAAAGGGGGACCGGAGGGTGTGTTCCAACTACAGGGGAATCACACTCCTCAGCCTCCCCGGTAAAGTCTATGCCAGGGTACTGGAGAGGAGAGTTCGGCCGATAGTCGAACCTCGGATTCAAGAGGAGCAGTGTGGTTTTCGGCCTGGTCGTGGAACACTGGACCAGCTCTACACCCTCCATCGGGTGCTCGAGGGTTCATGGGAGTTTGCCCAACCAGTCCACATGTGTTTTGTGGACTTGGAGAAGGCATTCGACCGTGTCCCTCGTGGTGCCCTGTGGGGGGTGCTCCGGGAGTATGGAGTCCGGGGCCCTTTGCTAAGGGCTGTCCGGTCCCTGTATGACCGGAGCAGGAGCTGTGTTCGCATTGCCGGCAGTAAGTCAGACCTGTTCCCGGTGCATGTTGGACTCCGCCAGGGCTGCCCTTTGTCACCGGTTCTGTTCATTGTATTTATGGACAGAATTTCTAGGCGCAGCCAGGGGCCGGGAGGGGTCCAGTTCGAGGACCACAGGATTTCATCGCTGCTTTTTGCAGATGATGTTGTCCTGTTGGCTCCATCGAACCAGGACCTGCAGCGTGCACTGGGGCGGTTTGCAGCCGAGTGTGAAGCGGCTGGGATGAGAATCAGCTGTTCCAAATCCGAGGCCATGGTTCTCGACCGGAAAAAGGTGGATTGCCCTCTCCGGGTGGGTGGGGAGTCTCTGCCTCAAGTGGAGGAGTTCAAGTATCTCGGGGTCTTGTTCACGAGTGAGGAGGATGGAGCGTGAGATTGACAGGCGGATCGGTGCGGGCCGGCAGTGATGCAGTCGCTGTATCGGACCGTTGTGGTGAGAAGAGGGAGCTGAGCCGAAGGCGAGGCCTCTCGATTCTACCGGTCAATCTACGTTCTACCCTCACCTATGGTCATGAGCTCTGGGTAATGACCGAAAGAACGAGATCGCGGATACAAGCGGCCGAAATGAGTTTCCTCCGCAGAGTGGCCGGGCGCTCCCTTAGAGATAGGGTGAGGAGCTCGGTCACACGGGAGGAGCTCGGAGTAGAGTCGCTGCTCCTCCACGTCGAGAGGAGCCAGCTGGGGTGGGTAGGGCCTCTGGTCCGGATGCCTCCTGGACGCCTCCCTCGGGTGGTGTTCCGGGCATGTCCCACCGGTAGGAGGCCCCGGGGAAGACCCAGGACACGCTGGAGGGACTATGTCTCTCGGCTGGCCTGGGAACGCCTCGGGGTCCATCCGGAGGAGCTGGAGGAAGTGGCTGGGGAGAAGGAAGCTTGGGAGCCCCTGCTTAGACTGCTGCCCCGCGACCCGGTCCCGGATAAGCGGAAGAAGATGGATGGATGGATGGATGGATACTTGGGTCATAATCTAATCCCGGTGAAGTTTTCGTTCCCATACGTCCAGTTGATATACAAATATTTTCACCGAGCTTTGCCTTAATCTTCTCTCAAACTTTGTTCCTTTGAATATTATGTATTAAGCCCTCTGCAAGCTGTTGTTTGTGATGCTGAAATGAGAACTTGAAGAACTTCTACTTTATTGTACTGTACTGTCTGTTAAGGTTGGTGTCTGTGTTATATCTTATACCATCTGTTGGTGTTATATCTTATACCATCTGTTTTCGTTTGAAAATATGTCTTGTTAAAAGAAAAGTCCTTGGGTACTTGATCAGTAAGAGTAAAGGGTCATGTATAATGTAATGTACGTCTTTCAATGTGTTTATGCACAGTACAGCAATTTTGTATAAGCAGATTTTGAGGTTATCATTAGATTCACCACGTTTACATGAGAGCTTTAAATCAGAATAGAAATTTATTCTGCTTTAAAAAGATCATGTAACTCCTACTGAAAATGATTATTCAGAATTAAACTTACAGTATTTTTCAAACTATAAGTCTTATAATCATACTTATACTCAGGTGCGACTTATATATTACATTTTTCACACTGACAGTCCATAGACCAAATATATTAATCCTATATATGAATAAAATAAAATAAAAAACATTTTTTTCATTTTGGTTTTAGAGACAAATAATAAAGAAAAGAGTTGTTTTTTCATTTTCTTATTTTTGGTTCAATATTGAAAAACAAATGAACGAATGACATACGGATTCTTCTCTATTAGGTTGTTTTTATTACTATAACTTCTATAATTTTCCTTTCAAGATGAAATGTCAGTTCTTGGTCTCTCGTTTTATAAAACAAATTTCCCCCAAAAAAGTGGGACTTATAGTCCAGTGCGACTTATATATGTTTTTTCTTCTTCTTCTTCTTCATTACAAATTTTTTGGCTGGTGCGACTTATACTCCAAAAATATGTTAATTCCAAAGTAAGTGGGTGGTTTATTCCGATTTTAAAGGCGTCTGTCAGTCTTCTCCCGCTTAATTCAGCTGGGTCACGGGGGCAGGTGGTCACCGCCCAGTCCTCTGTGCACCTGATTCCCCTATGAACCCCTCTGTGAGTGGAGCCGGTAGTGGCCATACCGGCTCGTCAAAGCCTGATCCCGTCAGATCTCAGAAGCTAAGCAGGGCCGGGCCTGGTTAGTACTTGGATGGGAGACCACTGGGAATTCCAGGTGCCACAGGGGGGCACCAGTGGCAAAAACTGTCGTAGTGTCCTTAGGCAAGACACATCACCCACATTGCCTAGTATGAAAGTGGTGTGTGTGTGAATGGTGGTGGTGGTCGGAGGGGCCGATGGCGCAGATTGGCAGCCTCGCTTCCGTCAGTCTGCCCCAGGGCAGCTGTGGCTACAATAGTAGTTTACCACCACCGGGTGTGGAGTGAATGAATAATGCTCTGTAAAGTGTCTTTGAGTGTCTTGAAAAGCGCTATATAAAACTGATGCATTATTATTATTATTATTAACCCACAGGAGGGTGGACGTCACGGTCCTTGATGTTAGTTCAGGTGCTGCATGTTTTGGGTTGATGGGGGAAACCGGAGTACCCGGAGGAAACCTATCCAGACACGAGGAGAACATGCAAACATGCAACCGCTGCCAATTTTAAAGCCGAGTAAATTTATTCCTCGATCATGTAAATGTTTCTTCTTCTTCAAATAATTGCGGTTGTTCAGAGCATGCTCGTTCCGCCCTTCTGACACGATCCAGCTCCACCAGTCGTCTCTTCTGACTTTCCTCCATTGCTCTTTGGATTTGTGAGTGATGGATGTGGGAGTGGGCTAAGGTGTCGCAGCCTCAGACTTAGTTTGTCTTCTTCCTCCTTCTCCTCCTCAGCTCACAGACATAAAGGATAGAAGGATGAGGTGAGGATAGAATTCTCTAGCTGCTGCGTCATTATCATGGGAATGACTACCGTTTTCTGGACTATAGAGCGCATCTGTATATAAGCCGTCCACTATATTTTTAAATAAAAAAAAAAAAGATATACAAGCCGCAACCGGGCTATAAGCCGCTGTTATCCATGTTGAAAAATGAGATATTTACTGCATATACAGAACGATTTTGTACTGTAAATGTGCATTTATGTACCTGAACAGATTCTTTCCGAACAGTTCCTTTTAACACAGCAGCAACTGTGCTGATTAAAACGAGGTCAAAAACAGAAAAGAACCAGTAATTGATTTACCTTCATTTGTCCTGTGCAGTGAAACCACAAGTCACTTTAATCATCTTCGCTGAAACCATTGACGCTTACGTACAGCAGCACGGTAGAGGTCTGAGCGGGACTGAAAATTCTGTCCCGCTCAGACCTCTACCGTGCTGCATTCTTCAGTACCGCTCCCGTCTGCTCCCGCATCAGAATGTGTCCCGCACTGCACTGTTTTGTTTTGGGTCCTGCGGGTCCCGCGGGTGCAGGGCTCTACAGCACGGTTTCCTTCCTGGAGCAAGATCGATGCCTTCAACTTAAAACTTGCATCATATAAACTCCTTCGTCTGCTTTTCATGATGAAGAGGCGAGGACTTGAAAATAATTACCAGTTAGTAATTTGTTGTGCGTGTTATATCTGCTAAATAAAAAGTAGCGTTTTCTTCTTTGCATTAATTTTCCGTCTATCTTGTTTTTGAAATTCCAGTTAGAGCGCCCCTAGCGGTGGAAGAAAAATCCACAGAATAGCCGCACCTTTGTAAAAGCCGCATGGTTCAAAGCCTGGGAAAAAAGTAGCATCTTATAGTCCAGAAAATACGGTACATAAAAAGTTTGAATCATGTTTGTGTCCGTAATGACAAACCGAGATGACAGAAAAGCCGGTAGCAGCTGAAATGTGTGTTTTCTTCCAATCGACGCAAGTATGTTCGTGTCACTGTCCAGTCAGAACTCTTCCCCACCCTCAGACATTGAGCAGAATTAAATAAAGTCGATTTAACGTGTTTTTAATGTAAACCTCAATTTGGAATTATTATTTCCATGTAAACTCGAAGGAGAATGTTTTAATTCAGAACTATTTCATTTAGGATAATTAACTCGGAATTAAAAGGCATCATGTAAACATGGCCATTGTCTGACATTTAGGAAGTGTGTGTTAGCATGCTAGTAGTTATTAGCTTTACCCTCAAAACGGCGCACTGGTCTATGAGGATTGTGAAAAGCGCATATACGCTCATCGTGGTGAATAATTGGGATGCTCGGAATGCTTACGGAACAATTTTGGTGCATCAATATCATGCGGCAATACAGGAAGTGCTCCACTATGTTTTTAAAGAGCCCGTATTATGCCATTTTCGGATCTATGTTATAATATATAACTTTTTTGTTTGTTTGTTTGTTTCATTTGCACATGGTTAACACACAAATCCTGCATGTTCAAAAAAACATACTATCCTTGTCTTGTCTTGTGGTAAATCCGGGTGCTCCACTGTGTTTTGAAAGTGCTCCACTGTGTTTTTGCTCCATACACCTTCAAAGGTAAAAGGTCACTGTTACTCAAACATGTGTGAATGAAACAAAACACAACTCCAGGTATGTTTTTGGCGAGGTACCCGCATTATAACATGGCTAAAAGCTCACAAAGTCCTTTAAAGTAAAGCCAGATTGACACGTTTAATGCCATACTCTGGAACATTTTAGGCAAAGCAATAAGGAGCCGCAGACCCTCCACCAAAAATCTGACTTGGTGCTTCATGTAAATCACAATTAGTCAATGTAGCGTCTCACAATTCCCAAAATGTATCTTCCACCTCCACCAGACAAGTTACACAATGCACCATAAAGCAACATAGTCACATTTTGGGCAAGAATTTCAAGTAGTCTTCTTAATATTCTAGCAAAAAAAGATGGATTCATTTTTACAGACCTAGTTTTCCCTGTGTCAAGCCTGAATCTTCCTCCACAATCTCCTCTTGCACTTACAAACTTGTGTTATTGTTTTCTCCTAATGAAGCGGCCTCTTTATAGACATCTTCATTAGACACTTGATTGTTTCCACGAGCGTGCACTCATTCTATCGCCTTTGTTTTACCACTCAAGGGATTCATAACAAACCACTTGACTAGGTAATAATACATGAGACTATTTGAAATGCTCTGATGTTATGGCATCTATACATTCATTTGATTAGACATAAAAGAATGGGACTCGCAGGACACTGACATGTTGTGAAGGAAAATCAAAACAGCTTCAAGAGCCGTGCATTAATCTATACACATGAGCATGCATAATGAAGTGAGAACAATGTATTTTCTGATCAGATGGAAAAAATATAGTTTATTCATGCCACAGGGAGCAGTCTGAACATGCAACACTATCACCACTACTTCCACTTTATTGTGAGAAGGGGCAGACTCATGCTAGTTTTAAAAGTACATATGACAGGCAGACAGCGGCCCTGAGGCTTTCAGGTGAATTTGCCCATATTGCGTAAAGCAGTACTTTTTATATTAAGTTTTTGAAAATCTACCTTGATAAAGCCAATATCAAATGTGTTGTGTATCCCAGGGGTTTTCAACTTGAGAGACTGTGAGTAGGTAAAGACAGCCGAGCCTCCCCCCTTCCCCAGAATCCCATCCATCTGCCCTACCCCACACAGTAAATGCAGCTTTTGTGTTCCTGCAGTGATGAGGTTCAATAACAACTGATAATATATATTTTTTAATATTGTATGCTCATATTTTTTTAAAAGTGCTTTCATAAATGGTTGTTGCAACAGCAAATAATTTCCAACTTTACGCAGGCCTAATTCAGGCTGCTTTAACATCACTGAAAATGAGTCGATCCAAATCAACAGAACCTTCTAAACATTTGTAATCGGTGCCAAAACTCCTGCTGATGACACCTGATGCTGAAATCAGCCAAGAGTCTGGGCCTTATATAAAGCTCTACCGCTGTTCCCCGGACCTGGATTGGGGGTCCAGTCCTTGGTCTTGTGCCTCTGAGCGCGTTGGTCAGATCGGTCTAGAGTCTCTGTCCTCCATGTGCTGGTTCCAGACGGGGACGAGCTAGACCAGTGTGTAATGGACTGGGTCTGAGCGGGTCTGTGCCGTCCTCTGCGCACTGGTTCTGTGTGGGGAAAGCAACAATGTGCAGTGGACTATTGTTCTCCGTGCTTGAGGGCTGCAGAGGACTGAAGCGTGTTCTGAGTGCTCCGTCCGCCACGCTCTTAGTTCTTCCCGGGGAAAGCACTTTTCAGCCCAAGGCACTGAACCTCTCCCCACTCCAGCTCCTCTAAGCCCGGCCTGAACCAGAGCTGCTCCCGCTGGTTACATGATGTTGTCTCAGAAACTGACAAGTGAAACTGAACTTTGAATAATTAGGATCATATTTCCTACGTTTTTTGCATTTTACAGCTAATACACGCACACCCAATTACCCATATGAATACTGCTGCAGATATGTAAAGATGCGGAGCGATTTTTTTTTCGCGTGTGCGTTGCGCCTCCCCAATGGTTCTTTGGTGCCTCCTCACCACTTGAAAACCTCGGGTATATCCTATTGAGGATCTAAGCATGAATAAAGATCTCATGGCTTATTTTAACTAATTATAAATGCACACATATATTTTGATTACTCGCTGTACTGAGCCCCAGTCCGGCCCTCCATCTGGCCTCTGCTCGGTCTCTGTTTTGTCTCTGTTTTGATGCGTAGCTTTTGTTGAAAAAAGTTAAGACACCCCTGGGTTAGTCTGTGTATTTCATCAAAATGTAGTTATCATAATTGACTTCGGAGTAGTTTTTGAACTGTTAAAAAAACTGTTAAAATCTAATAAAACTTCTCCTTTGATTTCAATGTAAAGCTCCCCCCTCCCTACTGGACACAGTTACACCCATTCTAATTCAATCTAAGTTAGTTTGTTGTCCATTCATTGTGCAAATTTCATTTTGTTCCGATTTTGTTAAAGCAAAACTCAAATTAAAGTGTGCGTTGAGTAACAGCTTCAGAGAGCAGTGCCTAAAATTACCACCCCACTCCCACAGAATATTGATGACATCAGCTGCAAATGATCAGTTGGTGTTTGCAGCTATGTAATTACACAAATACATTCCTATGAGTTCAGAAGTTCCCTGCAAGTCAAACAAATTACATTTTTTAGTTGAGTCACAAATTACATCTGGAATCTGTAATTTTTAGCCAGTCAGTTTGTATAAATGAAACCTGGATGTATTCAGTGTTGGTCTCTCTTTATATTTGGGCCAGCCTTTCTTTACTACTACTACTACTACTATTTTTAATTTAGTGTCTTCTTAAACAAGGAAACACAATGAATATGGATTGAAAAAGCAGACAGCAGGAAGCAGCCTGGTCATTGCCAAGTCCTAGTGTAAGGACGGGCTTTGAGTGAGAGAAGAAACTGTCCCAAATGTGGTGTCAGCCTCTCTCAAATCGAAGTATATGTGGAAAGCTCACATGCGCATACCATGTTCACACGTATTCCTCTTCAAGCTGCTGTTTATAATTGGCCCCACGGGATAAAATGGTGTTACAAAATGTCCCCTCAGAACATATTAGCATCTTTACGTGTGTACTAGAGCACCATGCTGAAAAAGTACACATGCATTTTGTATTGTTAATGGTGACTTAGATCTTCCTTATTATTCACTTCATATAAAACAAAGCTGGATTCGGAAATGACACTGAGCGGCTTAAAGGCTATTATCATAACGCTGCCACTGCTGTTTCAGAGTTAGCCATGTAAACTGAACTGTGTACACTTGGGATTGAAGCTGGATTAGCAAATTCGCAAACACAGTCACTACGTATGAACCGGATAATCAACCTACTTTAATTTAAACTGAATTATCAAAATGCAGGTAAACCTGGGAGTTCTGATTGAGGTATTATAGTTCCAGTAGACCGTATTTCCGGATTATAAAACGCTACTTTTTTCCCAGGCTTTGAACCATGCGGCTTTTACAAAGGAGCGGCTAATCTGTGGATTTTTCTTCCACTGCTAGGGGCGCTCTAACCGGAATTTCAAAAAGAAGATAGACGGAAAATTAATGCAAAGAATATGCTACTTTTTATTTAGCAGATATAACACGCACGACAAATTACTAACTGGTAATTATTTTCAAATCCTCTCCCCTTGTTGGTCCCGCGGGACCATGGGACCAACACAAAACAGTGCAGTGCGGGACCATGGATGTAATAAGAACATTCTGAAAGAACATTCTAAAAGCTTATTGCGGGCAGGAGCGCGACCGCACGACGCGGGAGAGGGCGGGAGAGGGCGGGAGTGGTACTGAAGAATGCGGTAACGGGCAGGAGCGGGACTGAAAATTGTGTCCCGCGCAGACCGCTACCGTGCTGCTGCACGTAAGCTCGGCATTAGCGGAGATGATTAAAGTGACTTGTGGTTTCACTGCACAGGAGAAATGAAGGTAATCAATTACCATTTTTTTTTCTGTTTTTGACCTCGTTTTAATCAGCACAGTTGCTGCCGTGTTAAAAGGCACTGTTTGGAAAGAATCTGTTCAGGTACATAAATGTACATTTACAGTACAAAATCGTTCTGTGCAGTAAATATCTAATTTTTCAACATAGATATCAGCGGTTTATCGACCGGTTGTGGCTTGTATAACCTTTTCCTTTTTTTTTTTTTTTAAATAGTGTGGATGCGTCTTATATACCGGTGCCTCTATAGTCCGGAAAATATGGTAATTAAAGCCGGGCGTACACTTTGCGATATTTTCGATCATTTCCCTCAGCTCCAGCTCAAACTGTATGACAAAATCGCAGGGTTTAAAACTTCACAGCTCACAATTCATATTCTCACTAGGGTGATTTTCTCACTAGGGTGGATTTTGGCCAGACAGCCCTGTTTTAGACAGTCTAAGGTACACCTATGCACTAATCATGGTGTCTGATGAGCATCTTGATGTGGCACACCTGTGAGGTGGGATGGATTATCTCAGCAAAGCAAAAGTGCTCACTATCACACATTTAGACAGATTTGTGAACAATGTTTGAGAGAAATGGTAATATTGTGTATCTGGAATGAATTTTAGATCTTTGAGTCCATCTCATGACAAATGGGAGCAAAAACAAAAGTGTTGCGTTTATATTTTTGTTGAGTGTATTTTGATGTGCTGTTTTGTGCGAGTTTATTTCTAAAATTATTCATTATTATATCTAAGGTAATTATAGGACGTCATTTCCGCTCAGCTGACGGTGGCAAACTCTGCAAAACTAGTGATGATAAATGATCTCAGGCTGTGGAAAAGTCTGTATCAGTCTTTAGTAATTTGCTTTTGATTCATATTTTATATAATAATACAGACTTTTCCACAGCCCGAGATTTCTCTTCACTAGTTTTGCGGAGTTTGCCACCAAAAAACAGCACAAATGCAGCACAAACGATTGACATTTTGGATGTTTTAGTGCATTTTGAAGCTTCCTGGGGGCTGACCCTAGTTTGACCTCTAAAAGAATCGTTAATTTCTCCAAAACTAAAGAAGCACAAACAAAAGTTTTGTAGCACAAAATAGCACAAATGAAGCACAAACGATTGACAGTTTTTGTGTAGGTTTGAGTTCGATGGGGCCAACTTCATGCAGGTCGCAAGTCACAGTGACGTGGTCCAATAAGCAGCTAGAGCTCCTACGTATCGATGTTTTCAGGCGTCTACACGGTGCCGGATCAGGTCCGTATTCAGATGAATACAGTGGAGCTGGCGGCACCAGATCTCTGGAGCCGTTTTCTGTCGGATTAGCGTGGACAAACACTGCATCCACAACGAAAACGACTCGAATACGTACTAGTGTGGACGGGGCCTTAGACAGAGCAGTCCAGTTAGCATCACAACCCAAGATTGATTGATTAATTTATTTCAGTCGCAGGTACTGTATATTCTGACATTATTCCGTCATATTTAACAAACTGAACACAGACCAAAAAGGTGTTAGCTGAAGCTTCATAAATCCAGCAAGAAGAAACAAACAAATCAGTAACAGTACAGCAAAGTACTACAGCACAAACTAAGTCTCATAATTCATGCATCTGCCCAGAGTTAAACATTTGAACTTCTTTTTAAAATGGAAGAGAGCGGTGCACAATTTTAGGTTTAGTCTAAAATCGTTCCAGAGCTCCACCCCTTAAACAGATACACAAAATTTCATTATGTTTGCTCTGATTTTCATTTTGATAAACATGGCAGTACCTCTGAGCTCATACTGGGTATTTCAGATTTTGAACCTATTCTGAAATGATTTTGACACAAGATTGTTGTTTACTTTTAACCTGATTTTCAAAGTGTAAAGTCGACTATTTCGGAGTTTCTGAGGTTTATAAATAATGTATCGGTTGGTTCATTATTGCAAAGTTGATAATGAGATTGCTCTTATTTGCAAGGTAAAGACTGGATTTGTATTAGTCTTATGTATGTATGGCATTAGCAGTGAGTTGTATGTAATAAAAAGACAGTTTTTATTTAGCATATACTTTAGATTAAGACCTCGGCGACAGGACCGTGGAGATCTGAATTTGTCTGTATAGCTGAGTTCTCTGTGCATATAAACGTAACGAGTGTTGGTTTTGGACAGCAAGGTGGGGACCGAGCAGCGCAAATGCCAAGACAGTTCTGGTAACACGGCGATATTTCTTACAGACAATAACTAGCACTTGAGAAAGAGAATGGGTCAAACTTTGTCCAGCTGTTGCCTCTTCCAGAAAGCGGGAACTGAGTTTTTATTGGAGTCAGAATTTATTGATGTTCTTGGCAGCCAAAAATAGTCTGAAGTTTATCTAGTCTGTTTGGCGACCTTTTCAACTTGGCTGGATTCTAAATGGAAATTTCTTGTCTCTGTGGCAAGTAAATAATTGCTTTGTGTTGATACAAAAAAAAAAAAAAAAAAACTTAAAGGGTCCATCTTCTGCAATTTTCTGATCTGTGTTAAAGGGGAGAAGGGGACGATATTCAGGACAGAGGGCCGTGGGGGTTATTTTATTTATTTATTTTTTCAAACCAAACATATTTTTATTCAAAGATCAAGTCTTTCATTAATATTTCGGCCACAAGAGAACAACATAAAAAATTGTGAACTCAAACCAATTAATCACTGCAGCCTGCACATTCACAGTCCTCAGTCTCCCTCCCTGAGGAGGTGACAACGTTCTAAAATGGCTAAACGCTCACAAGAGTCAATTTTATGTGATCTAGGACCTTGAAAAAAAAACTTGCGTTGACAGGATTTCAATTTTCTTTTGCAATTATTGTCCATATTTTTGATCACACTTCAACTCGTGTTATCGTGACAGGCCTGTCCAGGACTACAGAGTGTGTACGCTGAATGCACTCTCTAGTCCACTAATGTAGATTGACTCATGTGTCCAGTGGGGACCAGCACAGCAGTGTGGGCGGACCAGACAAAGATAAGGAGCCTGCTGATGGTGATAAATACAGTCCCCGTGACGCACCCGTGTAGAGATCTTTACTGGTGAAAAGGGATGCAAAGAGAGCGTCTCGGAGAATGCTAAATTGTGCATATGTACCTGGATGGATGTGACCAGTACGTCCACTTTCACCTGTCAGTCAAGAGGCAGGCGACTACGCTGACAACCTCCTGTCCATCATTCACATGGTTTACACTGGCTAATGAAGCCTTTTACATCAAGGAACCACTCACCCTTTTGCACACACGTACGATACAGTAAAACAGAGGGAACTACTGTATTTTTCGGACTATAAGTCGCTCTGGAGTATAAATCACACCAGCCAAAAATGTACAATGCATAAGAAAAAACTGATAAAGTCAGAGATCAAGAACATACATTTCATCTTGAAAGTCAAGTTACAGTAATAACACTAGAACAGAGAAGAACAGTCTGAACATGTGTCTGATGTGTTCACGTCACATATGAACAGTTATTCACAAAACTAGAGCAGAAACAACAGAACAAGTTTACAGAACTCTCCATCTCACTCCAAATCACTCAATCCACTGAATTCTTCATCCTCGGTGTCACTTCTGAGTAACTCCAACAACTCCAGATAAATCCAGCTTTTTGCCATGATGAGCTTTTGTTTTCTTCATTACAGTTCGAGTTTCCTCCAGTTTTCTCCATCAAACACAAGTTTGTCACTCATTCCAAACTTTCTTTCTGTTGCTTGATTGCTCCTCTCTACCACCATTTTACATACGTTTACGGTGCTCCGCTCAATATATACACTGAGTAATAATGTGTTTGTGCACATTTATTTACTTTTACAGAAACTAAACTTAAGGCCGCATGGCTCATTTGCATTTAGTGAAAAAAACAGCTGGTGCTGATGCAGTGAACTTCTGTAGACTAAAGGACAAGATAATCTATGTTTTTTATCTCTGTATTATCTATGTTTTTAATTATTTTTTTTAATATATTGAATTGCACGAGTATACCACATAGCTTGATTCATGCGTGTTGAGAAGTCAAAAAACACATTTGAATGCTTTTGAATTATGTATTATGTAAAATTAACTATTATGAGCTTTTAGCCATGCATGTTATTATAACGTTCCATCATCATTGACGTACTCAAGGTTGTGTTTTAATTTGATTCATGCATGTTTGAGTATTCTGTATTCTCCTGGATCAGAAGTGTTTCCCCATCTGTACCCTACTGCTCTGTACTGTGATTATACAAAACATCCAGACTCCGAGTCATACTTTTAGGATTCAAAAATGTCACATTTGAAAAGTAAAATGCAAATTTGCTGATTCCTACTGTGAAATGTCTCTGCAGTTTTGAATGGGAATTCAGCGGACCTGTTTCCATTATTAAGCAGCTTTTGTTCAGTATTGTGGGTTTTTTTTTACAATTAGACATGGACCAATATGGGTTTTATCATGGCTGATACCAATAACATCTGTTGATCATTTTGGGACGATATGTAGAGTTGATTTTTATCTTTATCTTTAAAAAAAAATTGATATATGTTAAAATTAGTGTTGTCAAATTATTACTTTTTTAATCAGATTAATCACACTTTAGAATTTTGATCACAATTACGGTAATCACAGTTAATTATTCTTCAATAAAAGACCAAAATATTTGGGCAAAAATGCAATTTATTATCAAAAAGTTGTATTATTGGCATTTTTCTATCGCTGGTAGTTTTGTTGACAACATTGCCGTTGTTTGTCGTGCTCAGCTTGTACAAGTAGCGTCATTGCTGCCGCTGAATCAAACCCGTATTTTTCTTTAAGATGGTATTTTAAACTTGTTGTGTTTCTGTGGAGAGAGTTCATCACTGCAATATCTGCAAACTACCTTAGTTTGATCTAAAGTCCCATCCGGCAGTTTTTTGAAGAGAAATTTGCCGTTGAGCACCAATCACAGTCTCATCTGTCGTCTTCACATCCACGTATGGACAGACCTGATCACTGACCTAATAACCTGCGCCGCCTTTCAGGTCACCATCCATACTTTCGACAGAGGAACATGTGCATTCAAAATAAATTGTGTGTTTAATCTGCGTTAAAAAAAACATTAGTGTAATTATTTTTGTGGTTAATCACATGCATTAGCGCCTTAACGTTGACAGCCCTAGTTAAAATCTATATGTTTAAAAAATACAAATATCGGCCTTATATACAGGGCGTCCCAAAAAATGTGACATCATTTCGGAGGCCAGTAATTTTGTCAATTCTTGTTAAATAACCTCAAATTTTCACAGAATGTACAGAAACAGATCAATATTTTATATTTAATGTTTTATTTTTGTTCTGTTTTCAGGTTGAGCCGTTCACTCCCAAAGAGAACTAATATTGCACCTTGGAATCTGCTCGCACACAGCCATCCAAGACTGTGCAGCCATCAATGCAAAATTTGGAAACAATTCACCAATTGGCAAACAAATTTGGACTTGGGACCAAAAATTTAAAAAGGAAAGTTGTTTATGCAGGGATAAAGGATCTGGGAGACCAACATCAACATCAGAAAAGTGAACGGGAGTGAACGGCTCAAACTGAAAACAGAACAACAATAAAACATTAAATATAAAATCTTGATCTGTTTCTATACATTCTGTGAAAATTTGAGGTTATTTAAACAAGAATTACCAAAATTATTAGCCTGTGAAATGATGTATCTCTATTTACAGTGAACATGTATTATAATGATCTACAAATGCTATAGTTTAATACTAATTTACTACTAAAAAAGCATTAAGTCTTCTTTAAAGCTCGCAAAACAGAATTCACTCACCGGAAATGACGTCGATATCAGTACTCGCATTCAGAACATCCTAATTATTCACCATGATGAGTGTATGAGCACTTTTTAACATTTTGAGGTTTGCTGTCACACTAATGCCAACTACAACTAGCTAAGCGCTCTCTTCCAGATTATGGACATAAATTGCTTATACAGTATATTTGTTCTGACGTTTGCAGTCTTGCCACCAGTTAACATTCTTATAGCTCCATCATGGAAGATGCCAGGAATCCTTTTTTCTTCAGATTTCTTTGACCGGTCGCACCTGTCAGTTCCACTTACATGCTTGTGAGAACCGGGCTCGTTCCAGTGGCCGCAAATGCATTTCTATGGACACAAGGAGAGATGATTGATTCTGCCTCATCTGGGTCAGTGAACTCCAGGCCTTTGTGAGATCTTCATCGATGCTGAATCCCGCAATGCATTTTTCCAGCTTTTTAAACAGGGCTGCACGTTTATGATCAACTCGAGTCTTTTTAATGGAGAAGTCTGCGGCCCATCCTCATGCGGATTGGGGCAGATGGATTTTGAGAAAGAAATTGGACTTTTTTGTGGTAAACTATGCAGATTCTAAATCCATCCATCCATCTTCTCCTGCTTAATCCGGCTGGGTCGCGGGGGCAGCATGCTGCCCAATACTCATAGCACCTGACCCCCTATGAACCCCTCTGCAGGTGGTGAGCCCACAGGAGGGTGGACAACATGGTCCTTGATGTTAGTTCATAGGGGTGCTGCATGTTTTGGGTTGATGGGGGAAACCGGAGTACCCGGAGGAAACCCATCCAGACACGGGGAGGAACATGCAAACTCCACACAGAAAGGCCCAGGCGACCCGGGGATCGAACCCGCAACCTTCTTGCTGTGAGGCCTGAGTGTTGCCACTCAGCCACCGTGCCGCTAGATTCTAAATCTATATTTCTTATTAAAAGAATGGCGAAAGCCCTATGTAGTGGCTTAGAGGCACTTGTCTCCATGGTAATATTATTGCTTTGACTAGAATGTTTCATGGTTTGAAGGTTAAGTTTAGTACATTTCTCCTCACCTGGATTTTTTTCTTAATTTTGCTTTTACATTTTACATTTAATCTATACCACAGGTGTCAAACATGCAACCTTTAATCTGGCTCTCGGCTGATTTTCTATTAAAATATGTACATTTTTCAGATTTTTCAGGTCATTTTCTGCGTCACTCAGAATAGCAGCGTCTCCAGGGCTTCTGTGCGTGGCGCCTCCCACCAGAGCAGCACTTCCCTCTTTCCAAACGCTCTTAAAGGACGATCGTTTTGATTGCTGACCGTGACACCCTCATCACCAAAATGTCCAAAATGAAAAAAGTGGAGCTGAGTGCAGGATTTTCCAAGAAAAATTGACTAATTCCTGTTTGTTTACAGAGGTGAATGGGAAACCTGTCTGCTTGGTGTGTTTGCAACAAGCGGTGGTTCTCAAGGAATATGATCTTAAACGCCATTACAAGACACAGCGAAAAATACATTAAGTTGAATGGAGAATTGAGAAGACAAGATAAGCAAATTATTGTTGGGACTGAAGAAACGGCTATCTGTTTTCGCCCAGAGCCAATATTTCTGTAATAGATTTGCGTTTCTCTGCACAAACATTTGGACTTATTGCTATTTTTGAGGGATATATGCCATGAGTTTTCTGATCCGGCCCTTTTGGGATCAAAGTAGGTTGTATACGGCCCCCAGACCAAAATGAGTTTGACACCTCTGATCTATACTGTGGAACTTTAAACAAAAAAATTTAGACAAAGCGATAACATTTCCATGGAGATAAGCAGGTAACAGACCCTCCACTAGAAATGTTACACAGTGCACCTTTAAAGTACCTATGACAGGTTTTGATGATTCTCTAATTTAGATTTTATCTTTTGTAAATATAAATTGTAGTCTTACACAAATCAAGAAGCAATTTGAGAAGAAAAGTTGAAAAATTTGTAGAAAATTTGAATTAAAGATTTTTTTAAAAAATCATTCAAAAACATTATAAATACGTGTGTGCAAAAATATGGAAATATTGATATATATTGAGCCTAAATTTGTTAATATAGTATCAGTATCGTGGGCTGGTGTATCAATATATCACCAAGAGTATTTTTGGTATCTTAAAGCATTTTTTTTTTTTATAACTGCAGTACACTTATACATATTCACTATTTTCATGTTTAAAGGTGCATTGTGTACCTTTTCTGGTTGGAGGGTCCATGAAAAGCTTTTCTCCATTAGATGTTGCTTTGTCTGGAAAGTTTCACAATATGGTATTAAACCTTTCTATCTTCATGGAGACCAAACCGGACCAAGTTACAGGTCAGATCTGTGGAGAGGCGACGCCGCTCACAGTCAGAACGCCTGTTTTTCTAGGCATTTTTGAGCTATTAAACCACCTGTAATTAAATACTTGTTATGTAGAGGTGTTTAATATCACACTGTGGAACATTCCAGGCAGAGCAATGACATTCCATAGAAACAAGCAGGCGACAGACCCTCAACCAAAATGTTACATAGTGCAAATTTGAAACAGATGTTGCTAAAATTGTTGCTAAAATATTAGGGATGTAACAATAACCGAAATATGGTGATATCGTATCGTCAAAGGTCTCACAATAATATCGTGGACCATCACAATATATCGAATCACAACTCTTTGCTTAAATAAATAGTTCTGATTCAGAAATAGCTAAAAAAAAAAAGAGGGAACTACATAGACCATGATCCTTTGCTCCGTTTCAGTGCCGACGACATGAAGAAATAACTGTTCTAAGCACTTTGAAATCTTCATTCTTTGGATTAAGTTTTGTGAACATATTTTTAGAGGAAAAAGTAGCATATTTACAGTTTTAAATTGCAATACATATCGTACTGTGAGATGTATATGTTGAAAATATGGTACAGAGAGATTTGGATTTCGTTCCATCCCTAATGAGAATAAATGCACCAAATGACTGGTCAAAGCATTTTAGAATCGTAATATCATGAGCCTCCCCACCATATCGTGAGATTTCCCACGATATAGCAATAAATATTGCTATATCGTGAGGTTCATACCGTGACAATATCGTATTGTGAGAATTGGATATCGTTACACCCTTATAAAATATATGGTGGTATAATGGCTCTTAAAAATCACATGTATTGCCATATCGTGACAATATCGTATCGTGAGCCATGCTTCCAGTATTGTATCGGATTGTGAGGGACACTGTGATTCCCAACCCTAATTATAGTGTAAGAAGTCATTTTGTAAGATCGAAGCTTTAAAAACAACTGCAGACTGTAATCATGGTGCACAATTGTTTTACTGTGGATCTATATAACTTGCATTTCGCTTTTGACGTCAGCCCCATTTTCTGCATTGGAAGTGACTGATTATAGACATTACACACAGCAGGCCCGGGCAACAGGAAGTAACTGTTAACTATTGTTCGATGCCAATCACCAGTCTAACCCTCACTGGGAATAGTTTCTTGATTTTGTGCTTGGAGCGGCAAATAGGGGTCGAAGGTTTCAGGTATAGAGAAATATGAAAGACTGACCATTCCTGACAAGCGATTTGCAATTTTTGGATTGGATTCTACTCAAAGTTCACAGTTTAAACGCATCCAGAAGAACTATGAAGTATCTAAACTTCAGACTTAGCTGTTTTATGGAAATTATGGTACTTTAAAAAAAAAAAGTCAGTATTCAGACTGCAATTTCTATTGGAAGCCTGGTGACATTGAATGACACTGTAATTTGGAATATTTTGTCCGTTGTAATCACATGATTGACGTATTATGCCAAATCAAGTTCCATTAGCTTTTAAAATGCCTATGACAGGGAAGACAACTAATTTCTCGAAAAGTGAATATATCTGACAGTGCTCTTACTTGAGTAAAAGTTTTGGATACCCACTGTGAGTTTATCGACCGTGACAAAAGCTTTACTATGTTGACAATGTGAAATTATTTGATTATTTGTGTTTCTTGCATCGCTCTTTCATGATTTGACTCTCATTTGTGAAAATACCGGATTCTGTGCATTATTTTATGGTTCGTCTTTGAAATGATATTAACTTAAAATTACCGTATTTTTCGGACTATAAGGCGGACTTAAAATCCATATTTTTTTTTCAAAAATCAACAGTGCGCCTTAGGTATTCATTCTGGTTGTGTTTACTAACCTCGAACCGATTTTATGTGGCGCACAGCGCTCAAAAATCTGTTAAAATGTTTTAGTACAACTTTGGTAAGCTAAAAAGCCGCACCGCTGGATGGGTTGTCGGAGCATTACGGCAACCGTAGTCAGGGGCCTCGTGGAGTGTATTACTCCATGAGGCCCCTGACTATGGTTGCTTCAACATCATATTATGGTGTGTGTATAAGGAACCCAAAATGGCCCCTGTTCAGAGACATGTGACTCACACGCCCAAGAGAAGTAAACTAATTCAGTGCTTGCATCATTTCAGGTGGATTAACCAAAGAACTCCAACCACTAGATATCGGTGTCAACAGGTCGTTCAAAGTTAAATTGCAGCTGTGTGGGAGCGTTGGACAACAGAAGGTGAACACACGTTCACCAAGACAGAGAGGCAACGCCGGGCGAGTTACGCCACGATCTGCCAGTGGATCGTCGATGCCTGGGCTAAAGGCCGCTACACATGAGGATTTTTCGTTCTTAAGCGATTTTTAAACGTGCAACAAAATGCGCACACCACAGTCATGAGGAGAAGCTTATGAGACTTAAAATCTCTGATCGCAAACACTGCAGCGAAATCTGTCTGCGGACCACAGGATATAAAGCTGTGAGCGCGATCACGTCAGCTGTTTCCTGTCTACAGTAAAACCACTCCTTTTGAGAGTCTGAAGTGTTTAAAGATCAGAGCTCTGCACTTCGAGTTTAGACAAGTCAAAACTGTGTTGTTATTATTTATAAAATGTGGAGCAATACTTCAGATACAGGATTTTTAAAGCATAAAAGAGGCGATAAAGTCCACAGGAAGTAGAGTCACTGTCGCTAATCTGCAGTTTTATGCTCTGCGCTCTGTAAAGAAACATGCGAGGAACAACTTTCACCTTTTTACTTTCAAAGAACGCTTCAAAATGGATTAATAGCGCGGTTGTGTGGACTGGATGGCATTATTTGTCGAGGACAATTTCTATGGATAAGATGTGGATCAGATGCTCCACTTTAAATTTACCACTTTATAGGAGGTGAGTAATAAAGTCTTTATTTTCGCTATATCCCGAGTCTATATGTTGTGTCTCTGTGTCCATCGCTCCTCTGATCCTGATGCTTTGTTTTATCGGCTGTTACCATAGTGTTATTGATGTTTGGTGGTTCTGATCTGACACTGAGTCCACACATGATGAGCAGCGGATTCAAAATCGCACACGAGACAAAAAGTCGGGTCACGCCTCCTCGAACTCAGGGAGAAGAAATCACAGCCAAAATCGGGCAAATTCTCCTGTAGTGTGTGTATACAACCAGTCAACCATTGCCCAGACAGTCACTCTTGCTGTTACTTTTACTTGAGTACTAGTTTGACCAAATTTACATTTTTACCCATACTCTTGGACTCCTACTTTGTACTTCTACTTAAGTGATATTATTTTCGAATACCAGTACTCTATACTTGAGTACTGCTTTTGACTACTCTACCTACCTCAGATACACAAACATGCCTGGAGTTGCTTTAATAGACATCATTTCAAAGTACCAATACTCTTGATTTGTAGTATTTTGGCTCCTCTGCTCACCTTTTATAACACATCTTGTTTAACCTTAGACAGTATTAAATGACAGCACAATTCATTGAGTGTGAATTGGGCCGAGGGGAGGACGGGCTAACTCGTTTGACCTTTCCGGTGTCCACTCTGCATCTGTCTGCACCAGCAAACACAGAGAGGCAGGCGGCTCTAATAGAGGTCACCGTTTGTGTTGTCCGTGGGTCTGAAATGTAATGAGATGTGCTTGGACCGCTCGGGTTAGAATGGTGGGCATCGTGCAAAAGTCACAGCTAGAAGAATTTGTTACTGGCTGCGTTGAGTGTAAAGAAGGAAAGCTAACAGTTAAAGGTCCTAAATTACACAAAATTGACTCTTGTGAGCGTTAAGATGGAGTTGTGGCAAAGGAGAAATTCAATTTGTCAACTGGACAAACGTATTTGGTTGAATATGTTTCTCAGCTCATCCAAGCTCCTTCAGTTCTGGTCAGATCGCTGCCTTTTAACACTTTCGGCCAGTTAACAAATTAAATTTCTCCTTTACTATGGATTCTACTGGGGCAACTGAGGGATTTTACACCTGGAGTTGTTTTTTTTTGTTTTGTTTCATTCACACATGTTTGAGTGATTATTATTAGATTATTATTAGATATTAGATTATTATTAGACTGTCTACATCTCAAATAATTGCCCTTGTTTCAAATAATTTCCCATGAATAACATTTGTCTAAGTCTATCTCAAAGCTCAAAGTACTCTGCTCCACCTCGTGATGTCATGAAGTGGTAGTTTTCAGGTTAGCAGAGCAGGAATTCTGTAAATGATTCAAGAGAAAATGAGTTTAAAACACAGTGGAGCACCACGTGACATCACAAGGTGGAACAGGTGTGAGTGTTTTTTGTTTGAGAGACGAACTCAGCCTAAGTATGCAGGGTTTGTGTGTTTATGTTCATGTGCAAATGAAACAAAACACAACTTTAGGTATGTGTGAAATGAGCAAGCAACAGAAATCAGAAAATAGTGTAATATGGACCCCTTAAAGGTCCACTAGAGAACTTTTCCACAGTATGGCAATAAAAACAACTCATCCGTTTTTTTTTTGTTTTGTTTTTTTTCATTTTGGTTTTAGAGATAAGTAATAAAGAAAAGAGTTGTTTTTTCCTTTTTCTTATTTTTGGTTCTATATTGAAAAAGAACAAACGAATGATACACGGATTCTTCTCTATTGGGTTGTTTTATTACTAGAACTTCTATAACTCCCCTTTCAAGATGAAATGTTGGTTCTTGGTCTCTGATTTTATAAAATAAATTTCCCCCAAAAAGTGCCACTTATACATGTTTTTTCTTCTTTATTGTGCATTATTTTTTGGCTTATAGTCCGAAACATACGGTAACTGTGTTGCTAGGTTGTATTCTATAGACCCTATAAGAATACAAGTGAAGTGATAAAAAAGCGGCACACGCATTTTGTCAACGGAAGAGGCATTGTTGCCCATTCATTCCAATTTATTCAGAATGAACACGGACAGACGAAGATGGAGATAAAAACATTTCCAGCACCAAAATGTCTGGTTGTTATGTGTGTCTAGTTGTCAGAATCAGTTTTCTACCAGGGGACTAAAGTTTGAAAGTTTAACTCACTGATCGCACAAGGATCTGGCAGTTAGACACCATTTGCCAAGGTCAGTTTGTTGAGGAAATATTCTTGACCTTTTGACAATAATCCTTCCTTACTTCTGTTGCCAAAATGTGTGCACAGCCGAGCCTACATCATCACTGTTTACTCACACTAAAATGGTCTTTACCAGCTTTGGCACTGATACTGCAATTTTTTCTATATATTTTAACACAGCCCTAACTTACTTGCCTTTGTTTGTTTTTAATTTTTTTTAGATAAAGCTGAAAATGGAGAGGTGTACCAAAGAAAAAGAGGCTCACATCCCACCAGCGCGGAGTTACAGGAAGCAGGAAGCAAACAACAGGAAGTCACAGAAAGAGCGGGAGGCAGTTGGCGGCGCATCCTCCTTCTCATTCTCGCCATCACCATCCACAACATCCCAGGTACGAAGAAACATGTATTTAGACCATATTTCTATATCCACACCAGAATACATGAACTGCTTGAGACCTGTTTTATATAAGGACTTGTATTGGTTTAGTTCTGGTCTGGGTTTAGTCCTCCTAGGGTTCATTCAGAGAGCTAAGGTGTACTCACTGACCCAAATATTTACCCTCTGATGTTTGGTGGTTATTCATAGAGTTTCTGACATCACAAAATCTTCCAAGACAAAATTGCCAAAATATTTTGCACCATAGACTTTCTAATAACTGGACGGAGGGAGCGCGACACCACCCACAGACTTCAGTGGAAACCAAATGAAGCTCATTGAGGATAGTAGTAACCGTCTAATCTGCACCCAGGGCTGTGTTTGGAATTACAAGCATGAAGCCAAAGAGCCGATAAGGAGAAAAGTGGTTGAAGTTGCACGTCCCCTTGCACAGCTGGTTTGGCATGGGGTGGGTGCTTAGCAACGAGACTGTCAATCAATTTGTTGCTAACGCTAATGGGAGTGACCTCAGTGAAAACAGGTGCCGGACTGGACTGTTATTCATGTTCATACACTATATTGCCAAAAGTATTCACTCAGCCATCCAAATAATGGAAAGCAGGTGTTCCACTCACTTCCATGGCCACAGGTGTATAAATCCAGCACCTCGGCCTCAGACTGTTTCTACAAACATTTGTTCCAGCATGGTACTGTGACTGTGACCAATCGCACTTCTTCGTCTGCCAATCTGATGGACAAGTCTGGGTTTAGCGGTTGCCAGGAGAACGGTACTTGTCTGACTGCATTGTGCCAAGTGAAAAGTTTGGTGGAGGGGGATTATAGTGTCGGGTTGTTTCTCAGGAGCTGGGCTTGTCCCCTTAGTTCCACTGAAAGAAAGAAAGAGATTTTGGACAATTCCATGTCCCAACTTTGTGGGAACAGTTTGGAGATGGCCCTTCCTCTTCAACATGACTATGACCAGTGCACAAAGTAACGTCCATAAAGACCTGGAGACGAGAGTTTGGTGTGGATGAACTTGACGCCTGCACAGAGTCCTGACCTCAACCCGATAGAACACCTGTGGGATGAATTAGAGCAGAGACTGAGAACCTCAGGCCTTCTTGTCCTCACAAATGTGACCTCACAAATGCACTTCTGGGAGAGTGGTCAAAAATCCCCATAAACACACTCCTAAACCTTGCAGACAGCCTTCCCAAAAGAGTTGGAACTGTTATAGTGGCAAAGGGTGGACCGACATCATATTAAACCCTGTGGATTAAGAACGGAATGTCACTTAAGTTCATATGCGAGTCAAGACAGGTGAGCCAATACATTAGGCAATATAGTGCATCTTAATTTAGGGACAGCATAGCCATACAATTTTAAGGTGCCCATGACAGGTTGTATCACTCATTTTACTAAAACACAGTTCATTATATTCATTGGAAGATTTAGCTCTAACTGTTATACGTTTTTCCCAGTTTGGCCAATTTGTTAGGTTTCAAATTTTACTTCCTGGTTGGAGATCATTGCATCACACCAGGGAATTTCATAACTATTACCTGGCAGCCATGTAATACACTGGGCCAAAACTCTTCCAGTGTCACAGATATTATAATTTGACAAATACAAATACAAAAATACAGCTTTATTTTTGTTGAAGTCATGTTTAAAGTCTCAAAAAATGGCTTTATTGCCTGTAAATTGTGCCAAACTTTCTCCCTGCAGTGTGATGTCATCAATACTGAACTGTTATTTTCAACATATTTTTCTACTTTACTTGGGAAATTTCTTGTTGATTAGTGTAAAACTATAATTCATATTTACAGCAAGTGTTATTCCACCAAATTAAGTCAAAATAAAGAATCATCAAACCCTGTCACCTGGACTTTAAGGTCAAAATGATGAGTCTGACAGCAGCAGTTACAGAGAGAGGACCCACAGTTTTTTTAATAGGAAGTGAATTGCAACCAGAAAGAACCATCTTGTGAGATTTTTTCCCCCCATGCTTTTACATTTGAATTGGACAAAACTTCACAAAATGTTATAGTTCTGTAAATCAGACAGAAATAATGTGAAATAGTCTCTTTTGTCTCGTCTCGTCGTGTGGAAATGATGTCTCGTCCCGCTCCCAGTTATTGGTTTTGCGATGGATCTCAGTGGTCTTAAAGCATTTATATTGTAAGTTCTGGGACTTCGCTTATAATTCTAGTGGCATTTCTCAAACCAGGCCCGCAGTGAAAGCTCGACAGTGAAAAATCGCTTTGGTCTTTTATTACCCCGAGGTGTTAAAGGCTATACTTCAGCACTCGCTTTCTATCCATCGTAGTATTTGTCTGTTTGATCGACTCCAAGTGCAAACATGTCAAACCAGCGGGATAGAATGAGCAGCGATAATTATACGTTTGCTAATTACTGTACGGAATCTATTCATCCCTTCTGACCACTGCCTGGTTTCACCTTTGGATTTAAAGACGAGGTATTTTACTTTTATAGGGTATTACCTGGCCGAAAATACCATCAAATTTCACAAAAGTTTCATTTGTTTTTGATGATCTGTGTTCCTCCGATGATTTTGCTCTCCATGTTAAGTCACTCCCCCTTCAGAGCGCTATCACAACACAATCAGTTTGAAACACTAACGAAACTACTGCACGCATCAGCTTTGTCCAGTGTACAGTTTTGTAAAGGGATGTAACAATAACTGAAATATGGTGATATCGTATTGTCCAAAGTCTCACAATAATATCGTGGACCATCACAATATATTGAATCACAAGTCTCTTTGCTTAAAAGAATAGTTCTGATGTAGAAATAGCTAAAAAAAAAAACAGAGGGAACTACATAGACCATTATCCTTTGCTCCGTTTCAGTGCAGGCGACATGAAGAAATAACTGTTCTAAGCACCACGTGTATCATAGCAACCACAAGAGCCAATCATGGTTGAGGTGGTTAAATGTGCCGCCCTCCTCACAGCAGAGCAGTGATGTGATACTCTGCACCTGCACGAACCGCTGTGTTTCAGTGATTCTTGAGAATAATAAGGAAACTTTTAGCTTTTATCATCAAACTTTAAATAGTAAGTTTAAGTAATTGATTTATGTTGTATGTTCTGTTATGTCTAAACAACAATATAATTGCAATTTAACAAAACTCACTTTACTTTATGCTAGTTAAATTATGCTAGTTAAGATTCTAGTAACATTAGCTATTGTAATTATTTGAGATAATTTGTCATTTTATTTCAAAAATAGTCAATCGGGGCAGGAAAGCAGGAAGGGAACTTATTTAGCAGCGAAACTAGCTGTCAATCAAACCTGTTGCTAATGCTAGGCGGCAGCGACCTCGGGGAATGAAGGCATCTGATTGGTCCATTATTTATGTTCATATCTTGATTTAGGAACAAGATACAGAAATGAAAAATTCAGGATCCCGTGTCGCGGGTTCATACCAACATTTTAAGACCAAAATGACAAGGCCACAGCAGCAGGTCCAGAGAGAGGAGAGATAATGTGAGTCAATGGGAAAAAGGGAGAGAAGGAGCCGGAAGAGCCTCCTGGAGCACTTCCTGTTTGGCACACGGCAGCTAACGCTTTAGCTATGTCCACTCATATATATGTCTATGTGTATATGGTGAAAATATGGTACAGAGAGATTTGGATTTCGTTCCATCTCTAATGTCAATAAATGTTGTACCAAATGACTGGTCAAAGCATTTTAGAATGTCAGTCTTGTTATTATGTAGAATACCATAATATCGTGAGCTTTCCCACCATATCGCAATAAATATCGTACCGTGAGGTTCATACTGTGACGATATCGTATTGCAACTTGGATATCATTACACCCCTCGTTTTGTATCATGTTTTTCTATATTTATGCATTGATCTTTGCATAATACACCATCTGTAACTACTAGGTCTAACCAAATTGTGTGAAAACCCCACATTTTTCTTTGTAACTTGTCTCCATGGAGATATTATTGCTTTGCGTAGGTTGTCCCATGGTACATCATTAATTTAATTTTCAAGGCAAGGTATTATTTACCAGTTAACACAACTGTGATTGAATTAATGCCAGATAGATTACTTTAATATTTGCGAGGAGGAAACAACATTCTAACATAGACCCGAACATAATATGGGTCTAGAATAATTTAGGCTTACTGGTTCTGACGAAATACTCTCTACTCTCGTTTCTTTTTGTTGTCTGTTTTTTTCATTTTTCTTCATAAGCATCCGTATTTGTTTTGACGCAAACGGATCATGCGTGTTCCTGGAAATCACGGCCATCTGAACTCTGGGAGATTGAAAAGTCACTGTGTCGAAGAAGTGTGTATCCCGGACCCTCGGTAATGATTTTTTTTCTGTTCTTTTCCGAGGATAGAGCTCATTTGACATGACAGAAGGGAGCTGCTGACCCCACTGTGGATTTGATAGTCCATATGCTGTTTGAGGAAAGACGGGGCCACATGACACAATTTGCCGCCATAAATATTCAAGAAGCTTATTGTCAGAGGGAAGAGAAGCGGGTTTATGTTCACGCTAGGACTGGAAACATACAGTATACTCTTGCCATTTACTATTTAGAGGGCATGATCGGTATTTTTTATGTTTTTGATCTAGTTTTGTTTTAAATAAATCTGCATTTTCCTTGATTCTGCCTTGAATTGGAAAAGAAAACTGCATATAAGGTGCGTATTGCGCTGTTGGCGTCATGGGAACAACGTCAGTGATTGTTTGAACACTTGAAAATTACCACACGCAATGGACGTTACTTATGGGTAAGAAAATACCATTCGGATCAATGCGTTCTTTCAATAGAGCAAAATGAAAAGCTAGCAGCACATATTTTATTCGAAATCAATATAATAAATGGTCTGTATAATATCAGCAGTCAAATTAAAATTCTAATTTGAGTTGGTGCAATAATCACATTGTAAATGCTCTGCAAAGAACAAAATATTCCTGTGGATCTTGTACCTGTTATTTATCTACAAACGTGTTCTGAAATTAATGTGATTCGTTTATTTGATTTGTTTGACAATGTACAGGAGCATTCATCACAAAAAAAATGAAAAGATGCTTTGTACCAGACTTTAGGTCTCAGAGAAAATGTCCATCTGCAGTCCCTGAGACAAACAATGTTACGGACAATGTTTAAAACAAGTAAGGCTGACAAAAAGAAGGTTGGACTGAACATGAGGTATAAAACAATACAATTCATAATATTTACAGTGTCGTGATACCTCCCCTGTCCTTTTTTCATGTCTAGTCTAACTTTAATGTCTCAAAAACTCCTTATTTCTAGTTATTTCTATTTTCTCAAGCCTTTTTCCCCCCTTGTTCTCCACGCATCATCTTGTGACCAGCAGGAAACACCAAAGAGTCTTGTATATTATTAGTGCGTATTTCAGTCTTCTCACAAACACATATGCGAAATGTACTTTTTTTGAGCTTTTGACTATATTATACTGTTTTCCCCTCATCAAAACATACCTGAAATTCTATTTTGTTTAATTCACGTTCGTTTCATCAATCCAAAGTTGTCTTCTCTGAACGCTCTAAAATGCTCAGTTCACATTTTCCCCGGATTGTTGCGTCACAGATGAAACTACCGACTTCTCCTGTGCAGTTGATAAAATGTGATGCTACTAAAATTTTAAACTCGATTCCGATACTAAGGAATAGACTTGATACTCCACAATGATAATAAAAAAAACGCTCTTTCTTTAGACAATAGAATGTGATTTTCAACATTAAATAATAGCACTTTTGTTTCTATTCCCATGTGCTCTTATAGCTGTGTAATCCCTCAGGTCCATGGGTTAGATTGACCCGATTTTCTCCGGTTTGTGTTGGTTGGTAATAATAAAACTGTGAAACGTCTGCGTAATTAAGGAAAATGTCTATGCACTCAGCACTGTCAGTCAGTATAGTCATATTTTCTTTGTGTTTTGGTCGTTTTTAAGCAGTTTTTCTGTATTTTACCAAAGCAAATGACAATATATGCCTCTCTGTACTGTTGTCAGGGATCAGATTTGTCAAAAATAGGCACATTTCTTGTATAAAACTGGGACAAATCGCTGGTTTTGGAGAAATCGGCTGGGACGGGGGACACAAACTACAGTATTGCACGTCTTTGCTTCTCCACTGAAACATCTCCACTCGGCACTTAAGTAATGACGACCATCTATCTTCAGAGAGACCTGAAATAGTCCATAAAAGCTGTCGCAGCCAGATCATGGCGCTCTATGACACGGAGCTGCAGATGGATGGCGGGGTTTGGGTGGACCATTACGCCTGTCGTCCCCCCCGTGATGGATGAGCGCAGGTGGGACGGGCGCTGCAGGCCAAACACGTACTCGTAATGAAGACAAACAAGCTGGATTTAGTGTTGTTAGTCATCGCAATTATGTCTTTATGGAAACGCCCGTCATTCCAATTCAGGGACTGTTAAGGTAAGTACAGATATATTGTATTAGCAGCTCTAGAGGGCAAAAGAAGTCTGCTGCCTGCTGTCTGCCTCCAATGGGACATCATGCTGGTTATTGTTAAAGTAAGTGAGGAATAACTTTGGACTAGTTCTAGTTTTCATGTTTTCAAGACATATTGTGCTTGTGTCTGCTATATAATTATAATCTATGATACCTGTGGATTATTATGTTTTCATTTAGACATTTTCAGTCGTAATATTCATCGAAAACGTGTATCATGTATATTTACGCAGAGTTGTCATGTGGGATTACATACGCTTGTAGGTTTAGCACTAGAGAGAATCTCAGAGCTAACGGTAAGGAGCCCGGGAGAGATGACTAAATTACTCAAAGATCTCAAAGATGCATGAATCTTAAACCTCTAAAACAAATATCTTTGCATAATACACCATCTGTAACTACTACCTTTAATTCTGAATAAAAGTAATTTAATTCTGGATAAACATTAATTCTGCTTTAAAAAGACCATGTAAACACTTAATTCCTAATGAAAATGATTATTCTAAATTAAACTTAATTCTGAAGTAAGTGGGTGGTTTATTCCGATTTTAAAGCCGAATTAATTTATTCCCCGATCATGTAAACATTTATACTTCTTAATTAAAATAATTGCAGTCGTTCGTGCTCCTTGGGTCGTCCTTCTGACGCGATCCGGACGATCCGGCTCCTCCAGTCGTCTCTTCAGACTTTCATCCACGTCTCTTTGGATTTGTGAGCAGGATGTGGGAGTGGGCTGAGGTGTGGCAGCCTCAGACTCAGTTTGTCTTCTCCCTCCTTCTCCGACACACTAAAGCGTGAGGAGAGAATTCTCCAGCTGCTGCTTCATTATCATCGGAACCACTGCGGAAAAAGTTTGGATCGTGTTTGTGTCGGCGGCATAACGACAAACTGAGATGACAGAAAAGCCAGTAGCAGCTGAAGTGTGTGTTTTCTTCCCAAAGACATAAATACGTTTGTGTCTCTGTCCATTCAAAACCCTTCCCCACCCCCAGACGCTGAGCGGAATTAAATAAAGTTTATTTAACGTGTTTCTCATGTAAACCTCAATTCGGAATTCTTATTTCCATGTAAACTCGAAGGAGAATATCCAAACTATTTAATTCAGAACAATTAATTCGGAATTAAAAAAAACATAATTTAAACTTTTTTTTACTGCAGAATCCTACGTATATGAACGATTTTTAAAAAAATAAAGAGAACAAAGTAAGTACAGAACAGTGGGTGTATACTCTTTATGGTGAAAACAGACAAAATGATTGAAAACGTCTTGAAACTAAGCTATAAAACACGCACAAGTCACTCTAAATACAACTTTGAGAGTGGAAATGGGAAGGAAATAACTATAATATGGATAAAAGCTCTGAAAAGTCAATTTTGCAGAATAAGTCTGTTATATCTCTGTGGAGACAAACGGGTGATGCCATCAGGCCAAGATACAGGTTAGATCTGTGCACGGGTGACCATGCTCTTAGTCAAAATGCACGTTTTCAACACAATAAACCATCTGCAATTGAACAAATGTAAGATAACTTAACGCCACACTTTAAAATTCCAGGCAAAGCAAAAAAAATCTCCATGGAGACGGGCAGGAGGTGGACCCACTACCCGAAAAAGTCCATACAAAAGTTTTAAAAGAAACAGATTTAAGAGTGAAGAACGAGTCTATAGTGCTGTGAACATTGCTTTGAACCACTCCATTATTTTTATTGAACTAATCCAATTATTAAATACTAATATGACTGCGGGAATGATATTTCAATCCTTTTTTCTTTAATTATAATTCACTGTGTCTTATACAAGCAGATCTTATGAAACAGATGTTATTCAAATTGTGAGGAATCTAATTAAAATACTATAAAAGCTTCACAGTGTTTAGTAATGAGGGAGATGTGATGAGTTTTAGACATTTGAATACATTTTCCTAAGTCATTTTGCATAAATAATATCCCCTGATAGACTGTGTTTATGTGATGGAGATCGCAGATTACATTTTCAGTGTTTCGTGACTCCAACACATCAGTTTTAAGACGGAAAAAAATGGCATAAAAGGGGCTCGGATGTGGCTCCAGAGTAAGAGTAACCCGAGGTCGTGTGATTGGAACAGATGTGTGTACATACAGGAGATTAAAGCGAAGTGGAGCTGACAGCTGGATCATCTCTGAGGCTTTAAAGAGAATAGAACATTAAAGGTCCAACATTACAACAAATAACATGAACTCTTGTGAACTTTAAGCCACACACTACAGGAGAATTTGCCCGATTTTGGCTGCGATTTCTTCTTCCTGAGTTCGAGGAGGCGTGACCTGACTTTTTGTCTTCGTGTGCGATTTTGAAGCCGCTGCTCCTCATGTGTGGAGTCGGTGTCAGTGTAACCACCAAACCTCAGCGACGCTACAGTAACAGACAATAAAACAGAGCATCAGGGGCAGAGGAGCGACGGACACAGAGACACAACATACAAACTCGGGATATAGCGAAAATAAAGACTTTATCACTCACCTAAAGTTAAGTGGTACACTTAAAGTGCAGCATCTCACCCACATTATCCATAGAAATTGTCCTCCGCAAATAATGACATCCAGTCCACAAAACCGCGATATTAATCCAGTTTGAAGCGTTCTTTAAAAGTAAAAAGACGGTGAAGCTGCAGATTAACGATCAAGACTCTACTTCCTGTGGGATTTATCGCCTCTTTTATGCTTTTAAAAATCCTGTATCTGAAGTATTGACGGGAAACAGCTGACGTGATCACGCTCACAACTTTATACCCTGTGGTCCACAGACAGATCCTGCTGCGGTGTTTGTGATTTTTAGTCTCATCAGATTCTCCTCGTGTCTGTGGTGTGCGCATTTTGTCGGATGTTTGAAAATCGTTTAAGACCAAAAAAATCCTCTAGTGTGAAGAGAATGTTAGAATGTTTTTACTTCCTTAAGAACTAAGAACATACCTGAAGTTGTGTTTTGTTTCATTCCCACATGTTTGAGTAACCCTTTAGCATTAGTCTGTGTGTATCTCCAAAGCTCAAAATGCTCTGTTCCACCTTGTGATGTCATGAAGCGGTGGTCTTCAAGTTCAACTAACAGAGTACAAAGAATTCTTGTAAATTGTCAATTGTCTGACAGTGTTCTCTCCAGTACTGGGTCCTCCGCAGGGATGTGTCCTATCTCCAGTTCTGTATATTATGTACACGAGCACCTCTAAGAGCAGCCAGGAGCATAGTTACCTCATCAGATTTTCAGACGACACTGTACGGCTGTCTCTTCTTCAGGGCACACAGACAGGTCATGGTGGTGCTCTCCCTGAATTTGTCACCTGGTGTGGAGACAACTACCTGGACCTCAATGTGTCCATAACCAAAGAGTTGACTGTGGACTTCAGAAATAAATGTCCAAACCATGAGGTCAGTGTTATAAATGAAGTGAATGTAGAAATCGTTGACTCTTACAAATACTTGAGCACAGTATTTGACTCAGATCTTAAGTTTGACAAAAACACACATTCTGTTGTTAAACGAGGTCAACAAAGAATCCACTTTCTGCGCAAACTGAACTCTTTTAATGTCTCTAAACCTATTTATGTGCCTTTTGTCATTCTTTTATTGGGAGTCTTTTAACCTTCTCTTTTATTTGCTGGTTTTATGGTTTGTCAGTCAAGGACAAAAACAGCCTAAACAACATTGTAAAAACTTGTTCACAGATTCTGGGGGTGCAGATGCCCAGTCTTCACTGTGTGTGGAGCAGACAGGTGCTGCTCTTTACTTGAAATTTGTCTTTTAATAATGTTATTTCTACTTTTATTTGACCTCTTGCACTGGCACTTTGTTCCTTTTGCACCTTATCTTATGCCCATTTTTGCTTCTGCTCAAATGTCCACATGAGCTTGTGTCTGTTGATGTGTGTTTGTGTGTGTTGTGCCTATTCTGCTGCTAAATGTGATGTGACTGCAAACTGAATTGCCCCTCAGGGATAAATAAAGTTTTCTGAATCTGAAGTTAACACCAACAGAACAGCGAACAGTTTACAGAAATTCCAGGACTGAAATCATCCAACTGATTCTAGTGAAGGTGTCTGAAGTTTAAACATGCAGTGTAGCACTTCCTGTTGAGAAAAGAACGCAGTCTAAGTACGCAAGGTTGTGTGTTAAACGTGTGGGAATGAAACAAAACCCAACTCCAGGTCTGTTTGTGATGAAGAAACAGCAATATAACGGATCTGAAAGTAGAGACATATGTGACCTTTAAAACGTTTGTCATAAATACAAACATACCAACACCTTCAGTCCACTTGTGCTAAAAGCGTGACTTAACACCTAAACTTCGCCCACGGCCACATTTCGAATAGAGCTGCCATGTATTTTATTCCAACAGTTGCCGTGGGCGCCTCCATCATCATTCAGGTTGTATTATTTGGTCTGAGGCTGTGTCTATACAGGCTGTAAAGCGGTTTTAAAGCCTCCAGAGAGACGGCGCTGTGTGGACGTGTTGGTGCACATGAACACTAAACAGTTTACACAAATAAACCTACTTTATATCATATTTTAGTGGCAAAACTTTTCTCAAATTCTGAGTTGAAATAAACGGGATTCTCGCTTAACCAGAAATACAAAAAAATGCTTGATTTAGTCGCATTTACGGGCAGAGCAGAGTAAGAACAATACTAGGAAGTACCTGGAAGATTAAAGAGGGGAGATGAGAGGAATGTGTCTAACAGGTATCTGAACTTCAAACTCCACCACGCCTGCCAGGCTTTCATGAGGGCAGTGCTGTGTGATGTCATGTAGTGCTTGATTCTGCAGTGGCCTGAAAGCAGCACACACTTTTGACTGTTTTTGAGCAGATAGCTGTAATTTTACCTGGAATCAGGGTTCCTACAGTGTCTTAAAAAGTCTTAAAAGCAGTGAATTTATTAATTTGAAAATAATACCTTAAAAAGCAAAACAAAATCTGGGTCTTAAAGTTTGTGCAGTACGTAACTTCTCTGTACGACATTTATCCTCAATAGTTTAATTTGTCGACCATCATTATTTGGTTAAATAACGTCGCCTAAATAAAGAGCGGCGAAACCAATAATCGAGAACGCAACGCAGCCCGAGTCCAAATCCTCCAAACACGTCACTGAAGATCACCACAAGCAACGAGCTGAACAGAAACACGGAAAATCCAAGAAAATCTCAGCAGAACACAAAGTTTGATTAACGCCGTTATGTTGTCTTTTTAATGTTTGTTTTACGTTACCGAGCGTCACATTTCATGCTGGTCTCTCTACTCCCCATATTCCTTTGTTTGAGAAATAAATGAACAGAATTTTGTTTTTCTTTGCTGGTAGGTCTGTGAATAGGTATTGCTTTTTTTTTTTTTATATGTAAATAGTCTTAAAAAGGTCTTAACCCCCGAAGACCCAAGGGCAATTTTAGTACATTTCTCCTTGCCTGGATTTTTTTTTCTTAATTTAGCTTTTTAAGATGTAGGACCAGAATAGAGATGGGAAAATAAATAAATAAATAAAATAAAATTCACACTCTTTTATACACAACACACAGCAAACATGTATAAACAACTTTCTGGACATTAAAAATGCTTAGTTTAAGGCCTTAGCTACAAAAATGCAAAATATCAAGTCTGTAAGTAAACTAAAAATATCCTTATTGCCTAAGTGCGATCGCCTCATTACTTTTCTGGTGCCAGTAAGTTTCTATCTTTTATGGTTAGACAGTTATGTGTGGTTATATACAGGGGTGCACATAACTGGTACGCTGGTACGCATGCGCAGCAAAAAATAACGAATGTGTAATGCCACTTCAGTTACTGAGCGCCTTTGCGTAGCCCACTTGACTTGACCGATCGTGTCATATCAATCTTACACATGTCCAAGTCCAACTACTGTCAAAAATGTCTAAAAAACAACAGACATTAAGCAGCTTCTTTGGCGTTTCCCCGCCTACAAAGAAACACCAACCGGAGCCAGAGCCGAAGAAAAGACTTTTTTCGGAAAAGTGGCTTCAAGATGTGCAGTGGCTTGAAGCTAACGATGAACGCACTGAAATGTGGTGTAAGCTTTGCCGCTCACATCCACACCTAGCAGATAAAACAGGTGCGTTTTATAAAGGTTCAAAGAATTTCAACCATCCTTTATTTGACAAGCACGAAAAGAGCAAAGAGCATACGAATGTGGTGCAAGCCATTGCTAATAAACAAGCTAGCCGAGAAGAACTGTCCAGTCGCCCACTTAGCAGATGGCTGTGGATGGAGACAGCTAATCGCAGGCTCAACCAAAGACCAACCAAAAGAGGTGCATCTGCAGCATCTTCATCATCTACCATGCAGGGAGCGGAAGCAGTGGAGAGTGGGGGCGAAACAGAGGTGGACAGTGGGAGTGACACGGAGGACAGTGGGGGCGACATGGAGGACAGTGAGGAAGATGGCACTTTTTAAGACCTCGCTACATAATGAGTGAGTACCAAACTCCATCTCCTGGTACTCACCTGAGTAACTCACTGAAAAAGTTATGTGCACCCCTGGTTATATAAAACATATTCCTCAGAATCGTATACGATGTCATAGGTCTTCAAGTGTTAAAAAGACTTGAATTTCACTTGAAGAAAACCTGTAGGAACCCTGTGTATGTACTAAAGTTGCTAGGACTGGGAACAGTGGATAATACTATTGCTGGTTTCAGATGACTCCATGTCAACGTCACAAAAAGCAGATGAAGGTCAGGAGGACAGAAGCACAGAACCCCGTTTACCGGCATTGATTTGCCGCCAAAATGCCTAAATTCTGTGCGTCTGTGGTGGCTGCAACTGCTCAAATCGAGAGAAAGACACATGTTTTTTTTTTTTTTTTTTCATGTACTTAAAGTGGTGTGTCACAAGGGATTTAGTTTAAAAAAATGTACAGAATGAAGATAACAAAAGTGGATCGACAATCTCCGGTTAAAACAGGTGCGGAAACAGACAGTGCTCGAGTTTGCAGAGACCGTTTTGTAACAGGAAAGGATTGTGTCATTTATTATTGCATATTTTCAAAGTTTTTTTTTTTTTGATAATTATTTAAAAAGACAAGTATCGTAAGTGGCGGTAAACTGTTACATTATAGGTCCTAAAATGTAACGCAAAAAGCTTTATGTGGTGCTAAGTTTATTTTCTTACTGCTGTAGTTTGGTGTTTTATACCATTTTTAATCATTAGTTCAGGTTGTCCTAGTGCAGCGGCTGATTTTAATTCTGAATAGTTGTAGCCTCCAGGTTTTTAAGGGGGTTTCATTTGGTTTGCAGTGTAATACGAGGTCTGCAGCACCAGATCAATTATTATATCCATCGCCTCAACGCCGGGAAAATCCTCCAAACTGTATCAAAATTCCAACTTCTCTATATCGTACGGGTCATAACATATATTTAGACTTATTTTTTCATAATAGCAGGTCTGTGCCGGCCCGTCCAAGCTTTTTGTGTACTCGCGGTCACCCAGTGTGCTGTTTTGAAGCGGAGCAAAACATCATATACACAGTTCAGTAGCAAAAAAGCTGATTTAGTGCTTATAGTTCCACCTGCAATTATGTTTATTAAAAGCCCTGTGGAAATGGCTGCAATTAGACTTTAATCCGAGCTTTGTTTTAACACAATCTGACCAGAAAGAACTGACTTAGCTGGAACTACAACAGCCGATTTGTGCTGTTATACAAGTCCCTCAAATTGTTCAGCTATTATTATATGTCATCTAAAGCAATTTTGAAATTTCAGGCAATTTAAAAACTCATCGGGTTGTTAGTATGCTAATGTGTACAATACATAGCGATGACTAAAAAGATGACTAAAATGTGAAATATTCTCTGACTTTCCAAACCACATTGCACAACTTCAGAAATATTATATATTGAGGCCTTGAGGTGTTGCAAAAAGAAACATTTTAATAGAAAGTATATTAAAAAGTCTATTAATGCTGGTCACAAAAGCGCAACAAGAAGTCGGGTTTGTACAATTACCGTTTGACAGTTGCATTTAACACCAAGGTAAAAATCCTCACTGAAGTTTCATTAAAGTCAAGCCACAATTAAATTAAGCGGATCATGTTTTTTTCTTTTTTTTCCTTGTGAGTTACTGTGTTAGAGGTGGATAACTGCGCACTCGCTTAATTCACTTATCTCCCAATGGACAATTCCTCTGGGTAATAATTAGGAACCTGAATACCGCTGATGTTTTCCTCAAGGTTGGACTGCTGCAAACTAAAATGTACATGTGCTATCCCAACAAACCAAGTCCTAATTAGAAAAACCTTTAAAAAACCTGTCGTATGCAAGAACACATATGATAAATAATGGCATTTTAGCGTTTAACCACGTTGTTCCCTCACCAAAAACATTCCTGGAGTCGTATTTCGCTTCATCCGCTGTTCTTAGATGAATCCTTTTTACTCCCGCTAAACCTCATGAAAACGTGATTTAAATTTCACAGGATTGTCGCGTAACAGGTAAAAGTCCAGAGGTCTGCGGCTCTGTTTTTAAGTCCATAAATCATTGCCAGACTCAAATTATGTTCATTACAACTGCCTAACCCTCCCTAACCCTAGTTTTTTGTTTGTTTCTTCAACAGTAGTTATGCCATCTACCGGTCGCTAAGGTAACTACTTATGACCCCAGTTCTCAGTTTTGGGAACTATAAAGATAGATAGATATAGATCGATATAAACAGTACATAAAAGTTTTAGGCAGGTGTGAAAAATTGCTGTAAACAAAGGATGTTGTTGATTGATGAAAATAAAGGAACACTTCCATTTTTGAAGGCGTTCCTAGTTTACAGCATTTGCCTGAAACTCTTGCACAGTGCTGTACGTCCTTACTCTGAGTGAGTTTGCATCTCCACAAACCTGACTCTGACTTGGCTTGAATGAGGGCCTCAACCTGCTTATTTCCATGTTCCATTCCTTTGGCTTTAACCTTCTCCAGTTTGATATAAAACTTATTTAACTTTCTATTTCCATACACCGCCCCCGGGAAGTTACAGTACAGCATCATTAAAGGGTCTGATCTATGTTATAATGTTATAACCTCATCAAAAACAGACATGGAGTTGTGTTTTGTCGCATTCACACATGTTTAACACTCAAACCCTGCATATTTAGGTTGAGTTCTTCTCTCAGATGGAAAACACTGTTCCATTTTGAGTTTTGGAGATGTAGACAGATGAATAATAAAGGGTGAGATCAGAAAGACGACCTAAATACATTACTGCACTTGCAAAGATGTTTAATAAAAATCCAATCAGACGTGATACGGACGGTGACAAATGAACCAAGAGAAATGACAAAATAAAACCAGATCAGGGATAATAAAATAACTCCATGACAGCTTAAAGAGAGTCAATTTTGTGTAACTTTGGACGTTTAATCTCCGGATCCTCCTGTTCGTGTACGGTCCTCTTTAATAACCCTGGGGCGCTCCTGTCGACAGGGGCGTCAGGGGGACAGGGCGACAGGCGCGCGGGTGCTCTCCGTTCAGCTCCGCTCTTAATTATGAAAACTTCTATCTCTCCGGCCCCCGTGCGCTCCCTCCCCAAATCCCACTTCACTTACATGCAGAGCGCCGGAGGAAGTGGAGTATACTGCTGAGAGGGCCAAAGTGCACACGACCGACACTGGGAAGTGTGATGGTTACGTTTCAGTAAAAGTGCGGTTTCACAATGAGACGTGCATTAGAAGTACTGTTGCAAACTCTGTCACGAACTAAAGGTACTAATTAAAGTACTAGTAGTTACTTTCAAGCGATATAACCATGTCAGATTGTGTTTTTTATTTAAAGTGTATGACTCTATTTTCTTGTTGTTTCCTCACAGCAAACAGACCTTGAGTTTTGTTTCATTCACACGTTTCTTGAGTTCTTCTCTCAAACGGAAAACACTTTGTCGCACTTTGTGATGTCACGTAGTAATACAGGAAGAACTCCGCTGTGTTTTTAAACTCTATACACCTTCACTAGAATAATTTATATCAATAAGAGAGACTCCAACACTGGACACTTTCAAATCATACTTGAAACAGTGGTTAAAGTCACCGAGGGACTACTGATGGAAATGATAATTTTTGCTATAATCTGTCATATTTACACTGCAATGTTGTAGAGGTTCATTAATATGTGCTGTCCCTATTAAGTAAATAAAAAATAAAACAAAAAAATTAAATAAGATTTGGATGATTTCAGCCCCAGAATTGCCCATCTCTAGTGAACTAAAGGTAAAAGGTAGATGTTCACTTGAAAACTACCGCTTCATGACATCCCAAGGTGGGACAGCATTTTGAGCTTTGCAGATATAGACAGAATAATAAAGGGTTTTTGATGAGGCAACAATATTCTAACATTGCAGGCGATGCTGTGCTGTTCTGTGAATTAATTTAGTTTAGTTTATTTGATTTATTTGACAGGGACAATGTACAGCAGCATTAATCACCAAAAATGAAAAGATGCTTTGTGCCAGACTCTTGGAGCTAATTTCCATCTGCAGTCCCTGAGAAAAACATCATTACAGACAACGTTTGGAACAAAAAAGTCTAACAAAAAAGAAGGTTGAAATGAACATATGGCATAAAACCCTGTGTGAAGTTGGGCCCCATCAAATGCAAACCTACACAAAAACTATGTCAATCGTTTGTGCATCGTTTGTGCTGCTTTGTGCTGTAAAAAGTTTCATTTGTGCAATTCTGGTTCTTAAGATATTTGCAGTTAAATAGAGCTCAAAACAGGCAGAAAATTATAGTAAACGTAAACAAAAATAAAACTCCAAATATCTTAAGAACTATAATCACACAAACAAAACTTCTTGCAGCACAAAACAGCACAAATGACTGACTCCATTTTGGATGTTTTAGAGCATTTTGAAGCTTCCTGGGGCTGACCCCAATTTGACCTATAAAAGAATTGTTAATTTCTCCAAGACTAAAGCAGCACAAACCAAACTTTTTGCAGCACATACGAAGCAAAAACGATTGACATAGTTTTTGTGTAGGTTTGAGTTTTATGCATAGTCTGTATATCTGAGTGGACTAAGTGAGTGTGACGTCACCACAGCGTCAGCTTCGCTCAAACGAGGCTCCTGATGTCACGGTTACAGGAGCGAATCTGGAGCCAGGTCCATATTTGGAAATCCTACCGCGAGTATCATAGCAACCACAAGAGCCAATCATGGTTGAGGTGGTTAAATGTGCCCGACCTACTCATGGCAGAGCAGTGATGTGATACTCTGCACCTGCACTAACCGCTGTATTTCGGTGATTCTTGAGAATAATAAGGAAACTTTTAGCTTTTATCATCAAACTTTAAATAGTAAGTTTAAGTAATTGATTTATGTTCTATGTTCTGTTACGTGTGAACAACAGAAGAGTCGTAATTTAACGAAATTCACTTTAGTTTATGCTAGTTAAATTATGCTAGTTAAGATTCTAGTAATGTTAACTATTGTAATTGCTTGAGATATTTTGTCACCTTATTTCAAAAATTGTCAATCGGGGCAGGAAAGCAGGAAAGGAACTTACTTAGCAGCGAAACTAGCTGTCAATCAAAACTGTTGCTAATGCTAGGTGGCAGTGATCTCAGGGAATAAAGGCGTCTGATTGGTCCGTTATTTATGTTCATATCTTGATTTAGGAACAAAACAGCGAAATGAAAAATTCAGGCTCATGTGTCGCGGGTTCATACGAACAATTTAAGACCAAAATGACGAGGCCACAGCAGCAGGTCCAGAGAGAGGAGCGAGAAGATCTCAATGTAAATCAATGGGAAAAAGGGGGAGAAGGAGCCGGAAGAACCTCCTGGTGCACTTCCTGTTTGGCACGCGGCGGCTAACGGGTTAGCTTAGTGCAGGCATATATACAGTCTATGGTTTGATGGAGGCCAACTTCACGGAGGTGGCATAAAACAATGCAATTCATAATATTTAGAGTGTCGGTGATACAATTCTTCAGTTAGTTAAAAGTAATTCAACCTTGTTTCCCGAGACCTCCCCTGTATCACCTTGTAAGTCTAGAACGAAGCAGAGATAGTGGTGAGGGATGACTGTTTTTATTTATTTATTTGTAAAGGGACAGCACATGTTAATGGACATTTAAAATTAAAATCTAAATATGTAAAGATTGTAACCAGCGTGGCTAACTTCCATCTTCAGTCCCTCGGCAAGTTGGTGTGAAATCATCTACAGGACAGGGAAAAGTAGAGTAACAATCACACAAAAGCACACTCACTATACACACAATTCATTTCAGACAGTTCATTTGAAGTTCGAAGTCGACTGTGACTCAAATCATATTAAAAAAGTATAGATTTATACCTTTTTTACCAGTTTTTAGTCTGAGTATGTGATTATTTATAATTACTAATTCACCCCTGTATTTCACATAGCAGCGCTTTCACTTGAAGCTTGTTGACTATAATCCTCATAATCAAGCCTCAGAACCTTCCAGAGTGGTTCAGCTAAAGGTTAATAATAACCTACAGCCAGATTCTACAAACGATGAATCTGGTATGTCACCCGCATCTCAGTGAAAGTGACTAATTCAGACAAAGCTATCTAAAATTGTTGCTATAATGAGTAAAATGAAAGTACCTCTATATCAACATTCCCTTTATTTATTGTATAACAATCAATTCCTTCCATACTTAAACTAAACTGTGTTGAAATATGGGGAGATCCTTATAAATCAAATATTAAGAACATTTTTCTACTCCAAAAGAAGGTTATCAGGATTATTAATCATACAAATTACTTTGCAGCAACAAATTTTAAGATAAAATTACTTAAGTTTTTTGATCTTGTTGACCTGAGTACAGCCGTAGTGATGTACAAGGCCTAGAATCGTAAGCTCCCTCCTTGTCTACAGGAGTTTATTCGAGCAGAATGTGTCAGTATAACCTTAAAAAATGAAGATAAGAACTAAGAAAAAAAGTCACTGTGTTTCTGTTAGAGAAGTTTGTATATGGAACAACCTGAGTGAGGATTTTAAAAAGTGTAATTCTGTAGAAGCCTTTAAAAAAAAGTGTATAAAGCATTTTGTTTTGAAAGATATAGAGCTCTGGAATGAATGAATAATGCATTAAATTTTGTTTGCTTTAATTATAATTTGTCTCTTATATATACAGTAAGTAGCAAGTGAAATTGTAAATGCAAACTTGCTGCTGCTTTTCTTGCATTAGAAGTACTTTAACTTCAGTATCCTAAACCCTTTCGGTCACGATCTACGGGGTTGTAGTCTTATGTTTTGTTTTGTAGTGCTGCAAAATGACCGAATAAACTGCTACTACTACTACTACCACTACTACTACAACTGGAACGCTCAAATAAATACTGCAAGCTGATTTGTTGAAGCATCGCAACTTCAGAATAAGACGAAAAATCTTTGCTACATCCAGTTAAAAGAGAAAAGCACAGAATCATTGGGCAAATGCGCGAATCTCTTTCCCCCACACGTTCGGCTAAAATAGACCAAAGTACGTCTGTTGGGGTCGCGGCGTTTATTTTGATTCCTTTGGGAGTTTCACCTTTGCCTTCCACACGTACGTCAGCGCCGCTCTGCCATCGGTGCGAGCTCAGACCCGCTGGTGACCGAGCTCAATTGCACCAGCGCCGGTCTCTCGTGAGTTTCTGAACACGACAATACATACCACAAGAATCCAGTCTGCTTTATGTATACAGCACACTTTATAAGCAGACAGTTTCCAAAGTGCTGCATAAAAACAACAAAACTAAGAGAGATAAGATACAAGAAAACACAGAATTAGAACCCAGGAGAAGAGGGGTAACCATTCCTTAAATTGCTGGGACAACATGAGTTCACTCACTTTTCTGGTATTGGGTCTGTCAGATGCTTTTTCTCTGGAGATGTTATTGCTATGTCTGGAATATTCCACGGTATGGTATTAAACCTTTCTAGCTTCATGGAGACTAAACCAGAAGAAGTTACAGGTCAGGTCCGTGGAGAGGCGACCCCGCTCACAGTCAGAACGTCGTTTTTTCTAGGTATTTTTGAGCTCCAAAACCGCCTGTATAAATGAATAAATGTAAAGTACAGCTGTTTAATGTCACACTGTGGAACATTTTAGGCAGAGCTATGACATCCATAGAAACAAGCAGGAGATGGACCCTCGATCAAGACTCAAAACTCTCCATTGTGGGGATTGTCGGTACATGTGTGATTTTATTAGAACATCATGGGGGGAAAAAAGAAAAAAGAGCAAACCTTTTCGTGATATTCTAATAATTGGAGATGGTATATAAGAAATGTGGCAGCAGAAGATTGCTAGTTAAAATCGTGCGTATTAAGAATGAAGACGCTAGCACAATGTTCATTACAGTTTGTTACGGCGTATTGGCAGTTTCTGTTACTAACCAAAGGAGACAGATGTGAGTTTATGGATTCGTTTTGGCACTTGGGCGATGACGGAGGGAGGGATGGATGGGGTTGTCAGGGAAAATGACTCCCCAGGGACAGACTTTGATGGAGAGGTTCGTGTTGGGCTCACATATGGACGGAGGCGTGGAGACTTGTGTCCGACCTTTGCGATCTTCGGCCAGTCTGTCGCTCCGTTAGTCGTTCTGCCGGGGTACGACTGAATACAGCTCAACACTTTTCCACCTTCGAGGCGCTCAAAGCACTTTACGTCATGGGTTGTCAAACTTTACAAAGTCAGAAGTCAAATTTACAAGCACCTTCTCATGCTGATTGATTAAAAAAAAAAAAAATTACAGTGTTCATGACCAAAAATCATAACTACTAAATAATCTGTAGCCTTTGAATGAATAGATTTATGACATTTTATTCACTTTTTGGTTCAATTCAAGATAACTGATGCACAAGGAAGGCATTTCTCTGGTGGCTTAAATGTTCATTTAACAAAATAAAAGTGTTGTAATCTGTTTTTATTAGGCTACTCATACCTATTTTGCAATATACTGTGTATTGTGCATTGCCTCTGTTTTTGTCACACCGATTGCCCATGTCCAACCAGGAAGTAAAATCAGAAATTTAACAAAAATACATACAATAAATCTAAATTATTTAACTGTAATTATGTTTTCATGTAAATTAGTAGTCTAACCTGCCATATGTCATTTTTAAAGGGCCTATATTACACAAAAATGATATCAATATACAATCTCAGGGCTGAAATGATCTAAATGATTCTAGTGGAGGTGTATGGAGTTTAAAGAACACAGTGGAGCACTTCCTGTATTACCACATGACATCATAAGTAGGTACTGGTATTGACAAAAGCTCCAATACACACATTTTTCAGGTATTGGTGAGTACTCAGACCAAATCAACAATCTGATAATCTATTGTACTGAATGATTCTGCTGATGTGTGTGTCTAATGCTGCCGCTAACACTCACTCTGTTAAATACAGACTGTAGAGGCTCTGCAGACACTTAGAACATGCTCATAATGATAGAAAGACATTTGTGTTACCTCTTTGATATCTTCATTTAGGCTTTGGTGTGGACGCTCAGCGACTTTGTTTACTCTGCAGAATTAGGCAAGGCAAGCTTATTTGTATAGCACAATTTGTACACAAAGTGCTTTACAGAATAAGAAATACATTAAAATCCACAATAGAAACAAATCAAAACATAAATAATCATCATAAAATTCAAAAGGAGAGACATTAAATTAGAGAGAAGATGGTAGAATGAAAAAATGAAAACCTTTCAGCCATTTGCAGCTGAACAGAAGTGTTTTGAGCCTGGAGTCGGAGTCAATTCTGTCTCACATGTTCAGACTGTTCCAGGTTTTAGCTGCATGAATCTGAAACTCTGACTCCCCGAGATTAGTCTTGACTCTGGGCACCAGCAGGAGGCCGGTCCCTGAGGTCCTCAGAGCGCTGCATTGTGTAACTTTTCTGGTGGAGTGTCTGTCAAATGCTTTCTATATTCATGGAGACTAAACCAGACCCCGTTACAGGTCAGATCTGTGGACTAAACATGGAAAGTCAGCATTTCAGTTTTAGGCAAGGCAAGCAAGTTTATTTAGATGACACAATTCGAACACAAACTAATAAAAACATAAATAATCATCATAAAATTAAATGAGAAGAGTGCAGAATGAAAAGCACAGCTAAACAGAGTCAGAGTAGAGTCTGTCTCACATATTCAGACTGTTCCAGGTTTTAGCTGCATGAATCTGAAACTCTGAGTTTAGTCCTGACTCTTTACACCAGCAGGAGGCCGGTCCCTGAGCTCCTCAGAGTGCAGATGCTTCATGTGGCACTAATAGGTCTTTTCCACTGCCATTGTTTAGCACAGCACAGCACGACATGCTTGGTTTGCTTTGGGTGTTGGACCTGGAGGCGTTACGATTTTCCGTACCTGCTTCGGAGCGGTTCTAACTGTGTTGAGCCGATACGACAATGTGACATGGACAGACTGATGTCCACTGATTGGTCAGAGGAAATGTCATATGTGTGATGAAGCTCGAGGATCTTTAAATAATCACCGCCGTGTATAAAAAATACACCGATAACACAACAACAGCGAACACGTCAACAGAGGAGAAACAACGGAGCAGATTGTGAACTGTACTGACTGCGGTGTGACACTAATAATGTCGCCTAAAAATGATGTCACGGCAGTGTTGACCTCGCTACTCCACCCAGTTCCAGGTAACGACTGCATGGAAAAGCTTCACTGTGTAGTGCTGTGCTGAGCCGTGCCGGCAGAGTAGTCGAAAAGCCCTGTTACATGTCACAGATGGACTTTGGTGCTCGGCCATAGAGAGACTTGTACACAGGCAGAGCTGCTTTAAAGTCTCTGAGCCACAGGGGGCAGTGCAGAGACCTGAGACCAGGACACATGCTCGTACTTCCTGGTTGGAGTCAGGCCCCGAGCTGCTGCCTTCTGGATGCAGCTCTTGTTTTAGAGAGGACAGTGTGTTCCGAGGATGAGCGTCTTTTTATAGGTCTCATCATTATTTCTATCCTCCCACTGTGGGAGAAAGTGACCAAGAGGAAATCAGCACAACTCATCATCATTATAAGATCATTATGCCTTTGGCTCTTAACACTTCCTTAAATTGATCTCTCTTATTTTTGGAGATTTTCTTTAGAGATAGCCTTTTTAGTAGATGTATTTACAGACTTGTACTGTAACAAAATTGAGTATCTTAAGTCTACTTATTGACATTATGCAGTATCGGATTAGTATCAGTATTTTCAAGTACACGAAGACAAAGTATCTTTATCGGATCACAAAAAAAACTGTATTGTGGTAAGGTGTGGTGTTTTCCGTCTGAGAGAAGAACTCAAAATATCGTCTAAATGTGCAAGATTTGTGTGTTAAATGTAACACGTGACATAGATTCAAAAATAACGTACTATAGCTATACCCATACTATACCCTTTAAGCAACCATAACTGCATTTTTTAAAAGCTGGAGCGCACATAGCTGCCTCGTACGATCTCTACCCAAACACTTGATGTTTTATTCATGCACAGATGAGTCGCTTCTCTTTGCGGCTCACCCTATGGCACTTCACCACCCCCCCAGCCCCTTTCATCTCTTTGTGTCAAATTGTCTTATTTTAAACATTCGTTATCTGCATCTGTGCCACTCTGCGCTTCCGAGCCTTCACTGCGCACCGGAACTCATCATTACAAGTACACGGCGACCTGCGAAGGCTCGGCTGCTTGTTAAATGTCTTTTCTCCAGCAGCTCAGGTATTTTGCGTCACGGGGCTTAAAAGACAGAGCGTGAGTCTTGAAGATATATTGCGTCCCTTTGAGAACTTTCGCAATATTTAAAAAGAAGAAGGTCAGGACTGTCGGCTTAATCACGTTGGTGGTGAATGTGCAGCCAGAAAAATAGATTTTCAAGTGCGCCGTGATGGTTTAAAATATACAACTTCAGGACAAAGGAAGACTGCATGGATAAGAAAATACTGCAACAAAGCGAAGTTCCGAAGTTTGAGCTGCCAAAAAATTATTCATCTTTAGTACGCAACTCCCAGCAAACCGACATGGATAATAAAACCTCTAATGTTAAATTCATTTAAAAAACGATCATTTGGATTCAGAATTTTCTCCTGCAGGTGTCTGGATGGTCATAAAAGAAAAGGAAGAGTTCACACGCAAGAGGAAGTGTAATTAGTTTAGCAGATTTACAGCTACATTGACTTTCCAGTATATTTTTGTGGGCTTCTCGTTATCTAACCCTTTTTATGGGACGTGGTCATATTCTACAGCCGGGCGTGCTGGTCATTAAAGAATGCAACTCTGCACCATCTCAATTAAATGTACTTAGTGTAGTTTCATTACAAATTATAAATCCATATTATTGGATTTAAATGGCTCTTGCTGAGAGCGATCGTAAAAAGGCGGCTTGTCCAGATGAATCTGATGTTTGGTCACAGCAAATGTGGATTTTGACCTAAGATGTTTTTGTAACATGTTTTTTCTATCATGGTCTAAATATCTTTGTATTTAATAGAACTTTTTTTTTTTTTTATGTAAATATTGGGGCTGTCAATGTTAATGCGTCAAGGCATGCGATTAATCACAAACAAATGTCACGCTAATGTTTTTTTTTTTTTTTTAACACAGATTAATCACACATTTTGAACACACATGCTCCTCTATGGAAAGTGCGGATGGTGACCTGAAAGGCGGAGCAGGTTATTAGGTCAGTGATCAGGTCTGTCCATACAGCCGGGGTTGGCTGCCATTTTGTGTTCTGTGGTCCAAAGTAAGAAAAAATATCTGAAGAAGGCTTTTTTGCTGAGGTATAATTTAAAATAAAAAATAAACTTTTGGACATCGGCCATCTGAGTGCGCTATGCCATTTTTTCACCTTTATGTTGCTGTTCCTTGCATTTGCACCTGTACAAGAACTTTGTTGTGCATTTTCTGTTACATTTGATCACAGCGGCGGAACAAGACAAAAAATCTAACTTTCATTACATCCAGCTGAAAGAAAAGCACAGACATCTTCCCTGCCCACAAAGCTCTTACCTCCTGCTCAAACAGAACAGTCTGTATTTCTGTTAAAACAGGCTGAAGTACATCTGTTTGCTTTGGTTTGTTTGGGCACTTCAGCTTTGGGCCAAAACGCAATGCTGCTCAGTGACTGGTCAGAACTACTGGTTACCCGAGCAACGCAACAGCAGGAGCCGGGCCAGATGTGAACTCACAACTACAGTCGTCCCTCACTATAACGTGGTTCGCCTTTTTTGGTGCACCAACAACTCCCCTTAACTATGTTCTTCACTTGGAAAAAGACTCCTGCACCAAGGCCTTTAGTGGAAAAAGACGCAATGTTTTCCACACAGATCATGGGGCCTGTCTGAGAAAAGTGTATAAAGTGTGTAAAGTGCCTATTGCGGGTTATTTTTAGGACATAACCCCTGCGATAAACGAGGGACCACTGTATTGCGATGTATCTTCCTGCCCAGGATATAATTTTCAAATATCATAGCGTCAGTAACCGTGGATAATCGTAAGATCATATTTTTTTCCTCACAATAATTGCAACACACAAAAAAGCTCTTACAGGGACTTATTTGAGATCGTTTCTGAGATGAGTTCTGAAGCTCACACTCTTCTACACTCGGAGTAATAATTGACAGGATTTTGTCAAAAATGCAGTTCCTGTCTGTTCCCAGGTCTCATTTTACAAACTGTAAAATAAAAATACATTATCATTGTGCAAAGATATTCGATATTTATACAGAATTAATGGAGTGAGTGTTTTATATTTGACATCTATAGGTGTTAGCAGTCACACATAGATTGCAAAAACTGTCAAAAGCTGCTACTACAACCGCATCTCCTTATCTCCAACTTGATAAGCGCATTTTCAGCGACAAGTCTCGACTCAACTCTAACTAACACTGATAATGAAAGAGAATATAAGTGTGTTGCGTTTATTCAGTGCTTGATGGAGCGACCAGAGCCGCTGTATGTGCTCTTGATCCTCAGGAAGTGTTATCTAAATTCAATAGGCCTGTTTTTGTGTAATGACTCTGCACCTATTCATCTTGGTCCGGTTCTCAAGTCAACGCGCTCGTGTCATGGGATTAGCCGGCGCTCGATAGCTCATAGCCTGGATCTTGATAAGCTCTTATCTTGGATCGGCCTCGTCTCTGACTTTCAAATCTATACCCTGCGTTTAAAGACGTTGTTCATGTATTTATGGCGAAAGAACATGTTTTTCCCCTTTTATTGATCATTCTCAATTCTCAGTTTGGAGCATAGTCCGTATATATGAGTGGACTAAGTGAGTGTGACGTCACCACAGCGTCAGCATCGCTCAAACGAGGCTCCGGATGTCACGGTTACAGGAGCAAATTTGGAGCCAGGTTCCATATTTGGAAATCCGACCCTGAGTATCATAGCAACCACAAGAGCCAATCATGGTTGAGGTGGTTAAATGTGCCGCCCTCCTCACGGCAGAGCGGTGATGTGATACTCTGCACCTGCATGAACCGCTGTGTTTCGGTGATTCTTGAGAATAATAAGGAAACTTTTAGCTTTTATCATCAAACTTTAAATAATAAGTTTAAGTAAATGATTTATGTTCTATGTTCTGTTACGTGTGAAAAACAATAGAGTCGCAATTTAACGGAATTAACTTTACTTTATGCTAGTTAAATTACGCCAGTTAAGATTCTAGTAACTTTAGCTATTGTAATTGAGATATTTTGTCATTTTATTTCAAAAATAGTCAATCGGGGCAGGAAAGCGGGAAGGGAACTTACTTAGCAGCGAAACTAGCTGTCAATCAAACCTGTTGCTAACGCTAGCCGGCAGCGACCTCGGGGAATGAAGGCGTCTGATTGGTCCGTTATTTATGTTCATATCTTGATTTAGGAACAAGATAGAGAAATGAAAAATTCAGGCTCATGTGTCGCGGGTTCATACGAACATTTTAAGACCAAAATGACGAGGCCACAGCAGCAGGTCCAGAGAGAGGAGCAAGAAGATCTCAATGTGAGTCAATGAGAAAAAGGGAGAGAAGGAGCTGGAAGAGCCTCCAGGAGCACTTCCTGTTTGGCACATGGCGGCTAACGCTTTAGTTATGTCCACTCATATATACGGTCTATGGTTTGGAGTTTTTCAGTATGTATTTCGTGAACATAACACGGTGAAATTCCAGCTCTCACAAATGCTGTTGTTGTGTCCTTGAGCAAGACACATAACCCACCTTGCCCCATTGTCTGTATAAGATAGTGAATGCGTTTTGTGTGTGTTGAAGGTGGAAAAGCGCGATACAAAAATGTGACCGTTTATCATTTAGCTTTAAACTATCGAGTACGAAGGCTTTCAGAAATATTCATGTGCACAGGATAGAAATCTGTGCATATTTGGCTGTCGATGAGCTGGTGCCGCTCCCAACACTCAGTCCTGGTTCGGTTCTGGTTTAGACTTGGTTTAGTCCTGGTTTAGTCCTGGTTTAGTCTTGGTTCAGTCCTGGTTTAGTCCTGGTTCAGTCCTGGTTTAGTCCTGGTTTAGTCCTGGTTCAGTCTTGGTTCAGTCTTGGTTCAGTCCTGGTTCAGTCCTGGTTCAGTCCTGGTTCAGTCCTGGTTTAGTCCTGGTTCAGTCCTGGTTTATTCCTGGTTCAGTCCTGGTTTAGTCCTGGTTCAGTCTTGGTTCAGTCCTGGTTTAGTCCTGGTTTAGTCCTGGTTTAGTCTTGGTTCAGTCCTGGTTTAGTCTTGGTTCAGTCCTGGTTTAGTCCTGGTTCAGTCCTGGTTCAGTCCTGGTTTAGTCCTGGTTCAGTCCTGGTTTAGTCTTGGTTCAGTCCTGGTTTAGTCCTGGTTTAGTCCTGGTTTAGTCCTGGTTTAGTCCTGCTTTAGTCCTCCTTTTTCAGTCCTGGTTCAGACCTGGTTCAGACCTGGTTTGGTCCTGGTTCAGTCCTGGTTCAGTCCTGGTTTAGTCCTGGTTCATCTCTATTTTCTTCAGCTATATCAAACTTCAAACTGTGTTCTCATGACCTCCTAAGATTTATTTTAACGTGGGTTTTTCAGTAACATTGCTCTAGAATTGCAGCTCGGCGTGAAAACTACTTTGAATGTTTTTACACCAGAACAAAACATTACATTTTCACACCGTTTTATTGTTATAACAGAACATGGAATTGCGTTTGCTTTCAGCGCCGATGGGAATTCAGACCAACACCTCGTGCATCTCTGCGGCTGCATACGTCCCCGCCAACGTACCGCCCTATGACCTTTACCATTTGCGTTTGAATAGTGAGCACCTCTGCGGACGTGACGGGCGTAGACGATAAACCCGGAGCCTCCCGTTAAATTACACATCATTATTCTATGTGTTCTTCGATAATAAGCGGTCTCTTCTCTGTTGTTGTTTTGTTGCAGAGGGGCTGGCAGTGGGAGTGGGATTCGGCGCCATAGGGAAAACTTCGACGGCCACTTTTGAGAGCGCCAGGTGAGGTTTGGAGCTGCTCTGCTTCCGCTGTGCTCTACTGACACCCGGTGGTCAAATCTATAAATGCACAGGGTGATTCTTGTTGAAATAACCTCACATTTTCCCAGAATGTACAGGAACAGATCAAGATTTTAGATTTGATGCTTTATTTTTGTTGTTTTCGGGTTCACTTCTATTCTGATGGTGATGTTGGTCCACCAGATCCTTTAGCCCTGCATAAAAAACCTTCCTCTTTAAGTCCAAATTTGTTTTTACAAATTTTGCATTGAAGGCCTCACCGTCTTGACTGCGTGCGAGCAGATTCCAAACGCAAAATGACTTCTCTTTGGGAGTGAACGGCTCAACCTGAAACAGAACAAAAACATGAAATAAAAAAATCTTGATCGGGTTCTTTACATTGTGTGAAAATTTGAGGTTAAAAATTATTGGCCTGCGAAATCAAATTGTGATAAAGGGTTTACATAGGGCACTATTAGAACTGTGTATATGTTCTGATCATAGTTTTGACATTTTGAAGTACTGTATTTTTCGGACTATAAGTCACTTTTTTCAGGGTTTGGGTGGTTCCTGTGACTTATACTCAGGTGTGACTTATATATTACATTTTTCACTCAGACAGTCCATAGACCAAATATATGAATCATATATATGAATCAAAAATGAAAAAAATAAATAAAATAAAAATCTGTTTTTTTATTTTGGTTTTAGAGACAGATTTTTTTATTTTTTTTTCTTATTTTTGGTTCTATTGATGTGGATTTTTAAATCTGAGAAGAATAAAACTGGAGAAAAGTTGTCTTCAATCAAAGAGTCTGAATTTATTAAAGCAATTGTGCACAATTACAGAGAAAGTGAAAACAAAATATTTCTGTCCCTCAGGCAAAGTCCGTCTCTCCCTAATCTATAATAGGCAAAACAAAAACAGCTTCTTATACAGTCGACAAACGTCATAACATCAACATGAGGTAAAACATACTACAGTATATCTAAACAACCTCCAAACACAGACTACTCGTCTGGTTCAGCATCGAGCAGATTTGCCTCCAAGGATCTCACTGTTCTAAATGATGAGAATGAACAAAACAACAGCTCGTTGTTTTGACTGGATAAAGACAGAGCAGAGTGTCCTGTCTGTAGATACACCAGGAACAGCAGATTACACCATCACATATGACAGGAATACAGAAATGCTTTAGCAGTCGTTAATTAACAGTCATCTAAACCCATAAACACATTCTTTAGCTTAAATAGACCATAACAGAAAACAAAGTAAAAGATTTCCACCACACTATATTGAAAAACGAACAAACAAATGATGCACGGATTCTTCTCTATTGGGTTGTTTTTATTACTATAACTTCTGTAACTCGCCTTTCAAGATGAAATGTTGGTTCCTATAAGTGCGACTTATACATGTTTTTTCTTCTTCATTGTGCATTTTTTGCCTGCGACTTATAGTCTGAAAAATATGGTACACTTTTATTTTAGTAAATGTAGTTAAGAATGCTTATGTAACCCTCTTTAAGTTAAAGGGCCATATTACACCATTGTCTGAACGAAACAACTCCAGGTCTGTTTTTGAGGAGGTAACTAACATGGCTTGAAGCTCACAAGAGTCAGTGTTGCGTAATATAAACCTTTAAAGCTCTTAAACCTTTAATTTGCATAATACATCCTTTAATTTAATCAATCACACACACAGAACCATGTACAAACTGCCTGATTAAGCGGTGAAAAACACTAACTGTGTCCACGCTGTAAATGTGCTTTCAGGAACCTCGCCATCGGAATCGGCATCCAGAACTTTCCAGAAGGTTTAGCCGTGAGTTTACCCCTGCGAGGGTCCGGTGTCTCCGTGTGGAAGGCCTTTTGGTAAGACACCACATAAACCGCCTCCGTCACACCCACGAAGGGGGGGGGTCTAACGCTCCTCCGCCTCTCCCCCAGGTACGGCCAGCTGAGCGGGATGGTGGAGCCGATCGCCGGGGTCCTGGGGGCCGTGGCGGTGGTCCTGGCTGAGCCTCTGCTGCCCTACGCTCTGGCCTTCGCTGCGGGGGCCATGGTCTACGTGGTGGTGGATGATATCATACCCGAGGCGCAAGTCAGGTGAGGCTCATACGAGGGATGATTCTGAATAAAAATAACAACACGGCCTGATATTTGTTTTAATTGCCTGAAAACTTGAGAAAAATGGATTGAAACAACACATTACAAAAAGCATGGCCAAGATTTAAGATATAAACACTTACATCTATCAGAAAAGTAGTGAAATGATCCGTCCAAGCAGCAAGATAATTTTACTTAACAAGTTCTCTTAAAATAAACTCCCTCTAGACTAGAATGAAGCGTCTCTGTGAGTGTCCATGGGCTGGAAATAAGTTTATGGACGCTAAGTTTGAGATAAACAGACTTAAAACCAGTTAATAATTAGTGTTCATGAGGTGATAATATGTTCTCAGATGCCAAATTCTAGATAAAATGCTTTAAATTCTACATAATCATACTTAAAACAAGTTCATGATTAGCATAAATGGCCTGATAATACATTAAAAGATGCTAAATTCTCGCTAGCAGTACTGGTAAATGGATTGTAGTGTGTTGTTTAGTTTCTTCTTTTAAACATTTATTGTCTAAATTTAAGATTTTCTGACAAGTTGAGTCATGGAAGAAATATATGTGACAATTTTTAAAATTATACAACCAATTCAGAACTGCTAAGTAGATAAAAAATCTGAAAACAAGATGAATAACCTGATATAAGTTTAAAAATTTTGGTCAGATCAGAGAAATTTGCTTTGTCAATCAGTCAATTCACTTTTGACTATAATTCGAAAGCGACTTATTTAACAGCACAAAATCATCTCACTGGTGGTGGTTACGGCAAAGGCCGTTCTTAAAGATGAACTCCGGCACATTTGAAGCTAAAGTCCGTTGCTAGAGGTGGTCGAATACTGTCAGAAGCCAAAAAAACAGCACAGATCAGCGTTGCCTCGGTGAGTGAGTCTGTCAAGGCAACAAACTAGTGTAGTGATGGGGGCAAGTTCTTAACTTCCACGTAAAATGCCAATTTGCACAGAAGAGGCTTGATACCACTTTCTAACTGTTGAAAATCTTGAAAAAAAAAAAAAACAGCGCAGAGGCACGGAGATCGTACAGTCCCTTTAATGATGTTACAGCAGGATTCAAGGCATCAGGGACAAACAGGCAAAATGTCAGAGAGTCTAGAGAATCTACCGAGGTTTGTGATGATCTGAGCGAGTCTGAGAGTCCAGGTGCACAACAAAACCTTTGTATATTCTAATAATGAATGTGATCTTTTTAGCTGATACATCAGTCTGGGGAAAACACAGATTTATTTTAAATGTTATTCTTTAGCTGATAGTTTCCCTGGGAAGATGCCGGAATTTCCCCAGTTTATCCCTTAGAAACAGAGCACTATTCATTATCAGAGCTGCAGCTGGAGTTTGTATCATTTAAAGTTACTGAACAGAACTTTAGGCACTTTAGCTGTAGCGGCATTAAGTCTGAAATTAATATAATGAGATTATTGTTCACATAACCCATTTTAAAAACAGCCACAAATCTAACAAACAAAACGCTCTGCCTGGTTCACTCATTAGTGTCTGGAAACATCATAAAATAACTTTATAAGCAGCCTTAGCATTAGCTTGTTGATTTCCCACTGCGAAAGACCAAAAGACTTGATCGCTGATGTTGTTTCTAATCCCATTTATTTACGAGTGAATTATATATATTTTTTAAAAACGCTTAAAAAAATAAATTCCCAAACCATTTGCATTCAACAACTTTCAGTTTCTCTTCTCCGTCAATAGTCGATCCTCACTTTTTGCTTCTGGCGGCTCGAGCCTCTCGCCGTCGCTGGAGTCGACAGTCGAGTCTTTTGGGCTTTCACATGTGCAGTGGGAAATCAACAGTGGAAAGTGTAAGGCTGCTTATAAAGTTGTTTTCTAATGTTTCCAGACACTAATGAGTGAACCAGGCAGAGCGTTTTGTTTGTTAGACTCGTGGCTGTTGTAAGATTAAAGTGGTGTTAAACCTCTTCAGTGCAAAATGGTGTTTTACCATTTACATTAAGAACTTGAGCGTTCCAGCCCATGAACGCTCAAGTTCTTAACTTGGAAGTTAAGAACTTGCCCCCATCACTACACTAGTTTGTTGTCTTGACAGACTCACTGCCACAGTGAGATCTCCACCGAGGCAACACTGATCTGTGCTGTTTTTTTGGCTTCTGACAGAATTCGACCTCCTCTAGCAACGGACTTTAGCTTCAAACGTGCCGGAGTTCCACTTTAATGGTCAGATTGCATTAAAACAAAGTTTGAGTAACATCCTCAGACAGAGCAGTGCCTCCAGTTAGCACGACACCCGCAAGAGAATACGAATGGTGTCAAAGTGTCAAACGAACAAGAAAAATCTACTTAACGTGTGTCCGTCTCGTCTCCAGCGGTAACGGGAAGCTGGCCTCGTGGACGTCCATCCTGGGCTTCGTGGTCATGATGTCACTGGACGTGGGGCTGGGTTAATGTCGCCGTGACGACCATGTGACGCCAATGAACTGACTTGAAAGGGACCAAACACATTGTTTACACGGGCAAACACTGGCGATTTATCATATTTTTCCAATTCTGAAGCTGGGACACTTCCATTCTGTGATTGTCTGAAGTGGGAATTTTCCTATACATATTTAATAAAATGTTTGCTTTTAGTCTTATGTTCATGTTTCTATCATTATTATATGAACTTGAAAAGCCTTTTGGGTAATTGGATTCTAATTACAAATATTAAAGGTCCTGTACCTGATTTTTTCCACGTATTTGAGCAATAAATGTCTTAACCGAGTACAGATATATCGTATACGTAGCTCTGTCGAGTGCTTAAGCGTGTTATTGTTCGATAATTAGGATGTGCGCGTTAGCATGCTCATTATTTTTAGCTTTACAGTGGCGGTAAAGCCTCGATCTGTTCTGAAAGTTGTGAAAAACACTTAGAAACTCATCGTGGTGACTAATTTGATGCTCGGAATGCAAAAGGAAAGTGAGAAATACTGTTTAAAACGTTTAAAAATGAACTTATTTTGCTTTTTACGCAATGAAATAAAATAAAAATCAGGTACAGCGTCTTTAACATGTATTTTTTTATTTAAAACCTGATCTTACTACTGTTCTTAGTTGTGAAATACTTTCTTAATCATCATTTTAACTCATAATTTGCACATGAATTTACTCTTTATCCAAATTTGAGAAGAAAAAAAAGCCAGTCAATTTATTTAGTTTTGTTTTTAATCCAGAAAATTTAATTAAGATATTCTCATTTATTACACTGAGAAAAAAAAAAAAAAGAAAAAAGAAAAAAAAACAGTAGTCCATGGAGTCCGTCGTTTCTAACCTTTACGTGGTCTTGACTCTTCTGCCACCTGCAGGTCAGTCTGTAGAATTACATTTTGAATGCTCTTTATACAGATTTGCAATGTAATACAAATACAACGCACCTTTTCCAGTTCGTGCCAAATTTCATGTCAATTATTTATATTAAAATAAACAACTGAATGAGTCTCACATTCATTTCTAAGAGTTTCAAAATTATGCATAATATGGAGCCCTTAAAAGTGTTTTTAGTTCAGATTTGACAGCAAGAGTAGTATTAGTTGGGGGACAATTATAGCAGCAGAGACAGTAATGAGTTTTCAAACATTATACTTAAGTAATATCTGTCGACAAGTGGCAAACACATTTTTCTGTCTGTTCTTTATTTCCTGTATTTAATGTTCTATCCTTCCAACTGCATTAAAATCAAATTCTCAATCAGATCTCATGCCCCGACAAGTACCTCTTTCAGTTACTCTTACTTCATAATTTCTTGGACCGCAACTTTGTCAATACCACTCCTGCCCAAGTAAAAGCAGAGTAGTTTTTGCAGTATCTCGACAGGGATATTGAGATGAAAATGCAGAATGTGCTCAAATGCAGCTGTAAAAGTGGTGGGTGATGTGCACATTTCACACAAAACAATAATTAGAGCAGAAGTATGACCAAAAAAAGAGCAGAAATACCACTTTACATTACTCTAGAGCAGGGGTGTCCGAACTTTTTTCATCAAGGGCCACATATTAAAACAGAGACCAGCGTGAGGGCCGATCGAGGGTCATAGACTGGTGAGTAATTCAAATCTGTGCATTTAAAACAGGTTTGAATGACCCTCCAGACCTTTGTTCAGGCTTAGACCCTCAAAAGGACTCACTACATTTGCTTGATTAAGGGAGATTCCAGAAACCTGCAGTAAAATTGCTAGTTTTGGTAGTATGGGCCAATTCACCTGGAAGCCTGAGGGCCACATTTGGGACCCGGACCATAGTTGGGACCTGCCTGCTCTAGACGTTTCTGTTCATTCGACTTTTTGCTGTCATTTCTACTCGTTTCATTTATCGACAATACACTTAACAACTGTGATATTATCTATTTTTTAATAAATCTTCCACATTCATACTTGAGTAATATTATTTATCAGTAACGATCCTTATTTATTAACAACAATGTGTTTTATATACCGTATTTTTCGGACTATAAGTTGCACTTTTTTCAGAGTTTTGGAGCTCCTGCGACTTATACTTTAATTTTTTCACACTTACAGTTCCTAGACCATAAATATGAATCAAAAATGAAAAAAAACAAATCGTTATCTGTTTTTTCATTTTGGTTTTAGAGACAAATCATAAAGAAAAGAGTTGTTTTTTCATTTTACTTTTGGTTCTGTATTGAAAAAATAAACAAATGATACGTGGATTCTTCTCTATTGGGTTGTTTTTATTACTATAACTTCTAGAACTTTTTCAAGACGAAATGTTGGTTCTCGATCTCTGATTTTATAAAATAAATTTCACCCAAAAAGTGCGACTTATGTGTTTTTTGCTTCTTCATTGTGCATTTTTTGGTCGCTTATACTCCAGTGCTTATAATCCGGAAAATACGATAAGTGCTTTTCCAGACACTATAAACGCTATAAAACTTGTGCATTATCCATTCACTCCACGCTCACAGTGGTGGTAAGTTTCTATTGTAGCCACAGCTGCCCCGGGGTAGACTGACAGAAGTGAGGCCCCTCCGATCACCACCAACACGCCAGCACGTGTGTGTCTTGCCTAAGGACACAACACAACAGGTTTTGACACTGGCTCCCGACATTCCCAGCGCTCTCCCATCCAAGTACTAACCAGACCCTGTTTATCTTCTGAAATCCGACAGGATCAGGCTTCATCGAGGTGAGGCCACAATTATTACCTGCGCACATCTTTCGGCTACTTCACCCACCTCTTACTCGAGCCCTCTGTCCGCCCTCGGTTCATTCTGCGTCACATAAGGACGTACATTTGTGTAGGACTCAGAGCACAGAGAAGGGCGGTGGCTTGTGTTGGAGATAGTGGATGATGCTGGTGGGCAGGTCCAGCTGGTCGATACAGTGGATCTTGTTGATCTTGCGGAGGTGTCTGCGGAGGGTGAGTCTGCACTGGGACGTCAGGGTTTTGGGGGTTCCTGAAAACGACAAACACAAAGCATCCAGGATCATTTTGCAGAAGAGGAAACTGTAAATGTGAAAATTTGCAGATAAACAGAATTATATGGAATGAGATTTTGAGATGGATCATTTGTTTATACCTTTCCCATGAACCAATATGGATTTACTTCTCCTGATGCGAATACTTTGTGTTCCAAGTGTTCCCTGTTATGGCATTAAGCACATCTGTGTCACATTTATTTGAGCAATTTTTGTTAGTAAGAATGCATCAAAATCACACATTCTTACACACAAAATACATTTTTAAATATGTAATAATTAATTGTTGCTGCTGCTGAATCAAACCCGTGTTTTGCTTTAAGATGGTATTTTAAACTTGTGCTTCTGTGGAAAGAGAGTTCATCGCTGCAACATCTGCAAACTACCTTAGTTTATCTAAAGTCCCGTCGGGCACTTTTTTGCAGAGAAATTTGCCGTTGAGCACCAGTCACAGTCTCATCTGTCGTCTTCGTATCTGCGTATGGACAGACCTGATCACTGACCTAATAACCTGCGCCGCCTTTCAGGACCATCCGCACTTTCCACAGAGGAGCGTTCAAAATAAACTGTGTGATTAATCTGCATTTAAAAAAAACATTAGTGCAATATTTTTTAATGATTAATTGCATGTGTTAATGTGTTAACGCTGACAGCCCTAGTAATAATTTAATAATAATAATTAATAATAAAAATCACCCCAACAAATCTGGCAGAGCTTATTATCATTATCCCCAAATAACATAATTAAATTGGTCTATAAACTCACTAGGGATGGGCAGAATTAGTCGACTAATCGATAATTGATCATTAAGAACTTCGTTGATCACGTTCATTTTAATCGACAAACTGAATGTAGGTGTCTGTGTGTAACGTAGCGTAAGGAGTCAAGGCTGCGTCTCACAGCACAAACACTGGAGTTGCTCTTCACAGTCCCACGTCTCGGCTCTGGGCTCCTTGGAGATCACTATATCCCTCAGAGTGCGTTTACCTGCACATCAGTGTCCCGGGTATGATCGAATTTGTTTTTGTGAGTATCCTGGTTTCACTTGTATATATCACATGTGTATCTCCAACGCGACATACGCACAGAACAGACTCACCAGCCTCATCACATCCTCTGTCACAGAGAGAACACTCATATTCCACTGAGCAGGGCTCTACGCTAACTTTTTTTTTCAGGAGCACATGTGCCCCTAAGTTAAAAATTTTAGGAGCAAAGAAAAAAAAATGGGGGCACAAGTAGGTTTTTGTTTTGAACGATTATTACAGTGCAGAACTTGCGCACACCAACTTATTTGAATTAATTTTATACAAAAAACAAAAGAATTATTATGACTGTACTTTTCCTGCATGATCGCAGTGTTTTTATAAATAGATCTTCATTTTATCTGATTAATATTTAGACTTAAAATAAGCCAAACAAACTGTACTGCACTGAAACACTCTGTGGCCCTTTTTGGACCTTCACCCACAGTTTAAGAACCTCTTCTTTAAGAGAACTTCCACTGGCACTTTACACAAAACTGCTTCAAAGTGAAAAACATAGGTAAGATTTTTAAACCTGTATTTTACATTCTCTTCCTGGTTTTACAGTGGTTTTTAGCCTCTGCACATTTACCAAACTAAACGCACATTGTGACAGATTTATTTGGCATTTTCTTAGGCAAACTTCAGCCCACATATCACCTGCTCTGTGCTGTGGGTCTGCTCTGTGCGGACACTGACAGAAAATTAGTATTGGCGTATTTGACGTGAGGCGGAAGGATAGGTGGGATACCTGCCCTGTGACGCACGTTGGTACACAAGGGTGCGCGCTGTGGACAAGCCGCGCGCTGCGGAGTCTGTGCTGACGGGCCGCACAGTGTCTGCAGGCTCCAGTGCACAGGCCGCAGAGAGACGTCCCGCGTGGTCACGCACACGGTACAAGTTTATTGCAGCGGCCGTAATGAAATATGATCACACTCAGTATTCAGACCTTGAGTCCGTGATAAGACCGAGTCCAAATGCACTCGAGACAAGACCAAGACAAAGCTCTCGCTTTAGCTGAGAAGGAAGTCCAGCGGCGTGGGGGTGTTTACTGAGTGGTGGAACAGGTGTGGGTCCTGCTGCGGGGCGCTCCTCGTTGAAGGGGGCGTGGGTGTGTTTTGAAGCGGACTTTGTTCGTATGAGTGATATCGGCCACATGCGAAGCTCGTTCGCTGGGGTCAGCGCTCGCGCTGGGAAAGCGTGCGGCGGCGCTTTAGGGGCGATCCAGGCTTGGGCACGATTCTTAAGTCCTAGTGTGAGTTTGCCCCTAATGTTTGAATGATTTAGAACGTTTAACTCGTCACGTTACGTCTGTGCGCAGTTCTCCTTATTGTGGCTGCAGAAGCACGTTCGCACTGGTGCGCCTGTTTTGTTTTCCTCGTTCGCACGATGAAATATTTGCTCGCAAATGCGAGTGAAATGGGCGCACTGTAGAGCCCTGCCACTGAGTCGTGTTCTTTAGTCTGACAGAAGCTGATCCACATCAGCACAAGGAAAGAGCTGCTTTTTTTCACTTTCTGTTTATGCAAATGAGACATGTGGTTTTAAATTTAGTTTCTGCAAGACGTAAACAAATGTTCTAAAGCTGCATTAAACACATTCTGATCTCACACGGGCTGATGCGGCTCTGTAGTGGTGATGGTTTATATGTTGTAAAGTTGAGTTTATTTATGCAGATTAGTAAAAGTAATAGTAATGATGATAATTCTAATATAAAAAACGTTGATGATTAACGGTAATTCTCCTGACGAGCGATTAAGAAAATTTTATCAAATGCCCCTCCCTAAAACTCACCCACAGCCCTTTTCTTCACACAAACCTGTAAGAGAACTGTGTAGTCACATTTTCTGCAGTACTTTAGTCATCAGGTCAGGAAAAACTAAATACTGGCCTCTGCTGGAGATTTAAAGCCGATATAACGATATATGGGCCCGATTTGTTGCTGTAAAGCTGTTGCTGTAAAGTGCTTTGAGTTGCACGTTTTGTATGGATGGCCAAGTGTCTATTTCTGAGCACAGACAGCGATATCAGCAGCGCTGTACCCCCCGTGTCTCATGGTCGTGTCCTCCTCACCTCTCTCTCTCAGCAGCAGCTCCACGGCCTCGTTCTGTTTGGTGGACTTCTCGATGATGAGCGTGGGCAGGTACACGTTGGCTCCGAAATCTATGAGGAGCTGGATGTACTCCACGCCGCACCCGTGACGCAAACACATTTCCAGCACCGTCTTGGGCTGCTTCATCAGTCCCAACACCAGCGCATCTATACAGTTATAATCTGGATCCGCTCCGTACAGCAGCAGTAACCTGAAACAGTCTATGTGCCCGTAAACCGCCGCCAGATACAACGGCCCGCTCGAAACTTTCACCATCGAGCTCAGAATCACCACTTTGGATCGGTCGTTGACTTCAGCGCCGTATTTGAGCAGAATCCTCAGCACGTCCACGTCGCCTTCTCGTGCCGCCGTGAGCACCGGGGAGGAGAGGTTGCGGCTGCTCCCGTTCGGATCGGCCCCGGCGCAGAGAAGGGCCAGGAGGCAGTGGAGGTGCTTCCCGCGGGCCGCCGTGAACAGGGGCGTCTGGGCTTTGACGTCCAGGCTGTCCACGCGGGCGCCGTGAGCTAGCAGGACGCGCACGCAGCCCAAGTGGCCCTTGGAGGCGGCGGCGTGCAGGGGCGTGGACGACACACCCCAGCCCCCCCTGCAGTTGATGACCTTCCGGTAGATTTCCTGGCACAGCATGGCGTCCAGGAGCTGAGCATCGTCCTGGAGGGCCGCCTGTCGGAGCGCACGGATCTGGTCACAGTGTTCTTCCTCTTCTGGGGTTTTTAAGCGGAACATAGAACCTGAGGACCAAGAAAGAATCAGCCGTATGTCCACGTCAGGATGTGTAATGTGTAAAGGTGTAAGTCATACTGCTTAACAGAGCTCGACTGATATGGATTTTGTTGCGGCTGATTTGATACTGATAAAATTGGAGTTGGAGCTGCCGATATAATTGCTGATATATTTATGACGTAAAAAATTACTGTAAATCTTCAATTGTTTATAAAACTTAAGTTTGGCTCTATTGGATTTTCAATTGGTTTTATTTAGGCGACATTTATTGTTATTCTGCCTCTTTATGTCATATTTAAAGACAGTAGTTCGGCCTAATGGCATTTTTGTGTCCAGTAACACATATACAGCCACTATAATCACTTTACAGTCACTAATAGAAAACAGCCTGTTTATGTGTGGGAGCTACAGCAGCTAATCACTAACCAATGAGAAAGAACCAAAACGAGCTTCAAAACCGACACATTTCAACACTCAGCCTCACACAGGCTCCTCTCAGATCACAAGTCTGCACTAAGAACTGTCCTTTTCATCCAGACTCACACTGAGCGTCTGTAAAGAGAATAGAATCTCAATGTTGTGCACATGGATCTACGGCTGCGGCTTTAAACAAGTGCACATGGTGATGTGTTCAGGGGCGGGACGGACACAGACAAATGACTCCTCAGATAAATCCTGATGTGGAGCCACATATCAAGATATTTATCTTTCTGTAAATTGGATTAAATGGGCAGAATATAGAGTCTGAGCTTTATAACAAGGTAAAACATGTCCACGTGGAATATCGGCAAGATTTTGGCCAATATGTTTCCAAGAGCCCAAATCGGCTACTACTTAATGCATAATGTTGTCACTGTTTAAAAGGGGTCTTATAATTAAATCTGAACCTGGGTCGTGCAGATAAAGGACACATACAAGTGTTTCTCATTCTCAGTATATGGACACATCATGCCTCATGTGAAAGCTCAGAACCTCCAGAATTCATCACTAAGGTGCAGAGGCTGCACTAACACTGATTCATGACTGGCTGGAGGTGCTGGGGTTTAGGTTGGGACAGTTCAGATCAGGCAGTTGGGACTTCAGCTTTCTAATTGGTTAATAACACTGAAATATTGGACATTAAATCCATTTATTTGTTATGTTTTTGAAAAGAGAAGAATAAATCTGCTAAATTTAGCTTTTATTTTTTATAGAACCATATCAAATCAATTTGAAATATCTTATATTAAAAGTGCACTGTATCGAGGTACAGTATGTATCGTACCGTGGCCTATGTATCGAGGTATGTATCGTATCGGCAACTTCTGAACGATACCCAAAATCTCACATACATTTCCTTTAAACTCATGGATACCAGGCCAAGTTACAGGTCTAATCTGTGGAAAGGAGCCCTCCTCACACTGACACACCACACAAAGCATCTCCATGACGACAAACAGTAAAAATGGACCCCGATCAGAAAAGGTAAAAAAGTAAATAATTGCACAGTATAGAAAGTGCAGCTGGGATATAACAACTGCAATGGATTCACTGCAGATTATAACCGAATTTCACAAAATATAAACAAAAAAATCTAATGGGTCAACACCCATTAGGCAAATAGTAACCAATCTGATATTTGAGCTCCAAGTAAAACATTCACCAATGCTTTTTATATTACCGTTTTATTATCAGCAGGACTTTATGACCTGTATGACTTGGCATTTATCGATGAGGACAAAACTCACTGGACTCATACACAGAGATGTTGATCCTACAATAGTTTTCCTCTTTATTTTGGTTCTAGAAACCGAAATTGTGCTGTTTCCTTCTTCTGCAATAGCTAGCAAAAAAAAAAAAAAAAGAGTATCTCACATATTTACAATGAAATGTCAGAATTGTTGCCTTATAATCAATATTTAGATCCTTAGTTATGATCGTAAATCCTTGAAAATACACGATGGACATAGATTTTGGACATGTTTATCACGTTATGGACGTTTAAAGTTTCGGTGTAGCTCTGATCAGATGTTTGGGCTTAATACCGAGTCATGAGACCGCTCGTCTTCCCGTGTTTACCTCCAAGGACGCTGGATTAAACGGGAAATCTGTGCGTAACGGGGCATACTTACGCGCGATGTGTTCCGTCTGTGCCGCGCCGTGTTTACGCTGCAGCCGCTTCTTAAACGAGAGTCCGGGAGGTTAGAAAAAGACATTTGGACGAGAGAAATCAATAATAAGCAGGGAAATGTCTCCTGTCGTGTACGGCTGGCTTCCCGTTTTCTTCTACAATGTGTGTGAGGATGGATTGTGAGACACCGCCCCCTGCTGGACCGTTAAGACTTAGACAAACGGCTCCCACGTCACAATATAATAAAAGAGTAAAAAAAAAAAAAAAAATCAATAGTAATAATAAAATCTAAATAAGTAGCAAAAATAATACAAAGTTATATAAATGTAAATGTTCAAGTCAAAATAAAATAGAAAAATAAGTAATCAAATATAAAATCTCAGCCCTCCTGTGGGCTCACCACCTGCAGAGGGGTTCATAGGGGGGGTCAGGTGCTATGAGTATTGGGCAGCAAGCTGCCCCCGCGACCCAGCCGGATTAAGCGGGAGAAGATGGATGGATGGATGGAAAATCTCAGCTTTGTACAAGAAGTCATAGTAAATAGTGCAACAATGATACAAGTCTCCTACATAATAGTGAGCTGTCGTACAGTTGTAGGGAGTATTATCTGTTACATAAGGGTGAGTTGTTGTGCAGTTCTAGGGCGTATTATCTTTTACTGACGATGCTATTTTCAGATTCTCAGATTCAGTCATAATATAATTTGATTTATATTTAGTGATTGGATGTTACAGCATATTTAGGATAACATTACGTTTGCATTACTATGTTTTCTAATTTGTATTTAGTGTTTATTTTCATTTAATTTAGAATATTTTAATTTATAATAATAACACATTTTATTTATAAACCGCTTTTCAAGACACTCAAAGACGCTGTACAGGAAAAGTAAAATAAGTAATAAAAACAATAAACAATCAAACAAACATTAAACATTAAAAGCAGTTTTAAAAAGGTGAGGCTTGAGCAGTTTTTTGAAGGTGGGGAGGTCAGAGCAGTCGCGGATAGGTCGTGGGAGGGAGTTCCAGAGGGTTGGGGCAGTGATGGAGAAGGCTCTGTCACCCCATGCATCGTGGTCGTGCTCCCGCGCCTCGGGGCAGCCGCTGCCCGCCTTGCCGGTGTCCGCCTCGGGTGTAGCCGCTGTTAGCCGCGCCGCTGTCCGCCTCGAGTGTAGTACTACTAGTGGTGTGGAGGGGAAATACCTGATCTCGGGCAAGCAAAAGGTCTCTGGACGAGCCGTTTGAGACCAAAAATAAATAAAGGCGAATATTCGACCAAAAAATTGTATTCGACTCATTTTCACATTCGATTACGTCGACAATGTCGAATAATCGCGGCAGCACTAATATTTTAATTTAGAATAATACATTTTATTTATAAACCGCTTTTCAAGACACTCAAAGACGCTGTACAGGAAAAGTAAAATAAGTAATAAAAACAATAAACAATCAAACAAACATTAAACATTAAAAGCAGTTTTAAAAGGTGAGGCTTGAGCAGTTTTTTGATGTGGTCTCGGGAGCGGGTGTGGGTGAGGAGGCGGGCAGCAGAGTTCTGGATGTACTGGAGTTTGTTGAGAGTTTTGGAGGGTAGACCGTAGAGAAGGCTATTGCAGTAGTCGATTCGAGAGGTGATGAATGAGAGTTTCGGTAGCAGAGAAGGAAAGGGATGGGCGGAGTCGTGCAATATTTTTGAAATGGAAAAAAGCAGTCAGGGTTGTGTAGTTTATGTGTTGTTGGTATGAAAGTGTAGTGTCAAAAAGAACGCCAAGGTTTCGGATGAGTGGGGATGGAGTGAGGGTTGTGTTGTCTATGGTCAGGCTGAAGTCTTGGGTGGATTTGGTAATGTTTTTAGGGCCAATAATGATTAAGCCGGATTTATCACGGTTCAGTTTTAGGAAGTTGTGTTGCATCCATGGTTTGATTTCACTGAGGCAGTGGGTGAGGGAGGAGTGAGTTGTGGAGTTGATGGATCAGGTGGTTATGTAAAGTTGAATACTGTCGGTGTAGCAGTGGAAATGGAGGCAGTGGCGGCGAATGATGCTTCCAAGGGGGAGGAGGTAGAGGATGAACAGGAGGAGACCAAGCACCGAACCTTGAGGGACACCTTGTAATAGGGGGGCGGTGGAGGAGTTGTTGATATGGATGAATTGTTCACGGTTGGTGAGGTAAGAGTTGAGCCAGGATAGTGCTGAGCCGGTGATGTTGAATGAGTTCTTGAGACGGGAGAGGAGGATGGAGTGGCTGATGGTGTCAAATGCTGCTGTGAGGTCCAGGAGAATGAGAATACTGAAGTGGCCGGAGTCCGAGGAGAGGAGGAGATCACTGATGACTTTGAGAAGGGCTGTTTTTGTGGACGGAAACCAGACTGGAATGGTTCAAACAGGCTATTGGATTTGAGATGGGCTTTGAGTTGAGTGGCTATGACGCGTTCAAGGATTTTGGACAGATATTGACGGTTTGAAATGGGGCGGAAATTTGCAATGTTGTTGCAGTGGGTTTTTTAGGATAGGGGTGATGGCAGCCAGCTTGAGAGACTGCGTGACAGAGCCAGTGGTGAGTGAGGAGTTGATGATTGTTGTTATTAGAGGAGAGATGACTGGAAAGCAGTCTTTGATGAGTGCAGAGGGGATGGGGTCAAGTGAGCAGGTGGGAGTTTTCATGGTGGAAAGGAGTTTAGAAGAATTTAGTTTTAGAATTTCCAGAGAAGTATAGCTAGTAAGAGCTTACGCTAATATGAGCTCACACATTTATAGAATGTAAATTACCATCTGTCTGTTCCTTGTTTAAGAATTTCAGTAAAGACGGGGCAAACTCACTGTTTTCTACCATTGTTAAAATCTTAAACACAAGTAGACATGTTCTTTCTGTCTAAGAGTGTTTTTTTCCATGGATATGTTAAGAATAACGCACTGAAGACAAGAAGGGAAATTTAGCCACTTCAGTTACACAAGGGTGAGTTGTGTACAGTTGTAGGGAGTATTATCTGTCCTTCTACAGTCCAGTGCAGTGGGTGAGCGGTTATGAGTCAAGAGCGGTTATGAGTCAAGAGCGGTTATCAAAATGACTTCACTGTAGAGAGAACTCGACATTAGTTTTGAGAATACAACTCCAAAATGGTTCAAAAAGTCAATAATTTAATTTATCCCAATTAAACAGGGTTTATTATTATTTATCAGCCAGTGTGGGTCTGTTGTACATTGAGACTTTTTAAATGCACCACCAGATGTGAGATGAAGGCTTCAGAACAGAGAAGTGTATTATGTAAATTAGAAATTGTTCATTATTTTTTACATATAGATTTAATAATGCGGCCGCACAGTGGCTGAGTGGCAACACTCAGGTCTCACAGCAACAAGGTTGCGGGTTTGATCCCTGGGCCGCCCGGGCCTTTCTGTGTGGAGTTTGCATGTTCCTCCCCATGTCTGGATGGGTTTCCTCCGGGTACTCCGGTTTCCCCCATCAACCCAAAACATGCAGCACCCCTATGAACTAACATCAAGGACCATGACATCCACCCTCCTGTGGGCTCACCACCCGCAGAGGGGTTCATAGGGGGGGTCAAGTGGTATGAGGATTGGGCAGCAAGCTGCCCCTGCGACCCGGCCTGTTTAAGCGGGAGAAGATGGATGGATAGATTTAATAATGCCACTGTCTTGTCTGTGTAGTCCAGACAACGATTATGATTCTTAAAATACAAGGAGGATTATTTTATTTAGTCAACTGTCACAGTCAGTGGCTGAGTGTCCAGAAGGCATCACACAGCTCCTAAAGCTCCTGCACATGTGTCAAATGAACAGCAGGTGGCGGCAAAGAGCCTCTTTACGTTAATATGACACTAGGATGAGCATTAAAGTTCCCTCTCTCTGCGCACTCCAGGATTTTATTGTTTGAGAAGGAATGTCTGCCAGGAATGCAGCACCAGATCCTGGGCCTTGGGGACAAATCATCTTGGTGGACCACACAACATTCTTGATTGTTCTGTGAGACATGCTCCACCCACAACACTCCACTGTGTCTCTGGTCTCTGTCGTTCATTTACACAAAAATCACCCACGTACCTCACCCAACTGTTGGAGCAGAGGGCATTGTTATTTAAATCAAAATGTAACCAAATATATTTGTGAATAAATAAACTATTTCTAATTTCTGACTGAATATAGACTCTACCATGAAAATAAGTGTTGAGTCTAGATAATACGCGCTATAAGAGCTCCTCCCCTTTTGCGTGAGCGCGGCCGCTGATTGGTGCGGCACAAACGCGCACTTCCTCCCGCACATAAAAAGTGCCGCTCTCCGGCTCCAGACAGTTTTTTCATCACTAAACGAAGCGTAACCATGAGCGGAAGAGGCAAAACCGGAGGAAAGGCCCGCGCTAAGGCCAAGTCCCGCTCTTCCAGGGCTGGACTGCAGTTCCCAGTGGGCCGTGTGCACAGGCTGCTCCGTAAAGGCAACTACGCAGAGCGCGTTGGCGCCGGAGCTCCCGTGTACCTGGCGGCCGTGCTGGAGTACCTGACCGCTGAGATCCTGGAGCTGGCGGGAAACGCGGCTCGGGACAACAAAAAGACCCGTATCATCCCCCGCCACCTGCAGCTGGCCGTGCGTAACGACGAGGAGCTCAACAAACTGCTGGGAGGAGTGACCATCGCTCAGGGAGGCGTGCTGCCCAACATCCAGGCTGTGCTGCTGCCCAAGAAGACCGAGAAGGCCAAGTAAAGCTGCCCGAGCTTCGATACTCGACAACGGCTCTTTTAAGAGCCACGCACTCCACAGTAAAGCGCGCACTTCTGTTAAAGCTCAACTGGACTAACGCACGACAATGTTACTTTACTAAAGTATATAATAAAACGACCCTGGTGTTTTAAAAGCCACATTCTATATTAAAAATAACACTCTCTTAAAATTTGCACATGACCTCAGTTATAATATACAAAGTATAACGAATGGAGCGCGGGAGTTGCAGAGTCGGTTTGTGCGACAACTCGTTCAGAAAGATCACACTTCTCCACATTCTCTTTGTGTGCGCAGATTATCAGCGCTTTACAGTGTCTGTTTCCTTTATCTTTCAATTCAAGATATAATCAGAGGGATTGAAGCACCAAAATCCAGTGAGTTGGTCTCATCATGAGCGACCTGAGGACGTTAAAATGACCCAGAAGTTCACACAGAGTGGAGCGCGCTCACTGAACAGAGGAGAAATCATAGTGGGTGTGCACGTCTACGTACTGCTGCGTCTTCCCGCTGTGGAACAATAGCCCCGCCCCTCGCACAAGCCCCGCCCCTCGCCCTGGTCCCGCTCAGCTTCCCGCGCTCACTTCAAACACACGCGCTCCAATAGAAAGCGCGTGTGGCCTCTCTGGGCGGGTGTGACGCAGACCCCGGTGCCCCGTGCGCGTGACGCGGAGCGTTTAAAAGCAGCTCGTTTGCCGCTCCTGTGCATTTCCCCTTGTGTGTTCAAAGACAGGATCCTGTAAACATGGCTCGAACCAAGCAGACCGCCCGTAAATCCACCGGAGGCAAAGCCCCCAGGAAGCAGCTGGCCACGAAGGCCGCGCGTAAGAGCGCCCCGGCCACCGGAGGCGTTAAGAAGCCTCACCGCTACAGGCCCGGTACCGTGGCTCTCAGGGAGATCCGCCGTTACCAGAAGTCCACCGAGCTGCTCATCCGCAAGCTGCCCTTCCAGCGCCTGGTCAGGGAGATCGCCCAGGACTTCAAGACCGACCTGCGCTTCCAGAGCTCCGCCGTCATGGCTCTGCAGGAGGCCAGCGAGGCCTACCTGGTGGGACTGTTCGAGGACACCAACTTGTGCGCCATCCACGCCAAGAGGGTCACCATCATGCCCAAAGACATCCAGCTGGCCCGCCGCATCCGCGGAGAGAGGGCTTAAAGCGTCTGCTCTGACCCGCAACAACAACGGCTCTTTTAAGAGCCACACACAAGAGAAAGAGCCGCTTTTACACGTGTGCTGTGGCAGGACACGACCAACAGACATCTACACTTCAAACACTTTCAACACTGCGCCGGTTTTTGCCATTGTTACACGAGGCATTACTATGCAAACAATTATATTATGTCTCCAATTATTAGAATATCGTGAAAAAGTTACTGATTTAAGGAAGTCAAATCTGTTTGGAATCTAGACAGATTATACAGAGTTTTCAGACTTCTTTCCTATTTCAGACCTATTACTGCATCAGTGCTGTGTGGCATGGAGGTTTTCACCCTGTAGCACTGTTCAGTGCTTTGATAGCGGCGTTAAGCTCATCTGTATTGTTGGCTCTGGTGTCTCGTCTTCCTCTTGAAGGTCCATAAATCTTGTCCATAAATCACACTGGACCAACAGCAGCAGATGATCTGCAGCTCAATACATCACTAACTGTGGAAACTTCATTCTGACCTGCAAAATGTAGCATCTGTGTGCAGAGGCTCTTGATGTGCTGAGTCCAGGCCCAGTCCACTCCTGATGAAGCATTTGCCTGACAGTCCTCTCAAGGCTGCAGTCATCCCTTTGGCTGCACCTTTTCCTACCACATGTTTTTATGAATATCCTTGAATACATCACTCTATGAACACCCAGCTTCTTTAACAATCACCTTCTGTGGTTTTCTTCCTGTGGAGGGTCAGTGACTGTTTTCTGAACGTCTGTCCATTCACCTGCCTTCCCCATGATTGTGTAGCCCTCTGACCCACACTGAGACCATTTAAAGTCTCAGGAAACTTTTGCAGATGTTTTAAGCTGATTAGTTGATACCATGTGACATGACTTTCCATGACACTCAGATGTTTGAATCATATCATGAATCATATTGTTTGGATGAAGGTCAATGCGGAACATAACAGCTGCAGACTTGTGAGTAAATTTTATGTAGGACGACAAGACACAGGCTATAGTAGCTCTGCACAGTCCATATCTTCAAAATTAGTAAACACTTCAGCACCTTGGAGAGCAACTTCCCCCCCACACAGGGTCCGTGTGTCCACGTGTGTGAGCTCTCTGCTGTAGTCATGGTTACTCCTCTAAACACTTCACACATGGGGGTGACTTGGCCCTCAATTCTGTCACTTTCAACATTAACAGCAAACACCTACTATAAAAACATTACACATACAATATGTACATGAGGTTCTTTTGATCTGCCGAGATTATTTCCAAAATAACGTATATGGGTAAACAGCACTGGTCTGTAAAAAACGACTTTGGGAGATTTGGAGAAATAATGGATAGTAGTTGGCTGAACGTGTGTATGTTTGCAGCAGCCGCTAAAATCCCACAGAAAGTCACCGCTCGGAGCACACACACTTCTACATGTGTGTTAGTGACACACGTGTGTGAACAGGAGGATTGTGTTTAGACAAGTCATGAAGAATTGGCTGCGGTTCCGAAGGAAACAGAGGCAGAGTCCTCCTCTGGAACGCGCGCCTCAGCGGCTTTGACCTGTTCAAGAAACAGGACGCGCTCCACACTCAAATTCTACTGGACCAAGTGTCCCCGTGTCTCCCACAGAATTAGAATCAAAATCAGCGCGTCCATCTTTGTTTTGGGCACTCTTCCTCTTCCTCATGCACAGAGTGCAGGCGCGTGCCCCTGTTGCGCTCAGCAGCCTGACACAGTGTTGAGTCTGTACGGTTCTCACGGGGTGTTTAAGTGCGCGCGTGCTCCCGCACACTCCACTCTCTCACTGTGTTAGTGACTCTGAACAATGGCAGAAGAAGCTCCCGCCGCGGCTCCGGCCAAAGCCGCCAAAAAGAAGGCCCCCAAAGCCAAGAGGAGCGGCCCCAGCGTCGGCGAGCTCATCGTCAAAGCCGTGTCCGCCTCCAAGGAGCGCAGCGGTGTGTCCCTGCCCGCGCTCAAGAAGGCTCTGTCCGCCGCGGGATACGATGCGGAAAAGAACAAGGCCCGGGTCAGGCTCGCCGTCAAGAAGCTGCTGGAGAAAGGCACTCTGGTCCAGAAAAAGGGCTCGTACAAGATGAGCAAGAAGACGGAGGAGAAGAAGGTGAAGAAGCCCGCCAAGAAAGCCGCTCCTAAAGCCAAGAAGCCCGCCACCGCCAAGAAACCCGCCACCGCCAAGAAACCCAAGGCAGCGGCCAAGAAGAGCGCCACCCCCAAGAAGGCGGCCAAAAAGTCCCCCAAGAAGGCGGCCAAGCCCAAGACCAAACCCGCCGCCAAGAGCCCCAAGAAGCCCAAGAGCCCCAAGAAGCCCAAGAGCCCCAAGAAACCCAAGAGCCCCAAGAAGGCCCCCGCGGCAAAGAAAGCGGCCCCGAAGAAAGCCGCCAAGCCCAAAGCCAAGAAAGCGGCGGCCCCCAAGAAGAAGTAAAGGCCCCCAACAAACTTCTACTACAGCAACGGCTCTTTTCAGAGCCCCCACTCTCACTAAAGAGCCGCTTTATTCACGCAGCACATCTACACAAACCCGAGCTACAACCTACAGGGAATGTGCTGGACGGACAACACGATTAACACAAACAACACAAACAACCACCAAATCCAAAATCACACACACTCCCCTGGGCCCTAAACGCATCGCTCCATTTGGGACACAAAACACAATGTCGCAGACAAACTGTGCTCTCAGTCAGAGGCACTAAATTCTGGAAGTCTCCCATTTTAAGAGACATTCCAACATTGGCCACTTTCAAATCACACTTGAAGCAGTGGCTAAAGGAAAACCGGACTTGTGGACACTTTTAGTGTACAATTGTAAGTTATTATTCTTCTCTGGTGTCATCTTTTTAAGGACTACAGATGGAAATTAGCATTTTTGCTATAATCTGGCATATTTACACTGCAGTGTTGTAGATGTTCATTAATATGCAGTGTCCCACATACATACACGCACGCACACACACACACACACACACACACACACACACACACACACACACACACACACACACACACACACACACACACACACACACACACAGTAGATAGAGCGACATGCGTCACACTGACACTGCAGGAGCAGCTCACACTCCACTGACGACAGCCTGTAGTTTACCTGAAAGAGTTAGCCAACATGTGAACATGGACACCACAACCATGAGGGAACAGCCACAGCTCGACACACTGTGTGCACTTTTCTGCTGTGGTGGAGAAAAGAATGAGCGCACTATCCAACACAAACAACACTGAGGGTAAGAATGGACAAACGAGTAGGTACAGTATGTAGAAAAATAGATTTCCTCCATTCCTCCTTCAGGACTGTGAAGTACGAGCGACACAAAGAAAAGTATCTACAGTCGTGACTCACATCAGTAACAAAACGCTGGCACGTCGTCCATGAAGAAGAATCCGAACGCGTTGCATTGAGATCAGAATACACAATGACATTATTTTGACTTGACATATTTGGTCATGGTGCGTTGCGCAAACATGTAGAGTAGGAGTGTGCTTGGTGACGGTGAAAGCAGCTCACACAGTCACAGTCCTCCAGGAGAAGTCCAGATTCACAGTTGAATGTTGCAGATGTGTCTGCAGTGTAGAGCCACAGTCGTCATACTGGACTCTACACTCGTACACTAAGGGTTCCTTATGGCCCATGCACATGGAGCAAAGTCTCGCCTCTCCATGGCTCTTACTCGTACTCGAGGAACTGCTTGTGGTGGAAGAGCAGATACCTGAGCACACAGAGGAACACAGAGTCAGATGCCCTTCCACACACACACACACACACACACACACACACTGTAGAGGCGCTCACCCCTCACTGTCCAGGACGTCCTTGATGCTGGCCTTAGTGATGATGGCATCGTCACATTTGAACCACTGGTCCTTGTGCTGGCGGATGAAGGTGGTGTAGTGACCGCTCTCTAGCGTCCCCTGGTGGTTCACCACTGCAAACAGGCTGTACCTGATGGAGAACACAACAGTGGATTCAGTTCACCTAAATCAGACGACTTGTTTGTATTATTGCTTCTCTCTACCTTAAGGGGAGACATACAGGCTAAATTCTATTAACAAAATATACAGTGTCATTACTTTCCACTTAGTTTGTACAGATTTGTTCATCTTGTTTTCTCTGACACAATCTTTCTGCCTTTATTTTCTACTAATTAAAAATATTTGAAAGTTTGTAGTGAAAGAATACAAAATCCCTATCTTCTTTTATTTTCTATGGGGTATTTCTTAACTACCAACATGGAACATTTAGATTGTTTGAAAATGCTTATTCACCAAAAACAACGTATTCAAACATGTCATCAGTTTTAGTTTAATTCCCCTTTACTCACTGCACAGTACTGTATTTGTATATGAGTTGTAGTAATTGTACGCACTTGTTGTCGTTGTTGAACGGGTCCACGGTCTGCTGGTACTGCCCGTTCATCCGGCTCTCTTTACTGCGACACAAATACAAGAGTTTTACTTCAGACCAAAAGGGAAACGGGGGCGTAGCGTCGAGTAGAGTAGAGCGCTCACCTGGAGGCCATGAAGGGAGTCATGTCCAGCTCCAGGGGGAAAGACACGTACGTCGTGATCTTCCGCCGAAGTTTAGCCGAATGCTCGAATCTCTGCGCACAAACACAAGGACATATTGTAAAACTTATCATAGAGAATACTTTGGTTTATAGTAGTAAAGTAATATGTAGGGATGGGACCATTTCTACAAGACAAACGCGAGATTGGGCCCACGAGAACGAGACAAGACGAGATTCTGATCATTTGAATTTGTATTTAACCCACTGAATATTTTTGTTGTCTCGAAAGATGCACTGAACCCTTTTCTGTCTAATCCAAATGGGAAATAAAGTCTCAGAAGATCATTTTTCTTGTGCGTGTGTACAAACTTGTGGCAATGTTGTCTTGTGAGATCTTGTCCCGTCCTGACTAATATGTGTAAAAAAACAGGATAAAAACAGGACTAAAGGATCATTTTACTACCTGGAATTATTAGAGAAACATAAAGTATAAACCAGGACTAAACGCTAAATATGGAACAGCACCAAACCAGGACTTAACCAGGACTGAACTAGACCAGGACTACTCTAGATCCAAGCTATGACTAGACCAAGACTAGGCCAAGACTAGGCCAAGACTGGACCAAGACTGGACCAAGACTGGACCAAGACTAGACCAAGACTAGACCAAGACTGGACCAAGACTAGACAAAAACTAGACCAAGACTAGGCCAAGACTGGACCAAGACTTGACCAAGACTGGACCAAGACTGGACCAAGACTGGACCAAGACTGGACCAAGACTGGACCAAAACTAGACCAAGACTAGGCCAAGACTAGACCAAGACTAGGCCAAGATTAGACCAAGACTGGACCAAGACTGGACCAAGACTGGACCAAGACTGGACCAAGACTAGGCCAAGACTCGGCCAAGACTCGGCCGAGAGTAGACCAAGACTAGGCCAAGACTAGACCAAGACTAGGCCAAGACTAGACCAAGACTAGGCCAAGACTAGACCAAGACTGGACCAAGACTGGACCAAGACTGGACCAAGACTGGACCAAGACTGGATCAAGAATAGGCCAAGACCAGACCAAGACCAGACCAAGACTAGACCAAAACTAGGCCAAGACTAGGCCAAACCAGGTGTGAAACCAGGCTAAATTCTGAATAAACCAGGACTAGCCCAGATCTAAACCGTACTAAAGCAGGGCTAAATGCATTGTAAAATAAGGCTAATCCAGAATATTCCGTCTCAAACTAGAACTAGACCAGTCCAGGACTAAAACAGGTCCAAAACGAGACTAAACAAAGACATGAGCCGGTCTGAAGTGGTATCACATCTCCTCCAGTTTGTTCCGGACGGGCGGTGTGAAAGGCGACGCACTTTGAGATGGAAGCAGGCCACGATGGGCAGCTTCTTCATGGTCAGCTGCTTGGTGGACTCCTGGTAACTATGGCAACCGCTGCACTTGATCTTTGCGCTGCTGCCGAGGTGCTCCGGCCGGGTGAACCTGAACACAGCCAACATTCTGGGTCAGCGCACACGAGCGGACAACGGTGGTTAAAGCAAATGATTTTTGTTTGGTTTGTTTTTTGGATGATTTGAGGGGAAGGAGCTACGGGGTCTCGAGGATTTTAACGGTACAATCGGAGAGAAACCTGAAAGAAAACTTTACTGACTGACTGAAAATAAGACGCGTATCATTCATTTGTTTTTCAAAATAAAACCAAAAGGAAGAAAACGGAAAAACAACTCTTTTCTTTCTTGTCTTGATGAAACCAAGACTGAGTCAGGTCTAAACCAGGACTAAACCAGGACTAAACCAGGACCAAACCAGGACTAAACCAGGTCTAAACCAGGACTAAACCAGGACTAAACCAGGTCTGAACCAGGACTAAACCAGGACTAAACCAGGTCTAAACCAGATCTACACCAGGTCTAAACCAGGACTAAACCAGGTCTAAACCAGGACTAAACCAGGTCTAAACCAGGTCTACACCAGGTCTAAACCAGGACTAAACCAAGACTGAGTCAGGTCTAAACCAGGTCTAAACCAGGTCTAAACCAGGACTAAACCAGGTCTAAACCAGGACTAAACCAGGTCTAAACCAGGACTAAACCAGGTGTACACCAGGTCTACACCAGGTCTAAACCAGGACTAAACCAGGACTAAACCAGGACTAAACCAGGACTGAGTCAGGTCTAAACAAGGTCTAAACCAGGACTAAACCAGGACTAAACCAGGACTGAGCCAGGACTAAACCAGGTCTAAACCAGGACTAAACCAGGACTAAACCAGGTCTAAACCAGGACTAAACCAGGACTAAACAAGGTCTACACGAGGTCTAAACCAGGTCTAAACCAGGACTAAACCAGGTCTAAACCAGGACTAAACCAGGACAGAGCCAGGTCTAAACCAGGTCTAAACCAGGAGGGAGCCAGGTCTAAACCAGGTCTAAACCAGGACTAAACCAGGACTAAACCAGGACTGAGCCAGTTCTAAACCAGGACTAAACCATGACTGAGCCAGGTCTAAACCAGGACTAAACCAGGCCTAAACCGGGTCTAAACCGGGACTAAACCAGGACTAACCCAGGACTGAGCCAGTTCTAAACCAGGACAAAGCCAGGACTACACAAGGTCTAAACCAGGACTGAGCCAGGTCTAAACCGGGACAGAGCCAGGTCTAAACCAGGTCTAAACCAGGACTGAGCCAGGTCTAAACCAGGAATAAAGCAGGCCTAAACCGGGTCTAAACCGTGACAGAGCCAGGACTAAACCAGGTCTAAACCAGGACTAAACCAGGACTAAACCAGGTCTAAACCAGGACTGGACCAGGACTCAGTGTTTCCCTCAGAAAATGGTTTAGTCAAAGCGTTGACCGGGGAGGGTGTGGTGCCTGGTCCGGTCCTGGAGACGGGCTCGGCGCTCCGCTTATACCGCGCCGTTATCCGTTTTTTCATTTTCGTTTTGGAGACAAATCATGAAGAAAAAGAGTTGTTTTTGGTTTTATTTTGAAAACCGAATGCTACCCAGGTTGAAAATGCTTCGTGTGATGTGTTGAGCCGTGCCGTACCTGCGCAGACAGTCTGTGAGGGTGGTGGCTCCGCTGGTGTGGCTCTCTCCGTTCAGAGCGGCTCCGTCTCCCCCGGGACTCAGGGGCCAGAAGGGCGTGGACGAGCCGGGCAGGTCCAGGCTGATAATAATAATGAAATAGATTATACATTAAATTGATCGCTGTCCATGTTTTCTTTCTTCCCTTTCTGCTTTTCTCTCATTTTTAGGTAGTGTAGTGTGGCTCGTACAAACAGTAGCAGATCAATACTGGACTTTAAACATGCACAATATTGAGGGATAGTAACGCAAAAGACAAATGGAGAGACAGATACAGTATAAGGTGAAAGTGAGAAACAAACAAACAAAAACAACTAAATACAAAATAATTATGATTTAAATTGTTAAAAAATTTCTTGGGTTTTAGCTGTTTTGGAATTTGATGATGAATGGATGTTTTTTATAACACTGTATTTCGCATAGAAATACAGGGAAGTAGGGTTTACGAGCAGTAATATTTACATTTGTGGGGATTTGAAAAAGATGAATGATATAGTATTGCTTACTTTTCATATGATGAATTTAGCAAAAACCAAACAGCACATTTTTAAAGGAAAGGGTAAAATGAAGCAAAACGTTGTGAATATGTTTGATGAATTGCTTCCAAAAAAGAGACCTGATGTAGTCCCAGTTTAGTCCTGGTTTAGACCTGAAATAGATCTGATATAGTCCTAATTTAGTCCTGGTTTAGACCTCACATAGTCCTAGTTTAGATCTGAAATAGACCTGATGTAGTCCTAGTTTAGTCCTGGTTTAGACCTCACATAGTCCTAGTTTAGTTCTGAAATAGACCTGATGTAGTCCTAGTTTAGTCCTGGTTTAGACCTGAAATAGATCTGATATAGTCCTAATTTAGTCCTGGTTTAGACCTCACATAGTCCTAGTTTAGATCTGAAATAGACTTGATGTAGTCCTAGTTTAGTCCTGGTTTAGACCTGAAATAGTCCTAGTTTGGTCCTGGGACATTCCTTGTATAAAACTGGGACAAATCAGTGGTTCTGGAGAAATCTTCTGGGACGGGACACGGGCTCAAATCTGGGACTGTCAAACCTCATCAAAGTCTCGTCAGAAGGTCCGATTATTTCATTTTATTGACAAAATACTTAGATTGATAAAAACACATTTTGTTAAATCTTTATTGAATGAGTCATAAAATGTGCTTGGACACAGGCTGCAAACACAAGACTTTTAAAAACGTAATTATGACATTTAAACTCATAATTATGACTTTCTGTGGGGCTTTTTTTTCTCTTTGATCTCTCTTTTTTTACTGGTGGAAATGGCCTTCCATACAAGACAGAATAAAAAGATTAGGGAATTGATTAGGGAACTACAATGAAGCAGGACTAAAAGCTCAAATTAAAAACAATACAATAAAGAATAAGACGGACAAACTTCAGCTAAAACCTCTTTCTAATAAAAAAACAAACAACATATTACCCTATTTTTCGGATTAAAGTAACTTTTTCATGGTTTGGGTGTTTCCTGCGACTTATCCTCAGGTGTGACTTATATATGAAATATTTCAGTTCTTCTAAACGTAAATGTAACATGAGCAAGGTACAAACCCAAGGCACCGACTGAATATATTAAAAGTCCTTTATTGCATCGAAGGAGCCAACGTGTTTCCATCAGGAAGATATAATTTCACATGTGACAGCCACAAGAGGGCGCTCTAGGCTTGTGTACCAGCATCTGCTAGCCTATCGCGCTATTCCTCCTGTACCACTGTCACTTCTTTCACCAACTGCAGCAACATCGTACCTATTTTCTTAGTTAAATCCAGATGGCAACTTTTTTTTTGTCCAGTGAATAATCCACTGAATCTTGTCCTTTAGTGCGACAGAAGCTTCAGCACCAGCTGTTTTTATCACTATATGCAAATGAGCCATGCGGCTTTAAGTTTCGTTTCTGTAAAACGTAAACCAATGCGCGCAAATAGATTATTACTTATGGTATATACTGAGCGGAGAACCGGAAACGTGTGAAGAACGATGGTAGAGACGACCAATCGAGCAGCTGAAAGAAAGTTTGTAGTGAACGAGAAACTTGTGTTTGATGTAGAAAAGTGGAGAAAACTTAAACTGCAATGAAGAAAACAAAAGCTAATCGTGGCTAAAAGCTGGATTTAGCTGGAGTTGGCGGAGTTGCTCAGAAGTAACACAGAGGATGAAGAATTCAGTGCATTTATTGATTTGGAGTGAGATGGAGAGTTCGGTAAACTTGTTCTGTTATGTTGTTTCTGCTCTAGTTTTCTGAATAACTGTTCATATGTGACACATGTTCAGACTGTTCTTCTCTGTTTCTATTGGTATTTCTATAACTCGCCTTTCAAGATGAAATGTCTGTTCTTGGTCTCTGATTTTATAAAATTAATTTCCCCAAAAAAGTGCGACTTATAGTCTAGTGCGACTCATACATGCATTTTTTGGTTGGTGCAACTTATACTCCAGAGCGATTTATAGTCCGAAAAATACGGTACATACATATCATTTTAAGCTTTTAATTTCTGACTCTACATAGAGTTAATTTCCAGTCTCTGAAGCCTGATCTCCAGCTTTTTGAGTCTGACTTTAGGCTCACTTGATCCGGCCTCAGCAGCTCTTTCTCCTTTAGTGTGAACCTTCAGATGAGCAGGTTTTCTCAAAGTCCTTCCACACTGGTCAGAGCTGCAGCTTTTCTTTTCGCTCTGGAACATTTGAACATGTTTCAGACGGTTCCTCGCAGTCCCTCTTTCTTCAGTCGTCTGGTTCGTCTTCTGTGTGTGTTTGAAATGGGTTCTCATGTGTTGAGCCAAGTGGGATGATTCAGAGAAAGCTTTTCCACACTGGTCACATTCAAATGGTTTCTCTCCAGTGTGGACTCTCATATGTGATACTAGGCTGCTTGACGCTAAAAACGTCTTCTCACAAACATCACAACTGTACGGTTTCTCTCCAGTGTGGGTTCTCCTATGTGTTTTTAGGTTGCCTGACTGTGAAAATGTCTTCTCACAAACATCACAACTGTACGGTTTGTTCCCTGTGTGGATTCTCATATGTATATGGAGGCCACCGGCTTGTCTAAATCCCGTCCCACACAGGTCACATTCAAATGGTTTCTCTTGAGTGTGGACTCTCATATGTGTTTTTAGGTTGCCTGACTGTGAAAACCTCTTTTCACAAACATCACAACTGTACGGTTTCTCTCCAGTGTGGATTCTCATATGTGTTTTTAGGGAGCCTGACTCTGAAAATCTCTTCTCACAAACATCACAACTGTACGGTTTGTCCCCTGTGTGGATTCTCATGTGACTCTGGAGGCCACCGGCTTGTCTAAATCCCATCCCACACAGGTCACATTCAAATGGTTTCTCTCCAGTGTGGACTCTCATATGTGATTTTAGATCCCCTGACTGTGAAAATGTCTTCTCACAAACATCACAGCTGTATGGTCTTTCTCCACTGTGGACTCTGTAGTGTATTTTCAGTGCAGAAGCACATGGACACACCTTTCCACACTGGTCACATGTGAAGGTCATTCTGTTGATGGATCTTGCAGCTCTGCATGAAAATAAAGGAACAAAGCAAAGGAAGTGTCAAGTAAAATAACAGTAAACTGATCTAAAAAAAAAAAAAAGTAGCTAACTAAATACACATAAAATCACACACAATAAATCATATGTAAGAATGTTTCAGTGTGTGGAATTAACACTAACAACGTAATTAACACTGAACCAGGTCTAAACCAGGTCTAAACCAAGACTAAACGGGTTTACTGGTTTAATGTGTTTTATAAAGAAATACAATTAAGAGTTTTGATTGTGTGAAGTTGTGAATTTCAATGCAAATGCTGCTTGTGTAACATAGTTAATACACTCAACAAAAATATAAACGCAACACTTTTGTTTTTGCTCCCATTTGTCATGAGATGGACTCAAAGATCTAAAATTCATTCCAGATACACAATATTACCATTTCTCTCAAACATTGTTCACAAATCTGTCTAAATGTGTGATAGTGGCACTTTTGCTTTGCTGAGATAATCCATCCCACCTCACAGGTGTGCCACATCAAGATGCTCATCAGACACCATGATTAGTGCACAGGTGAACCTTAGACTGTCCACAATAAAAGGCCACTCTGAAATGTGCAGTTGTTGCTTTATTGGGGGTCTGGGGACTCAGAACCAGTCAGTATCTGGTGTGACCACCATTTGCCTCATGCAGTGCAACACATCTTCTTCGCATAGAGTTTATCAGATTGTCAATTGTGGCCTGTGGAATGTTGGTCCACTCCTCTTCAATGGCTGTGCGAAGTTGCTGGATATTAGTGGGAACTGGTACGCGCTGTCGTATACGCCGGTCAAGCACATCCCAAACATGCTCAATGGGTGACATGTCCGGTGAGTATGCTGGCCATGCAAGAACTGGGACATTTTCAGCTTCCAAGAATTGTGTACAAGATCCTTGCAACATGGGGCTGTGCATTATCTTGCTGAAACATGAGGTGATGTTCATGGATGTACGGCACAACAATGGGCCTCAGGATCTCATCACGGTATCTCTGTGCATTCAAAATGCCATCAATAAAATGCACCTGTGTTCTTCGTCCATAACAGATGCCTGCCCATACCATAACCCCACCACCACCATGGCCCACTCGATCCACAACATTGACATCAGCAAAGCGCTCACCCACACGACGCCACACACACTGTCTGCCATCTGCCCTGAACAATGTAAACCAAGATTCATCCGTGAAGAGAACACCTCTCCAACGTGCCAGTCGCCATCGAATGTGGGCATTTGCCCACTCAAGTCTGTTACGGCGACGATCTGGAGTCAGGTTAAGACCCCGATGAGGACGACGAGCATGCAGTTGAGCTTCCCTGAGACGGTTTCTGACAGTTTGTGCAGAAATTCTTTGGTTATGCAAACCAATTGTTTCAGCAGCTGTCTGAGTAGCTGGTCTCAGACGATCTTGGAGGTGAACCTGCTGGATGTGGAGGTCCTGGGCTGGTGTGGTTACACGTGGTCTGCGGTTGTGAGGCCGGTTGGATGTACTGCCATATTCTCTGAAACGCCTTTGGAGACGGCTTATGGTGGAGAAATGAACAGTCAATGCCCGAGCAACAGATCTGGTTGACATTCCTGCCGTCAGCATGCCAATTGCACGCTCCCTCAATGCTTGCGCCATCTGTGGTTTTTTGCTGTGAGACAAAACTGCACATTTCAGAGTGGCCTTTTATTGTGGGCAGTCTAAGGTACACCTATGCACTAATCATGGTGTCTGATGAGCATCCTGATGTGGCACACCTGTGAGGTGGGATGGATTATCTCAGCAAAGCAAAAGTGCTCACTATCACACATTTAGACAGATTTGTGAACAATGTTTGAGAGAAATGGTAATATTGTGTATCTGGAATGAATTTTAGATCTTTGAGTCCATCTCATGACAAATGGGAGCAAAAACAAAAGTGTTGCGTTTATATTTTTGTTGAGTGTATGAGCGTTGTTAAATCCTGCTAAATTGTGGACTAGCGCCATCTCCTGGCGCCCGCCGTACCTGCACTTACTTTACCCGCGTGAACTCTGAGCCTTGTAAAGGACTCGAGACGAGGTAACATGGCTGTGAAGATGCGTGGACAAAAATATTAATTCACTCACGTGTAGTTAATTTTATGCTAAGCTGGTAATTGTATGTTGTACTGTTTGCAATTTATGTTTGTTTGGCCATTATCTGCTGAAATTAGTTTGCAGTATATTTGATTTGAGCGTGATTTTCTTTCTAAGTGCTTAGCTTTGCTAGCGGCTAACAAATGACTGTCTTCTGCAGATGAGACAGCGCACATGGTGAATGTCCACTACAAATCAATTCACAACAACTGTTTTCTATATTATTTTGTGCAGAATAAACTGCTGTCACACCAAACTTCAGCAGCTTCTGTGGGTCATTGAGATAGATGAGAAGGCAAGACACACCGGTCACACTTGTGTGTATTTATATCCGTAGGAAGTGGAGCAGTATCAAATCTGAAGCATATTTACGTGTTGTTATCTGGATAAGCGCTATTTAGCAACATAAATACGAGCGCTAATCACAAGAATAGTTCACAGATTGCTGCTCAACAACTCACCGTGGAGGAAAAGGCAGTTTGGAATCCGAAAAATCCACAAATTCACAGGTTTGTTCTTCACGCCGAGCAGGAGGCACAGTGAGTAGGGATGGGCGAAATGAAATGAGATCTTGAGGTCTGCGCCAAACAAAAATGGGCGTTCCCATTAAGGTCTCAAAATGAGGGGTGCATCATGAACAAGGCAGTCACGTGATGAGATCTCATTCAGTGGTGGTGACGTCAGAGTGGTTCACCCACCTCCAGCACTTTGAATTTGCGGCGGCACTTGTGGTGTTGTCGGCGTTTATAGGAGTTAGCGAATCAGTGAGTTAGGAAGTTAGTGGCATAATTCTGTCAGTAGAAACAAGAACGGTCTCGACTGCCTTGAGACGTAAGCAGAAGTCAATGTTTAAATTTTCAAAGTGCACTTGGGGTCTGGGTTGGACTAAAGTGTTTTTTTGTTACAACTCACATATTTAACTCTGGCACTCTTGAGATGAGCACCTTGCTATTTTCAATACAATTTAGTGTGCCAATAAATCAAATCCTTTTACAGATGGAGCCATCAAGAAGGAAATCCTCCACCATGTGGGAACACTTTGTAGTGTCTGGCCATAATAAGGTGTGAATGAAATAAATTAATGGCTTTCATAACAATCATACAAAATAGAAAAAGACCAAAGCACTCAAAAGCTACATATTTATTCAAAAACCTATTACAACAATCGCATAAAGTAATTACATCTGCCCATGACATGGTGCGTGTGTCACGCATTTCCGTCACGTAAGACATTCAGCTTTGTGTTGATTGAAGTAGACCGGTATCTAGCTGAGGTTCATATTCCAAGAAATGAAGACCTACTAATGTACTGGACCAAAACAAAAATGTTGTACCTGACCCTTTATACACTGGCCAAAAGTTCCCTGTGCTCCCCGGCATCCTCAGTCCCATGTGAGAGAGTATTCTCCAAGGCTGGAGACATTTTGTGTTGTTTGCCGGAAGTATGAAACTTTCAGAATAAAGCTACCAATTGGAATTGCACAGAATTTTTAGCTATGATTTTTCACAATATAACAGCTACCGGAAAAAGAGTGTTTTAGTAGACGCTAACTTAAGACATACTAAATGTTAGGAAATTCATGTTTAAACGGCTGGTCTTAAAATCTTTATTTATTTAGCCTATTTCATTTACGTTTATATGAACCACCACCTAACCTGTAACTGTCACTTAGATAATATATAATAATATGGACTATGAACAATGAATCGCTTTATTATTCTGATTCTGATTAAGGTTAGGTGCAGAATCTGTGATAAAGAGCTGGCATTTACAGGGAGCACTACCCCAATGCTCCGCCACTACAGGGCTGTGCATCTAAGTTCTGCATCAACTTCTGCACCATCTGAACCCACAAGAGAGGCAGCCTCCAGTGATGGCAGTATGTATAGACCAATGTTTTTCAACCTTCTTTGTGTAAAGCCACTTTTATTATATATATATATATATATATATATATATATATATATATATATATATATATATATATATATATATATATATATATATATATATATATATATTTCGTGGCACACCAGTTATTTAGTCCAGGTGAAATCTTGGTTCATTCCTAGTTTAGACCTGGCTTAGTCATTGTTTCGACCTGGTCTTATCCTTCTGAAACGTTGGTTTAGTCCTGGTTTTTGGACAGTTTTTAAGCACATCTGAAGACATCTCAAGGCACACTAGTGATTCCTGGCACACTGGTAGAAAAACATGGATATAAAGAGGAAAAAAATAATATAACACAATGCAATATGATATTATATTATTTTATATATTTTTCTTGTGCCTTATCATAGGTCCCCTGCATGCAAGAATTGATGATGGAATAATAAACATGGTCATAAAGGATTCTCGTCCATTTTCCATTGTGGAAGATGTGGGATTCCGGGAATTAATGACCATAGTTGTCCTACCTACACTTTCCCAAGCAGAACGGTGTGCTGCCATTTTTTCCCTTTTTGTTCATCTTTCATTATGAGTGCACATCTATAATTATGTCTTTTGTGTTTTTCAACAGACTTTAAAAGCAATGGTGGAGGCAAAATACCAGAAGGCCAAAGAGGAAAATAAGGCAAAGGTGCAGAAGGCTGTGGCTGTGAGTCTTACATCTGACATGTGGACATCAGTGTCAGTGGACTCCTATCTGGCTGTGACATGCCATTTTATTGATGAGTTCAATGAATTAAACACCACGCTCCTCAGTATACATCATTTTCCTATGTCCCACACGGCTGAACATCTGGCGGACGAGTGTGTGAGGCTGATGGAAGAGTGGGGCATAAGAGACAGGGTTAGATGCCTCATCCCTGATGGGGCAGCAAACATGCTTGCTTGTGCGAGGCTTTTAAATGTCAGTCATACCATTTGCATAGCTCATAGCTGGAATGAATGACCTGAGGCAGAAGTCAAGGAAGTTGGTAACATACTTTCGCACCAGTACATCTGCCAAGGGTCGCTGAACGGCATTACAAGAGCAGATGGGCAAGCAGCCTTTGAAAATGATAATTGAAGTGGATACGCGATGGAACAGTATGTTTCATATGCTGGAAAGAGCCTATGAGTTGAGGGAGCCAGTGGGTGCAGCCTTGGCATCCTTCAATGCAGACATTGCCCCCTTAACCTCATGTGAACATGAACTTATTAAGGATGCTTTGTGCGTACTTGCACCATTCCACCAGGCAACTGAGGAGTTATCAGCAGAAAAGAGAGTTTCTGCATCAAAGGTTATTCCAATGATGAACATGGTGCACCATGCTCTGGCTTCTAGAGTTCTTAGTGTGACCCACCCCATTGCCAAACAGCTTGGAGAGAACATGTTGCGGAGGACGCGAGAGCTTAATAGTAGATTAGAAACCCTAAGTATACTTACCTTGCCAACCCTGCTCGATCCTCGCTTCAAGGAGATGGGATTTTTGAGCCAAACCAAAGCTCAGGAGACTGTAAACAGGCTAAAAAATGAGTGTGTGCTTCTTCTGAGATGCTGCAAATCCCCATGAGCCACAGCCTCAACCTACTCCTCTAGATCTTTCTTCAAATTCAAGTGAGTGTGTTCAATAATTTGTATGATTTAGTTTTTTTTTTTTTTTTGCAACATAGATCTTAACTGTTTCTGTTTTTTAGATGACATTTGGCATGTGCTAGATTGTAATATAAGCAACAGCAGAAGAACCAACAGCTTTGTGTTGATTGAAGTAGACCGGTATCTAGCTGAGGTTCATATTCCAAGAAATGAAGACCTACTAATGTACTGGACCAAAAAAAAATGTTGTACCTGACCCTTTATACACTGGCCAAAAGTTCCCTGTGCTCCCCGGCATCCTCAGTCCCATGTGAGAGAGTATTCTCCAAGGCTGGAGACATTCTTTCAAAAAAAAAAAGGAACCGCCTCAGCCCTAAAACCCTGGAAAAAATTGTATTTCTAAATAAAAATCAGTGAAAGAGATATTTGTGTGACATATTTTTTTTTTTTTTATACAGGCCTTTACAAATAACCAATGTCCATCCATCTTCTCCCGCTTAATCCAGCTGGGTCATGGGGGCAGTTTTCTGCCCAATCCTCATAGCACCTGACCCCCCCTATGAACCCCTCTGCAGGTGGTGAGCCCACAGGAGGGAATAACCAATGTGTTAGTTGAAATAATGTAGACTAAAAACACAGCACAATTTCGTTGTAATGTGTGCAAAGTAACAGCAGGTGGCAGCAAAGTGAGATCTCATTACTGAATCACATTTTAAATCACTTGGCTGTGAGGTCTCATCATCTCATGTGACCTAATTTTGCCCATCGCTTCCGCTTCAGTGAGGCGGAGGCGGAAGTGGAAGCGATGGCCAATTTTGTATTTTATTTTATTTTTTATTTTAATTGTATTTTAAAGCAGAAAAATGAATACATAATAACAACAACAATAATAATGATTAAACAGATTATACATTAAATTGATCGCTGTCCATGTTTTTTTTTTTTTTCTTCCCTTTCTGCTTTTCTCTCATTTTTAGGTAGTGTAGTGTGGCTCGTACAAACAGTAGCAGATCAATACTGGACTTTAAACATGCACAATGTTGAGGGATAGTAACACAGATGACATAAATGGAGAGACAGGTACAGTATAAGGTGAAAGTGAGAAACAAACAAAAACAACTAAATACTAAATAATTATGAATTAAATTGTTAAAGAATTTCTTGGGTTTTAGCTGTTTTGGAATTTGATGATGAATGGATGTTTTTTTTTATAATATTGTATTTCGCATAGAAATACAGGGAAGTAGGGTTCAGTAAATTTACATTTGTGGGGATTTGAAAAAGATGAATGATATAGTATTGCTTACTTTTCATATGATGAATTTAGCAAAAACCAAACAGCACATTTTTAAAGGAAAGGGTAAAATGAAGCAAAACGTTGTGAATATGTTTGAAGAATTGCTTCCAAAAAAGAGACCTGATGTAGTCCTAGTTTAATCCTGGTTTAGACCTGACATAGTCCTAGTTTAGTTCTGAAATAGACCTGATGTAGTCCTAGTTTAATCCTGGTTTAGACCTGACATAGTCCTAGTTTAGTTTCGAAATAGACCTGATGTAGTCCTAGTTTAGTCCTGCTTTAGACCTGAAATAGACCTGAAATAGTCCTAGTTTGGTCCTGGGACATTCCTTGTATAAAACTGGGACAAATCAGTGGTTCTGGAGAAATCTTCTGGGACGGGACACGGGCTCAAATCTGGGACTGTCAAACCTCATCAAAGTCTCGTCAGAAGGTCCGATTATTTCATTTTATTGACAAAATACTTAGATTAACAAAAACACATTTTGTTAAATCTTTATTGAATGAGTCATAAAATGTGCTTGGACACAGGCTGCAAACACAAGACTTTTAAAAACGTAATTATGACATTTAAACTCGTAATTATGACTTTCTGTGGGGCTTTTTTTCTCTTTGTTCTCTCTTTTTTTACTGGTGGAAATGGCCTTCCATACAAGACAGAATAAAAAGATTAGGGAATTGATTCGGGAACTACAGTGAAGCAGGACTAAAAGCTCAAATTAAAAACAATACAATAAAGAATAAGACGGACAAACTTCAGCTAAAACCTCTTTCTAATAAAAAAACAAACAACATATTACCGTAGTTTTCGGACTAAAAGTCACTTTTCATGGTTTGGGTGTTTCCTGCGACTTATCCTCAGGTGTGACTTATATATGAAATATTTCAGTTCTTCTAAACATAAATGTAACATGGGCGAGGTACAAACCCGAGGCACCGACTGAATATATTAAAAGTCCTTTATTGCATCGAAGGAGCCAACGTGTTTCCATCAGGAAGATATAATTTCACATGTGACAGCCACAAGAGGGCGCTCTAGGCTTGTGTACCAGCATCCGCTAGCCTATCGCGCTATTCCTCCTGTACCACTGTCACTTCTTTCACCAACTGCAGCAACATCGTACCTATTTTCTTAGTTAAATCCAGATGGCAACTTTTTTTTGTCCAGTGAATAATCCACTGAATCTTGTCCTTTAGTACGACAGAAGCTTCAGCACCAGCTGTTTTATCACTATAGACCGGTTTCAAAGTTTGTAAACATTATGCGCGCTTCCGGTATGCACGCACACATTGGCCACAAAACATTCCCGGGTTTACAATCGTGACAATGGCGGATAATGACAGGTGCGATCAGTCATCGTATTTAAAGTCCCTTCAACCAACAGACCGTGACGGCTCTTTAAGGAAGTTAACCTTAAGTACAGGTACGCAGTTATCTGACCCTTACAGGCTACCTGATGATGAGTGGGAAGCGGACATATCAAAAATACCGGCAACTGAATGGCTGAACTGAATTGACTGAATTTTTTGTCCAGTGAATAATCCACTGAATTTTGTCCTTTAGTGCGACAGAAGCTTCAGCACCAGCTGTTTTTATCACTATATGCAAATGAGCCATGCGGCTTTAAGTTTTGTTTCTGTAAAATGTAAACCAATGCGCGCAAATAGATTATTACTTAGGGTATATACTGGAACTGGAAACGTGTGAAGAACGATGGTAGAGACAACCAATCGAGCAGCCGAAAGAAAGTTTGTAGTGAACGAGAAACTTGTGTTTGATGTAGAAAAGTGGAGAAAACTTAAACTGCAATGAAGAAAACAAAAACTAATCGTGGCTAAAAGCTGGATTTAGCTGGAGTTGGCGGAGTTGCTCAGAAGTAACACGGAGGATGAAGAATTCAGTGCATTTATTGATTTGGAGTGAGATGGAGAGTTCGGTAAACTTGTTCCGTTATGTTGTTTCTGCTCTAGTTTTCTGAATAACTGTTCATATGTGACACATGTTCAGACTGTTCTTCTCTGTTCTATTGGTATTTCTATAACTCGCCTTTCAAGATGAAATGTCTGTTCTTGGTCTCTGATTTTATAAAATTAATTTCCCCAAAAAAGTGCGACTTATAGTCTAGTGCGACTCATACATGCATTTTTTTGGTTGGTGCGATTTATACTCCAGAGCGACTTATAGTCCGAAAAATACGGTACATACATATCATTTTAAGCTTTTAATTTCTGACTCTAGAGTTAATTTCCAGTCTCTGAAGCCTGATCTCCAGCTTTTTGAGTCTGACTTTAGGCTCACTTGATCCGGCCTCAGCAGCTCTTTCTCCTTTAGTGTGAACCTTCAGATGAGCAAGTTTTCTCAAAGTCCTTCCACACTGGTCAGAGCTGCAGCTTTTCTTTTCACTCTGGAACATTTGAACATGTTTCAGACGGTTCCTCGCAGTACCTCTTTCTTCAGTCGTCTGGTTCATCTTCTGTGTGTGTTTGAAATGGGTTCTCATGTGTTGAACCAAGTGGGATGATTCAGAGAAAGCTTTTCCACACTGGTCACATTCAAATGGTTTCTCTCCAGTGTGGACTCTCATATGTGATACTAGGTGGCTTGACACTAAAAATGTCTTCTCACAAACATCACATCTGTATGGTTTGTCCCTTGTGTGGATTCTCATATGTTTATGGAGGCCACGGGCTTGTCTAAATCCCGTCCCACACTGGTCACAATCAAAGACTAGCACACAGAATAGCTCAGGGAGTGTCAGTGACGCTAGGGAGCAGAGTAGACTAGTGAGGCACTGCTCTGTTAGCGAGAACAGCTCCAAACAGGCTGAGACTGTGTGTGCCCCATGTACAGGGGGCTCCTCTGAGCCACCCTGCATGAACAATTCTCCCAGACTGGCTGAGGTTGTGTATGTCCCATGCACAAAAAGCACAAATAAATCACAGCTAAACTCTGATAGGAAAGGCGTCAGATCTCATAACTTAATAAAAATAAATACATGTGTCGCAAATAAACAAAATGATAAGTGTGTAAAATGTGGACTGCTAAACATCAGGTCCCTCTCCTCCAAATCTCTTTTAATAAATGAATTAATTGGCGACTTTAATATTGATCTTCTAGCTTTAACTGAAACATGGCTTCAGGAAAATGATTATGTTAGATTAAACAAATCTACACCTCCAAGTCACGTGAACTTTCAAAGTGCCAATAGCACAGGTCGAGGTGGCGGTGTGGCCGTCATTTCTCACTCCAGCCTAATTCTCAGCCTCAAATCTAATTACACATTCCGCTCCTTTGAAAGCCTCGCACTATCTATTACGTGCACCAACTGGAAAAACCAAAAAGCTGTTATATTCATAACAATCTACCGACCTCCTGGTCCATATGCCGAGTTTCTGACAGAGTTTTCTGACTTTATTTCAAGTTTAGTTTTGGAATGGGAAAGGATTGTTATAGTTGGAGATTTCAACATTCATGTTGATAACAGCAGTGAGTGCCTCAGCAGTGCTTTTGGTGCTCTCCTGGATGGGATCGGTTTTACCCAGAGTGTGAACAAGCCGACTCACTGTCACAATCACACTCTTGATCTCGTTCTAACTTATGGTATTGAGATTAATGATTTAATTGTTCTTCCTCAAAACCCTATACTCTCTGACCATTTTTAATTACCTTTCAATTCATACTAAAAGACTATCCAGCTCTGCAGGAGAAAACTATAATGAAAAGAACAATATCAGAAAAATCAGTAGCCGAGTTCAAAGAAATAATTGAGCCAGTATTAAATGATATGCCATGTGACAATGAGAACAACTTTAATCCAATTATCATGGATCAGTTTGTTGATAGGACAATGCTCACCTTAAAATCTGCTCTCGATGTTGCAGCTCCGCTAAAACAGAAAAGCATTAAACCAAGACCTCCGGCTCCTTGGTTTACTCCAGAACTGCGATCACTCAAACAACACGTGAGACGCACAGAGAAGCTCTGGCGCCGCTCGCGCTCCGAGCAGTCTCTGAAGGCATGGAAGCTCTGCCTGCTCTCTTATAAGGCCGCTCTGCGAAAAGCACAAACCAGATACTATTCAAACCTAATAGAAGTAAACAAAAGCAACCCCAGATTTCTGTTCAGCACTGTAGCCAGGCTGACAAACTCACACACTGCCCCTGAGTCTCTTCTCCCCTCGAAGTTCAGTTGTGATGAACTTTCTTGAATTCTTCGATTACAAAATTACAACCATTAGAGACAAGATCAACGAAGCCACTCCAAAAATCAGCCCCGAGCAAATTCAGCAAATCCAGTCAGTAACACCAATATTCCACATAAATCCTCTAACAGAATTAGACAAATTTACTCCTGTCGATGAGGCGGAGATTACCTCAGTCATCATGTCGTCCAAACCATCAACTTGTTCGCTCGACCCTATTCCAGTCAAACTCCTCAAAGAAGCTCTCCACCTAATAAGGTTCCATCCATAACATAATAAATATGTCATTAGAAAATGGCTTTGTTCCTCAGTCCTTTTAATATGCTGTAATTAAACCGCTTTTGAAAAAACCTAGCTTAAATCCTGATAAACTGGCCAACTACAGACCTATCTCGAATCTTCTATTTCTCTCAAAGATTCTGGAACGAGTTGTGGTGAAACAGCTTTTTCACCATCTGCAGGACAATAATTGATTTGAAAAATGTCAGTCTGGTTTCAGAGCTCACCACAGCACAGAAACTGCTCTGCTTAAAGTGACAAATGATTTGCTACTAGCTGCTGATAACGGGCTGGCTTCAGTCCTGGTCCTACTGGAACTCAGTGCAGCGTTTGACACCATTGATCACAACATTCTACTGCAGAGGTCAGAATGTGACATAGGTGTCAGAGGGACCACCCTCAAATGGTTTGAATCCTATCTATCAGATAGGTACCAGTTTGTTAGTGTAAACCAGTGCACCTCTCCCTGCTCTAAAGTAGCTTGCGGTGTTCCACAAGGATCTGTGCTTGGTCCAATCGTGTTTACTCTGCATATGTTGCCATTAGGTAACATTATCAGAAAACATGGCATTAATTTCCACTGCTATGCTGATGACACTCAGCTGTACTTATCAATGAAACCTAATCAGACCGATCAAATTGATAAGCTCAGTGCCTGTGTGAAGGACATCAAAACCTGGATGACCCTGAATTACCTGCTCTTAAACCCTGAAAAAACAGAGGTCATTGTTGTCGGTCCTAAAGGTCAGAGAGATTCTCTGTCAGACCAGATAATCTCACTTGACAATGTGAGTATAGCCTCTAGCTCTACTGTAAAAAACCTTGGAGTCGTATTTGACCAAAATCTCTCATTCACACCTCATATAAACCAAGCTTGTAAAACTGCATATTTTCACCTGCGAAACATAACTAAAATCAGAAATATTTTGCCTAAAAATTATGCTGAAAAATTTATCCATGCATTTGTTACATCCAGACTAGATTACTGTAATTCTCTGCTCGCCGCCCGTGCTAAAGGTACTTTAAGAAACTTCCAGTTGGTCCAAAATGCAGCGGCCAGAGTCCTAACAGGAACTAAAAGAAGTGATCACATCAGTCCTGTGTTAAAATCACTGCACTGGCTTCCTGTCGAGTTTAGAATTAAATTCAAAGTTCTCCTCCTGACATACAAAGCCTTAAACAATATGGCCCCATCATATCTTCAGGATGCCATTGTCCCCTATCAGCCAAATAGAGCACTTCGCTCTCAGAATGCAGGAGATAACAAGCTGGGGGAAGTGTGGCAACCTGAGCACTGTCCTCTGTTTCCTCCTATTTTCTCATCAGCATCACTTACTATGTTCTCATCTGTAGCTCGTTTATTGCTATTCACATGTTGTCCCCTGTCCCACTCCCCCTGTGGAGTGGAACTCTTTCAGACGCCTGATGGCAGCTGGACCCCTCTCCTTCTCCTCGCCCGGCTCCTCCTCCTCGCCCGGCTCCTTCCCCACCTGGGTAGCTGTGGCCATACCGAACTGGCCCACGAGCCTGGACATCTTAGCCTGTCCGTCCATGGGAGTGGATCTCTCCTTCACTGTAGTTCTCCCCGAGGTTTCTTCTTTTTCCCAGGTTCCTGGGTTTTTTGGAGTTTTTCCTTGCTGAGAAGGAGGGTCTAAGGACAGGGGATGACTGGACAATGTTTCATTTGCTGCTTTACATGAATGTTGTTTATTCTTGTTTTGATATGTCTGTGTGTATGTTTTGCTCATCCAAATCTTGGAACGCCCTTAGAGGCAACTGTTGTTGCGATTTTGGGCGCTACAAAAATTAATTGAATTGAATTGAAAATGGTTTCTCTCCAGTGTGGACTCTCATATGTGATTTTAGGTGGCCTGACTGTGAAAATGTCTTCTCACAAACATCACAGCTGTATGGTCTTTCTCCACTGTGGACTCTGTAGTGTATTTTCAGTGCAGAAGCACGTGGACACACCTTTCCACACTGGTCACATGTGAAGGTCATTCTGTTGATGGATCTTGCAGCTCTGCATGAAAACAAAGGAACAAAGCAAAGGAAGTGTCAAGTAAAATAACAGTAAACTGATCTAAAAAAAAAAAAAGTAGCTAACTAAATACACATAAAATCACACACAATAAATCATATGTAAGAATGTTTCAGTGTGTGGAATTAACACTAACAACGTAGTTAACACTGAACCAGGTCTAAACCAGGTCTAAACCAAGACTAAACGGGTTTACTGGTTTACTGTGTTTTATAAAGAAATACAATTAAGAGTTGTGATTGTGTGAAGTTGTGAATTTCAATGCAAATGCTGCTTGTGTAACATAGTTAATATGAGCGTTGTTAAATCCTACTAAATTGTGGACTAGCGCCATCTCCTGGCGCCCGCCGTACCTGCACTTACTTTACCCGCGCAAACTCTGAGCATTGTAAAGGACTCGAGACGAGGTAACATGGCTGTGAAGATGCGTGGACAAAAATATTAATTCACTCATGTGTAGCTAATTTTATACTAAGCTGGTAATTGTATGTTGTACTGTTTGCAATTTATGTTTGTTTGGCCATTATCTGCTGAAATCTGCAGTATATTTGATTTGAGCGTGATTTTCTTTCTAAGTGCTTAGCTTTGCTAGCGGCTAACAAATGACTGTCTTCTGCAGATGAGACAGCGCACATGGTGAATGTCCACTACAAATCAATTCACAACAACTGTTTTCTATATTATTTTGTGCAGGTATGTAAGATACACAAGTGAAAAGGTTTTATGTTAATATATATATGGTTGTATTGTTTTAAGTGCGTTGCACAATGTAAAGAAATATAAAAATGTGACAGGCAAAATACAGTTAAGGGTACTTATACAAATTGCCCATTCGAGAAAAAATGTATATTTTATTTCATATTGTTTTATAAATATGCACTATACGATCCTAAGAACTATGCATAGATTGTATAAAAGAATACATATGGTCTATGGTAATATGTAAAATTGTTATCGTCTTGAGGCCTGAGCGACTGAAGCTGGCGAAGGGCCTATTAGTATCGCATAGTGATGCTCATAGGCGGCGGGAACTAAAATGACGTGCCCGTAGTGACCAGGGACCCTCACTATAACGTAGCAATGCACCAGAGTTTTCCGAAAATGTATAGTTTGTCGGCCAAAAAAAAGCGGAACCTTCTTCTTTTTCTGCTTCTTCTTCTTCTCACAAAATTTGTTAAAGACTCCACTTCTCAAACTTTTGGCTATTTCCATTTTCAATAAATAAATAAAATGGCTCATCAGCGCCCCCTAACAAGACAAAAATACATTAGGGAATACGAATTACACCAAAAAAAAATTTGCATGTAGAATCATGAAATTTAACACAGAAGTCGATCATGACAAGACAAGTAAAAAATATTGGCCACGCCCCCTGACACACCAGAAGGCGGCCATCTTGGATTAAAATTTGCAAAGCTGAAACGCACTCCTCCGCGGGCGTCACCCAAAACAGCCTCAGATTTGGTCCACATTATCTCCAGGGGCAGAACGTCCAAAAATATCCACATATCCTAAATCCGTCTGACGTCTCTGAGCAGTGAAGCGACAAAAAATCAACACAAGTTTTGGATATTTACAAATTGCTCCCATTTGCTCAAACAAACTCTGATTTCAATGAAATGTGACACAGTTCTTAAACTCTCTGCCCTAAAGCTACTGGATGTGAAAAACATTTATTTGGTGCATTAGCGCCCCCTACAGATTGAAATAAACCGTGACCCCGCACACACGTTGAAAAACGTTCAGAAACTCACCAAACTTTGGCAAATATTCAGAAATGATGAGAAATTCAAGAAAATATAGGTTTCATGCGTGGGGATAAAAAAATGACGATAATACGCCACTTCGAATATTAGGCTCCGCCCACTCCTATGGGAGCCGTCCTAGCTCAAGTTTGTCGTAGAGCCACGAAATTCGGTACACGCATTCGTCACTTCAAGACAAAGAAAAAATATTATTATGGCCACGCCCCCTGACAAAGCAGAAGGCGGCCATCTTGGATTGAAATCTTCAAAATGCAGAGTCTGCATTTTCACTCATTTGAACGCACTCCTCTGAAGGTGCTTCACCCACAGGGCTGAAAATCACTGTACACCATCTAGAGAAGTGCTGAAAATCACCGTACATCATCTAGAGAAGTGCTGAAAATCACCGTACATCATCTAGAGAAGTGCTGAAAATCACTGTACATCATCTAGAGAAGTGCTGAAAATCACCGTACATCATCAGAGAAGTGCTGAAAATCACCGTACATCATCTAGAGAAGTGCTGAAAATCACCGTACATCATCTAGAGAAGTGCTGAAAATCACTGTACATCATCTAGAGAAGTGCTGAAAATCACCGTACATCATCTAGAGAAGTGCTGAAAATCACCGTACATCATCTAGAGAAGTGCTGAAAATCACCGTACATCATCTAGAGAAGTGCTGAAAATCACCGTACATCATCAGAGAAGTGCTGAAAATCACCGTACATCATCTAGAGAAGTGCTGAAAATCACTGTACATCATCTAGAGAAGTGCTGAAAATCACCGTACATCATCTAGAGAAGTGCTGAAAATCACCGTACATCATCTAGAGAAGTGCTGAAAATCACCGTACATCATCTAGACAAGTGCTGAAAATCACCGTACATCATCTAGAGAAGTGCAGCTTCAAAAGTTTGGTCCATTTTTTTGAAAACTGTCACGGTTTACGTGCGGCGAAGCCACAAAGTTCAATCAAAATTTAGACAATATTCAGTGTGAAGATTTGCTCCCGTTGGCTCAGACTTAGTCCGATCGTGCTGAAATTTGAGTCACTGATGCTGATCTTGGCCTGAATATAATACACTATGAAGCATATGGAAAATTACACTATAGCGCCCCCTAGTATAATGAAAAGCCAACATTATCGGATTTGTACCAAATTTGGGAATTAAATTCTATGCATGACTATGAGCAAAAAAATACATTACAGACATGGTGGATTTTTCACTATTGGCCACCAGGGGCGCAAAGACTCCTCAAAGATCATTTAAAGATGCACTATGTAATTTTTCTGATGGAGGATGTGTTGGCCTGGGAAATTTGAATCACTAATTCGTGATCTCAGCTTGAATAACTGTAAAGCATATGAAAAGTGTGGTTACGGTTATTAGGGTTAGTGTGGGGTGCAGTGTTTGCACGGCATGATGTGCTGGGCACATCGTTTTGTAGGGCACCCCGTTTGCTGGGCTCTGTGTTTGCAGGGTGCGGCGTAGGCACATACGAGGGCCGATCATCGCCGCTTGCGGCTATCTTTTTGTATTGTTATTACAGTCTTGTAACAGACTTAAATATTATGCGTGCACATTGTAAAGGAGAACTTGAGACGAGATGATATGTCCACTACAAATCAATTCACAACAACTGTTTTCTATATTATTTTGTGCAGAATAAACTGCTGTCACACCAAACTTCAGCAGCTTCTGTGGGTCATTGAGATAGATGAGAAGGCAAGACACACCGGTCACACTTGTGTGTATTTATATTTGTAGGAAGTGGAGCAGTATCAAATCTGAAGCATATTTACGTGTTGTTATCTGGATAAGCGCTATTTAGCAACATAAATACGAGCGCTAATCACAAGAATAGTTCACAGATTGCTGCTCAACAACTCACCGTGGAGGAAAAGGCAGTTTGGAATCCGAAAAATCCACAAATTCACAGGTTTGTTCTTCACGCCGAGCAGGAGGCACAGTGAGGTCCTTTTTAGGTAGTGTAGTGTGGCTCGTACAAACAGTAGCAGATCAATACTGGACTTTAAACATGCACAATATTGAGGGATAGTAACACAAATTACATAAATGGAGAGACAGATACAGTATAAGGTGAAAGTGAGATTGTTGCTGTTTTGTTCCTATTCCCATGATGCATCTGTGTACCAAATTTTGTTTGGCTACGTCAAAATTTTTCTCATGATGTCACATTGGCAATGGCAGATAGTTGGCCTGTTTCCATGGTAACACGATGGGAAATAGCATGGGGGTGTCATTGACTTTTTTAATCAAGACACTGTCATGAATGTGCGTACCAAATTTTATATGTCTACAACAAAGTAGAATTTTATTGTTCCATACAAATTCCCTAGGGGGCGCTATCATGCCCATTTGAGAGTTTCCTATATAAATTTGTTCGGGGTCGGGTTGTCCACCAACAATTAAAGTTTGGGTGAAATCGGCCAAAGTTTGTGCGTATGATCACTCATCGAAGTTTGATGGCGAACCGCAAAAACTAATCTGAAATTTATGCCGTTGTCATGGAAACACCGTTTGATCTTTTTAAAAGCTTTTAACAAATTTTAATGTCCCACTTGTCGAGATGACACAGAATGATTCTGGTGAGGCTGCATCAAAAACCCTAGGACGAGTTTGTTAAAGTACGAGGGTATGAAAATGCGCCTTCACCGCCAGGTCACACGGTCTAGCCAATATGGCTGACTTCCTGTTGGTTGCCTAGCAACCGCGTAATATATGATGTTGATGAAATTAAATTCCTAGGTGTAATTCTTGATAAGAACATCTGCTGGAAACCTCATATAAACTATATTCGATCAAAGTTGGTGAAGTGTGTTGGGGTTATGAGCAAAGCTAGGCAGGTATTAACTCAAAGCGCCCTACAGACTTTATACAGCTCACTATTCCTACCCTACCTAACTTATTGTGTGGAGGTGTGGGGTAACACCTACAAAACAAACCTACGACCCATAACTGTTTTGCAAAAGAAGGTTATTAGAATTATAAACAACAAAGCTTACAGAGAGCACACAAATATTTTATTCCTACAGATGAAAGTACTAAAATTTACTATTTGATTACCTATAAAACAGCGCAAGTATTGTATAAGGCTAGAAATAAACTACTTCCAGATCATCTCCAAAAATTGTTCTTAGATAGAGAAGGAAAATACAATCTCAGAAGAAAAGAAAATATGAGAACGCAGTGTGTAAGAACCACAATGAGGAGCTTTAACGTTTCAGTTACGTTATGGAATAAATTGCCTAAGAACATCAAGCAATGTAGTAATATTCTGCAATTCAAAAGTGCATTTAAAAATTATTGCCTTGAGGAGTACAGTAAAGAAGAGGTGACTATTCACCCATGATGTTTGTTTTTTCTTTCTCTCCCTCTTCTTCCATTGTGTGTAAAAGAAAGTGTTTCTGTTGTAAGACTGCCATACCACAGTGGTTGGACTTGATGTTGAGCCCATGTTCATCACACATATTTGATTTTTGATTTGAAAATGGGGGGCAGGGCTTGATAAGCTTATGCTTCTCCCTGTTCCCTTTTGAACATGTGCACTTTAAGTTGATGATATGCAGGTTGCTCTGTACAAAAAAGAGCACTTGAAGTGAAATATTATTGTCATAATGACACATGTTTCAAAATAAATAAATAAATAAATAAAATAAATAAATATATATTTTTTGTTTGGAACGACATGACCTATCCACTACCTGAATTTCGTTTGCCTACGACAAAGTTCACTTTTGGGGTATAGTCATAGGTGCAATGTATTTTGCTGTCGCGCCATATTTAAAAAAAAAAAAATTATGTGGAATATTTGTAAATTCCTATTTTGGCGTTCTTGAATTTTGTGCAAAATTTCGTGAGTTTTCGTCAGCGGGACGTTGCCAAACTGTGCCAAAGTGTTTATAATAATAATAATAATAATAATAATAATAATAATAATAATAATAATAATAATAATAATAATAATAATAATAATAATAATAATAAAAACCAGAACAATAACAATATAGCGCCACAAATGGGGGCACATATACATATCATTGGAAAGGACTCATGTGCAGTAACGCACCCTCTTCGATTTCTCACATGCCCAATGCAAATTTTTGGCATTTACCAGAGTTACCGATTACAATTATACCGTTATCGCGGCAATGGGCACTGCCAGTCTGTACTATGAGTGTCACTGTTGAGTGGCATTGAGTGTTAGATAAGGGGGAGAGCGCTTCGCGCTCAGTTTTCGCAGGCGCACGTGCATGATGTCATGTGCGCCCTACGTTTTGGGGTGAACAATTACAATTATGCCGCTGTCGCGGCCATGGCGATGCCACCGTGCCATGTCAGCGGGCACCAGTCAGTGAGATGATGAGTGCCAGTGTGATTGGAAAGGGGAGAGTGCTTTGCACTGCTGAACAATCACAATAGGCCCTACGCCGCCTAGGCGCTCAGGCTTAATAAAAAGAAACCAAGGAAGAACAATACCCCTCGCCACTAACTTCGTTTCTGGCGAGGGCCAATAACCTGATAAAACGTCTAAAATCTTGTCCAGATCAGACTGAAATCAGAGCCACATTTGTCAACATGATGTAAATGTGCCTTTTGGACCATCTTAGAACTGTGTTCCTTTGTGTATTTGGATAAATGTTTGAATAATTCTGTGTTGCCCTGCGTTTGTGGCTTGTGTGCTGAGAAAATGTCTGTTTTCACCTACCCCCTATGTCCGCCCACTTCCCTCTACTGAGGTGCAATATATATATATATATATATTTTTCAGAAGAATAGTGACTAAACCTGTCCAGACACTGCCCCCTGCTGTCGTCACTGCACACAGCGCCGTGGACCCCGGCCCCTTGGTCCCCAGCATCCTGCTCTACTCCATCTGGGCCCTTTGTTCCGTGCTGGTGCTGATCAGCCTGGGTGTAGCTGTGAGGGTCATTCTGAAGGAGGCAAAGTCCAGATTAGCCAAGACCAGAGCTAAACGTGCTCAGGATGTGGTGAAGGTGGATCTGGTTCTACCACAAGAAGGTTGGGATTCAAAAAATAAAATTCTACTATTTTTCTTTGTGATGTAATAAATGTGTAACAAGTTTTTGATCATTTATTACCATTTATTACCAGATGTGTCCGTATATTTTTCTGAAACATTTGAATGGTGTAGTTTTCACTGGACGAATACAATGATCTCAACTATGTTTTAACAGGTCAACACTGCCCTCTGCTGTTCTTTTACAGAATCCCAGCCCAGATGTGATCCCTCAGGCTGCTCCATTCCCACGGAGAACTGTGTGTGTGTGGACTGCTTCCCTGATCTGAAAAGCCTGGGCCACGACAGTCCAATCAGACAAGCTCGTTCAGACCAGGAGGCGGCGCTAGAGGAGCTTCAGCAGGCAGACGAATGGGCCAACAGGGACATCTACACGTCTGGGCTGAACGTGCTGCATGTGGGAGCTGTGGAGTGGACCGACTCCTTATACTCCACACATGACGGCTGTCAGTGAGTCCTACTGGAGAAATAAAAGGCAACTACCAAAGGTTTATTATGATCACTGACAGTGTGTACTGTTAGGGCCTGGGCACTAAGGGCCCGAGCACTAAGGGCCGTCTCTTCACAGAATAAATATTCAACACAAGTATTTGAGTTCAGACAAACACATCCAAATGACAGGAGCTGAAGGAGACGCCACGTGACATGTTGAAGTTTCTTTTATTCGAGTGTTTTTCACACGATCCAGTTCTTGCAGCAGTTACATGTGAGGAATGATGACCAGACCAAACTATTGAGGTTTCACCAGAGTCTCCAACATACAAATGTACATATTACATACATACATGTCAACAGTCCATCAAACTGTGATACCAGCTCAGACGGCATGCTTAATGCAAGTACTGATTCAGTACACCACATAGGACACACGCGCACACACACACACACACACACACACACACACACACACACACACACACACACACACACACATACATACATACATACATACATAAAGGGAAAGTGGGAGTTGAGCTCATCTTTCATTTGCTTTTTCGCTGCACACACTGTCCACTCGGTGGCGCTAGAGAGCCTCTGTTTTCTGTCACGTCCTCTACCAGTGAATAAACTCTGTGTGCTCGGAGTCTCCTCTCATCTTGATCCGACTCACTCACGGCTCAACATGTCTGGCAGAGGAAAGGGAGGCAAAGGTCTGGGGAAAGGAGGCGCCAAGCGTCACCGTAAAGTTCTCCGTGACAACATCCAGGGCATCACCAAGCCCGCTATCCGCCGTCTGGCTCGCCGTGGCGGTGTCAAGCGTATCTCCGGTCTCATCTACGAGGAGACCCGCGGTGTGCTCAAGTTTTTTCTGGAGAACGTGATTCGTGACGCCGTCACCTACACCGAGCACGCCAAGAGGAAGACTGTGACCGCCATGGACGTGGTGTACGCGCTCAAGAGGCAGGGCCGCACTCTCTACGGCTTCGGAGGTTAAACTCTGCTCCTGGTCAACACACAACGGCCCTTTTCAGGGCCACACACTCCGAGAAAGAGCTGTTTTCTGTTACCGTTTTATTACGAGTCATCATGAAAACTAGACAACAAAGGAGTTTACAACAGGCGCACATTTATTCTGAGATTTACGCAGGTGAAAAAACGCGCTTATTGCTTGGAGAAAACAACGGCGCTTTTCAGAGCCACACACTCCTGTCAAGAGCTTATCTTCTGTGTTCCCTATGTATTACCATAAACGCAATTAAACGACATGTCGTTATAATCTGATCTTTTAAAAAGTCTACACAAGTTCAGAAGGTCGCCCGTGTATTCCTCGTATATCCTAAAAACCTGGTTATAAGGGCTGAAAACGCGCGCATTGAGTCTTTGAAAGCTGGTTTAGCCTTTTCTCTGGTGTAATATCAGTGTTGGGAAGTAACTGAACAGCTACAACACGGAAAAGGTCTACCTAAAACTAAGTTACTCATTCCTTCGGTCGTATTAAGGATAGAGTTACGATCGAGGGAATATGTGCACTGGTGCCTGGTGCAAATCCACTTTGTTGTGACGCGCCAAAAGTGACTCAGACCAGAGAAGAAATTCAGTCCCGTTTGTGCTGCACAGTGAAGAGGAAAGAGGGACTCTAGACTGAGGTGAAATGGGGGAAGGGGACTTTGTTTAGTTGGTTTCCCTCCTAAAATGAGTAAAGGCCGCACAGCCCCCTCCCATAATCCCCATGCACATCGCGCGCGCACTCGCTCCACCAATGGGAGTTTAGCGGGAGGCGGATAAAAGCAGCGGCTGCGCTCCTGTCCCCTCAGTGTCCGCTGATCCCGCTCACGAACATGCCTGAACCCGCCAAGTCCGCGCCCAAGAAGGGCTCCAAGAAAGCCGTGACCAAGACCGCCGGCAAAGGCGGCAAGAAGAAGAGAAAGACCAGGAAGGAGAGCTACGCCATCTACGTGTACAAGGTGCTCAAGCAGGTGCACCCCGACACCGGCATCTCCTCCAAGGCCATGAGCATCATGAACTCTTTCGTCAACGACATCTTCGAGCGCATCGGCGGAGAGGCCTCCCGCCTGGCGCACTACAACAAGCGCTCCACCATCACCTCCAGGGAGATCCAGACCGCCGTGCGCCTCCTGCTGCCCGGAGAGCTGGCCAAGCACGCCGTGTCCGAAGGCACCAAGGCCGTCACCAAGTACACCAGCTCCAAGTAAACTGCTCCTTACAACACGCACCAACGGCTCTTTTAAGAGCCACACCCAGAACTAAAGAGCTCCTCTCACAATCATTCACTCTCTGCTGCTGCAGCTCATGGAGGAGTTTGCAGCTTTGCTCATACTTGGACATGTGGACATCTCAAAACTGGGTGGTCTTAATTATAATGTCTACGTACATCCAATCAAATGATGAGCTTTCCACAGACTCTTTTAGCACTTCTAAACATAATTTCTGTCCCCGTAAACGTGTTGCATTTATTGTAAGAAAAGCGCTTTATAAATAAGCATATACTATATAAAAACATAAATTTATCATCACTGGTTTGACTAAAACATTGTACTGGTGGACAGTGACTGATGTACAGTGAATTCAGTTTTAAATACAATTTTGCTGTAACTTCTCGGGAATGTGCCATTTTCCTGAATGTTTTTGATGACCAAAGAAATATGTGAACAGTTTAAAAATACTGTATAATACATTGCACAGGCGGATCTAGGGCTGGGGCCACAGGGGCACTGGCCCCACCCTTAATCGGATTGGCCCCTTAAGTGCCCCTGTTCTGTCAATCAACTGGCAAGAAGGACAACGGGAGGATCATTGGTGCAGTTCCACCCCTAAACTGTTGGTGGCAGTGCGTATATTGCGTCAATACAGCTGAATGGGAGAAGAAATGTGCCAGAAAAGTTTTTTTTTTTTTTCATTGCTTGAACGTTATCACAGCCTACCATTCGGCTTGTAAATATTTCAGTGTGTGAACGAGGAAATCAAAACAGTCGCACCAGTGTGAGCGCTTCTGCAGCCACAATAAGGAGAGCTGCGCGCAGACCTAACGTGACAAGTTAAAGTTCTAAATGTATCAAACATTAGGAGCAAACTCACACTAGGACTGTGGAACCTGCCCAAGCCTGGATGCCCCTAAAGCACGGCACATGCGCGAGCGCAACCGAACCGTGCCCAGGCACTACACCTCTGACCGCGCATTACCCCAGCACACAAGCTCCGCGTGTGCGCCGATATCACTCATAGAACAAACTCTGCTTCAAAACACACCCACGCCCTCCTTAAAGGAGGAGCGGCACCGCAGCAGGACCCACACCTGTCCCGCCACTCATACACCCCCATGCCACTGGACTTCCTTCTCCGCTAAAGCGAGAGCTTTGTCTTGGTCTCGTCTCGGACTCGGTCTCGTCACAGATTCAAGGTTTGAATACTGAGTGCGATCATATTTCATTACGGCCGATGCTGTCGGCACTAAACTCGTACCGGTGTGCGGGACCTGTGCGCTGGAGCCCGCGGACACTCGAGTACCACTGTGTATCACAGGGCAGGTTAAACATCCCACCTGTCCATTCGCCTCACATCAAATACGACAATATTAATTTTATGTCCGTGTCCGTACAGAGCAGAGCTACGGCACAGAGCAGGTCATATGTGGGCTGAAGTTTGCCTAAGAAAATGCCAAATAAATCTGTTTGTCACAATGTGCATTTGGTTTGGTAAATGTGCAGAGGCTAAACACCACTGTAAAACCAGTAAGAGAAAGTAACTCCAGTTAGGAATTTGAAAATACAGGTTTAAAAATCCTACCCACTTTTTACACTTTGAAACACATTTCTGTAAAGTGCCAGTGGAAGTTTTCTTAAAGAAGAGGTTCTCAAAATGTGGGTGAGGGTCCAAAAAGGGCCACAGAGTGTTCAAGTGCAGTACAGTTTATTTTAAGTCTAAATATTAATCAGATAAAATGAAGATATATTTATAAAAACATTGCGATCACGCAGGAAAAGTACAGTCATAATTTTTATTATTTTTTTTTATTAAATTTATTCAGTGTTGGTGTGCTTAAGTTCTGCACTGTAATAATCACGAAAACCTACTTGTGCCCCCATTTTTTTTCTGTGCTCCTAAAAGTTTTAACTTAGGGGCACCTGTGCTCCTGAAAAAAAAAAAAAAGTTACCAGGGCAGCAGGTGGACTTAAGCCCTCTGGAATAAGCCCTGATGCCCCGCCGGCGGCACCAAGTTCTCCAGTCCTGGCAGCGACGCCCCGCAGTGGATGCCGCGGTCCCAACAGCGAGTGCCCCGGGACCCGGTCTGTGTCAGTGTGTCCCGCGCTTTAGGTCTCTCCTCCCGCTCTCATGTTTCGGTCTAGGTGAATGTAGCTAGCGGCCATAGCGCACAGCTCTGTAGTTCTCCATTCATTAGCTTGTAACATTAGCATTAGCCTGTATCAGTAGCATTAGCCTGTTGGGCTGAGGCGGGACAGAGCAGCTGAATCCTTATAGGTCAGAATTGTGATAATGTTTCTAAGAAATCAGTGATTTGAGTCGCCCCCACCCTGCGCACTACGACGTTTTTCAGGGGCTGCAATACAAACTAATGGGCAGAAGCAACGTAATGACGTCAGATTTTCTGAAAATTCAGGCCCCTCCATAGACCTGATCCATTGGGGCGCAGAGACTCAGCGCACTCAGATGCACCACGTGACTCAAATACAGCGATATGAGCACATTTAACATGATAAAAATATGTCTATGCAGATACACGTTGGTGTTTTAAACACATACAGCCTTATACAAAATAACTTTATTTTATATATATATATATATATATATATATATACACACACACACACACACACACACACACACACACACATATATATATACATATACATATATACATACACATACACATACACATACATATATATATATATATATATATATACATATACATATACATATATATATATATATATATATATATATTAGTTATTTATTTTGTCTTTAATCATTTGTTATTTTTAAATGAGTCACCAGCAGCAGCCAAATTCCTTCCTAGAAAAAACCCAAAAGAAAAAGACTGTTTGATTCCCCGTGTGTTTCCAAAGGCTCTTCCCTCCTGACTCATTTTTCATTCTCAAGAATCTGACAGAGGCACTTCAGAACTCGACCAGTTCTTTTTCCAACCTTAAAGAAAAACTGTAGACCAAAGCTATCGTGTATATGACTAATTATCACATCTGTGGTATTACAAGAGCTCCTCCCCTTGAGTGAGCGCGGCCGCTGATTGGTGCGGCACTGACGCGCACTTCCTCCCACACATAAAAAGCGCGCGCTCCGGCTCCAGACACTTGTTTTCTAGTCCCCAAACGAAGCGTAACCATGAGCGGAAGAGGCAAAACCGGAGGAAAGGCCCGCGCTAAGGCCAAGTCCCGCTCTTCCAGGGCCGGACTGCAGTTCCCAGTGGGCCGTGTGCACAGGCTGCTCCGCAAAGGCAACTACGCAGAGCGCGTTGGCGCCGGAGCCCCCGTGTACCTGGCGGCCGTGCTGGAGTACCTGACCGCTGAGATCCTGGAGCTGGCGGGAAACGCGGCTCGGGACAACAAAAAGACCCGTATCATCCCCCGTCACCTGCAGCTGGCCGTGCGTAACGACGAGGAGCTCAACAAACTGCTGGGAGGAGTGACCATCGCTCAGGGAGGCGTGCTGCCCAACATCCAGGCTGTGCTGCTGCCCAAGAAGACCGAGAAGGCCAAGTAAAGCTGCCCGAGACTCGATACTCGACAACGGCTCTTTTAAGAGCCACGCACTCTACAGTAAAGCGCGCACTTCTGTTAAAGCTCAACTGGACTAACGCACGACAATGTTACTTTACTAAAGTATATAATAAAACTACCCTGGTGTTTTCACAGCCCCATTCAGAATTAAATATCACAATCTCTTAAAATTTGCACATGGCCTCAGTTATAAGATACAAAATATCACGAATGGAGCGCAGACGTTGCAGAGTCTGTTTGTGCGACAACTCGATCAGAAAGATCACACTTCTCCACATTCTCTTTGTGTGTGGGACTAATCGACATCTTTTGCACAGCAGCACTTGCGTTTACGTAGGTTTCACCGTGGATACTTTTATGTAAGTTAGCATTGCTAAGAGAGACACTCGTGAACGATCTTCCCTGTTGGCTGGAGCACTATTTACTGACTCAGCCGTTTATTGAACATACAAAAAAAAAGAAACGTGATGCGTACATACGTGCACACTAACGTCATTAACGTCATATTGGATGCTGAACATGGCTTTGCCAAAATAACAAATATGCTTAACACTCCCACTCAAAGACATGTTTACAGCACTTTTCTCTATAGTGCAAAACAAAACAACTCATTTTTTTTTGTACTGTACTCAGTTACAGCATAACTCACAAAACAAAAACATTTTACACACTGGCAGTTTTACATTACTCTCCAAACAAATAACCCATGAATTTCTCAAGTTTGACCTTTGATACTGGTTTAGTAAATACATCAGCTACCATGTCTGCAGTAGAACAGTAAACTACATTAATTTTCTCTTCAGTGTGTGCAGATCGCACAAAGTGGTATTTTATATCCACATGCTTGCTTCTCTGTCTGCATACCGGGTTCTTGGATAATGCTATCCCCCCCTGGTTGTCCTCATAGATTTTGACCGGTAAATGCGGATTACCACCATCCATCCCTTTCAGTAGTTGTACGAGATACATGCTCTCCTGGGTAGCGGCTGCTAGAGCCCTGTATTCTGCTTGACAGCTAGATAGTGCCACTGTTGGCTGCTTCCTGCTCTTCCATGATATTACTGCACCAGTTTCAGTTAAGCTGAAACAATATCCAGTGGTGCTTCTCCTGTCCTTTTTGTCAGCTGCCCAATCAGCGTCACTAAACCCCTCAAGCTGTAGGCTCCTCACACATTTTAGGTAGTGTAGTTCCTGATCCATAGTACCCTTTAAGTATCTCAGTAAGTGTTTTGCGGCAGTCCAATGCTGCTGTTTTGGTTCTGCCAAGCTTTGTGATAGCTTACTAACTATCCAGCTCAAGTCGGGTCTAGTACATGTCATAGTGTATATCAAGCTACCCACTATCTCTCTGTAACCTGTTGGATCAATTACATCACCATCACTGTCAAAATGCAATTTCTGCTCAGATGGGGTGGGTCTGGGTTTGCATTCAGACATTCCAAATCTTGCTAACATCTTCTCAATGTGTCTCTTTTGTGTCATTTTGATTTCTCCATCACTGTGTTTAAAATCAATACCTAGGAAGTGTTTAAGTGGACCCATATCCTTCATCTTAAACCTTCTCTTCAGCATTTCTTTCACATCTCTGAGTATGGTGTTGTTACTCGCTGCTATAATTAAATCATCAACCCACACTAACAGTATGACTTTCTCATTCACAGATTCTCTGGTGTAGACACAGTGGTCAGCATCATTTTGCACAAAACCATTTCCTGTTAGGTGATCATGCAGTAACATATTCCAGTTACGGCCGGACTGTTTTAACCCATACAATGACTTGTTGAGTTTACATACAAGTTGTTCACCTGTTTTTGACTTAACCTCAAAACCTTCCGGTTGCTCCATATGTACCTCACAGTCCATGGGAGCATGCAAGTAAGCAGTCTTTACATCCATTTGGTGAAGGATAAGATCCTCCTGCACAGCTACCTGCATCAATGCTCGGACAGAGGTCATATTGGCTGTTGGTGAAAATGTCTCTTTATAGTCAGTCCCTTCCACCTGACTGTACCCCTTTGCCACATATCTGGCTTTACAAGTCTCAGATCCATTTGGGCCCTCTTTCACTGCATATACCCAGCGACCTCCCACTGCTTGTTTGCCCCGTGGCAATGGTGTCAGTGTGAAAGTCTCATTTTCAGTTAGGGATTGCATCTCTTCTTTCATTGCATCACCCCACAATTTGGATTTTTCTGAATGGATTGCCTCACTAAACGTTTTAGGTACACCATAGGTCACTCTGTAGAAATAATCCACATTTTCCATTTCATCACATTCTGCTTTACATTGGTACTCTTTCAGGTGTTCTGGAGGCTTTCTCTCCCTCACAGGGTATCTCTGTTCTACCTGCTCTTTCTCTGTACCATCTGCCTGGGTTGGACCTGCCTCGGTTGTCTCCACACTAGGCTCTTTAGTCTCCTCAGACTGTCCCTGACCCTGGCTGACTACCTTTGGGGTTGGATCTCTGTAGCTCTCTGTGTCATCCTCCATGTCACAATTGGTCTGAGTCTGGCTATCTGCGCTGCCCTTGGTGATTGTTTTCACTAGCCTATGTTTTAGGATTTTTCCTGTCTCCGGGTAATAGATATTGTAAGCTGGGCTATACTTATCATAGCCAACAAAGATCCCTTTGTTACACCTTGCATCAAGCTTCGTTTTGTCCTGCTTGTACGTGTAGCATTCAGATCCGAATACCTTCATGTTAGATAGATTGGGTGTTTTTCCTGTGAAAACACGGTAAGGTGTCTGTTCTAAACGCTTACTGTAACACCTGTTACAAATCTGAGCTGCTGTTTGCACTGCATATGTCCACAAATTCTTTGGGAGGTTACTCTCCAATAACATGCATCGTGCCATCTCAAATAAGGTTCTCCATCCCCTTTCGGCAGTTCCGTTCTGATGAGGTGAGTAGGGTGCACTTGTCTCGTGCCTTATCCCATTACTCCTGAGTAAGGACTGGAACTCCTGCCCAGTAAATTCTGTACCATTATCAGACCTTATACACTTAATCTTCCCAAAGGAAGCTACGTCTGCTATGAATTTCTCTGTAGCTTGGGTTGCATAGCTTTTCGCTTTCAGAAAGTATGGAAAGATCATCCCGCTGTAATCATCAGTAAATGCTATCGCATACTTGTACCCATTTTATCTGCTGGTTCTATAGGGCCGCACAAGTCTGTGTGCACTAGCTCAAGTATCGCTGTAGCTTTTGCATCTGGCTGTCTGTTTCTGCTTTGTGTAAATTTGCCCTGTGTGCATATTTCACAGTTTTGTTTTGACTTATCATTTTTGCCCTTAATAGACATCCCTTCAACCACATTCCCTAACTTTGTAATGTCATCAATGTTACAATGGCCTAGTATTCTGTGCCACGTTTGCATATCATGACAACCATACACTTCATCAATGTTTTCATTCTCAGCTGTGCTAAGGTAATACAGCCTACCATGCACATCCATTTTGAATGTTGTACCGTCCCTGTTGATCAGCCAGTCATCTCCGTCTTTGAAACGGACCTCTGCACCGTTGGCTGTCGCTGCCTTCACAGAAAAGATGTTCTGTGGGAATGATGGGATGTAGAGCGCCTGTTTGAGTCTCGTTCTCACTCGTCGTCCTTTGCTGTCCAACAAGTAGACCTCGGCATCTCCCCTCATCTTGGCCATTCCGCTCACCTTGGTTCCGTCGGCCAGCTCAATCATGTGATCCTCGGGTCTGAAGCTCTTGTCCACCGTTTTAAACTTGGTGGCATCGTTGATCATATGCGATGTGGCGCCGCAGTCGACCATAAGCCCCTTCTTGTTTTCTCCTTGCACATGACAGTCACTCATCTTAAAGAAAAATGATGACACTGCATCAGTCTGTTCATCAGCTTTCTTGACTTGGTCACGACCTCGGCCGCATCCACGACCACGCCATTTTCCACGCTGTGGTGTATCCCATGCTCGATTCTCTCTCTGTTGCACTTCATTGGTGCATGAGCGGGCCATGTGTCCTCTTCTCCCGCACAAGTAGCATTCTATATCAGCCAAGTCCACTTTCTTTCCTCGGTCTCTCCCGCGCACTTTGGTTGCCCCATTTGCTCTCATCACGTTGTCCTCAGTCACGTCTCCCCTTCCATATTTCTCAGTACTCTCATAGCTGCGTAGTTTACTTTTAAACTCGCCAAACGTCACAACTTCATTTGTCTGTGTAACATGCACAACGAACGGCTTGTAGGACTCGGGTAACCCTTTCACTACCATTGCAATCATGAGTCCATCACTGATCTGTTCGTCTGCTCTCCTTAATGACGTGAAAATAGTCTCTGCTCGAATTATGTATTTGGTAATTGTTTCATCACTAACTTTGCAGAGTGAGGACAGTTCACAATAGACTTACGACTCTTGGTTTGTCCTTGCCAACATAATGTTTCCGCAGAATCTCCAGTGCCTTTCTTCCATCTCGTTCCGCATCTCTCATCACTAAAGATAAACTTTTGTTGTCCAAAACTTGCACAAGTTCCGCGTACGCCTCACCATTCTTTGCCTCATCTTTGGCAAGAGCACCTTCGTCCGAATCGTCGATATCTGGATTCGCCGTGATAGTCTCCCTGAGGCTATGCAGCTCCATGTGCGCCAGGAACCTTCCTCCCCAAAGTTCATAACTTTTCTCTTCGCCGTCGAATAAAAGTCTGTTCCATCGGTGGCCTAACTGACTGGGCCCATAACCTGCGACATCTTTTGCACAGCAGCACTTGCGTTTACGTAGGTTTCACCTTGGATACTTTTATGTAAGTTAGCATTGCTAAGAGAGACACTCGTGAACGATCTTCGCTGTTGGCTGGAGCGCTATTTTCTGACTCAGCCGTTTATTGAACATACAAAAAAAAGAAACGTGATGCGTACATACGTGCGCACTGACGTCATTAACGTCAGATGCTGAACATGGCTTTGCCAAAATAACAAATATGCTTAACAGTGTGCGCAGATTATATTGTCTGTTTCCTTTATCTTTCAATTAAAGATATAATCAGAGGGACTGAAGCACCAAAATCCAGTGAGTTGGTCTCATCATGAGCGACTTGAGGACGTTAAAATGACCCAGAAGTTCACACAGAGTGGAGCGCGCTAACTGAACAGAGGAGAAATCATAGTGCGTGTGCACGTCTACGTACTGCTGCGTCTTCGCGCTGTGGAACAATAGCCCCGCCCCTCGCACAAGCCCCGCCCCTCCCCCTGGTCCCGCTCAGCTTCCCGCGCTCACTTCAAACACACGCGCTCCAATAGAAAGCGCGTGTGGCCTCTCTGGGCGGGTGTGAGGCAGACCCCGGTGCCGCGTGCGCGTGACGCGGAGCGTTTAAAAGCAGCTCGTTTGCCGCTCTTGTGCACTTCCCCTTGTGTGTTCGCAGACAGGATCCTGTAAACATGGCTCGAACCAAGCAGACCGCCCGTAAATCCACCGGAGGCAAAGCCCCCAGGAAGCAGCTGGCCACGAAGGCCGCGCGTAAGAGCGCCCCGGCCACCGGAGGCGTTAAGAAGCCTCACCGCTACAGGCCCGGTACCGTGGCTCTCAGGGAGATCCGCCGTTACCAGAAGTCTACCGAGCTGCTCATCCGCAAGCTGCCCTTCCAGCGCCTGGTCAGGGAGATCGCCCAGGACTTCAAGACCGACCTGCGCTTCCAGAGCTCCGCCGTCATGGCTCTGCAGGAGGCCAGCGAGGCCTACCTGGTGGGACTGTTCGAGGACACCAACCTGTGCGCTATCCACGCCAAGAGGGTCACCATCATGCCCAAAGACATCCAGCTGGCCCGCCGCATCCGCGGAGAGAGGGCTTAAAGCGTCTGCTCTGACCCGCAACAACAACGGCTCTTTTAAGAGCCACACACAAGAGAAAGAGCCGCTTTTACACGTGTGCTGTGGCAGGGCACGACCAACAAACCTCTACACTTTAGACACGCTCAATACTGGTCCTGTTGAAGATATTTTGCCATTGTTACATGAGGCATTACAATGAAAGCATTCTAATTATATTTTGTCTCCTATTATTAAAATATCGTCAACAAGTTACTGATTTCAGGAAGTCAAATCTGTGTCTTATAGAGTTTTCAGACCCATTACTGCATCAGTGCTGTGTGGCATGGAGGTGACCCTGTGGCACTTCTCATGTTGCTTTGTTAAACTCATCTGTGTTGTCCTGCTGGAAAATGAGGTCAGTTCCATAAATCTTGTCAGCAGAAGGAAGAATGAAGTGCTGCTAAATGTCCTGGAAAATGGCTGCGTTGACTGTGGACTTCAGAAATCCCAGTGGACCAACAGCAGCAGATGCCCTGCAGCCCAAATCATCACTGACTGTGGAAACTTCATTCTGTGCTCAACTCTTGCTCCAAATGACCTGCAAAATGTAGCACTGAGCAACAGTCCAGTTCTTTTCTCCACAGCCCAGATAAGACTCTTCTGACATCTCCTCATGTCCCACAGGCTTCATCTGTGTGCAGAGGCTCTTGATGTGCTGAGTCCAGCCCCAGTTCACTCCTGATGAAACATTTGCCTGACAGTCATCCCTTTGGCTGCACCTTTTTAGGAATATGTTTGAATACATCACTCACTTCTTTAACAATCACCTTCTGTGGTTTTCTCCCTGTGGAGGGTCAGTGACTGTTTTCTGAACATCTGTCCAGTCAGCGGCCTTCCCTATGAATGTGTAGCCCTTTGACCCACATTGAGACCATTTAAAGTCTCAGGAAACCTTTGCAGATGTTTTGAGCTAATAACGTGTGACACCATGACTTTCCTTGACATTGAGATGTTTTTCATGATTCATATTATCATGTGGAGGAAGGTCAATGCAGAACATAACAGCTCTAATAACCCTGCACTTTGTGTGTGCATTTTATGTAGGACTATAGCCATATCTTCAAAATGACCAGTATACATTTCAGCACCCTGGAGAGCGACATGATTATGAGCCCTTTGTCCTGACTGAACATGTAGGATGGAATCAGTCTCACTGAATCTATGAAGTGCAGATGTGGGAATACAAATATTGTGGCCTCAAATTTGTGGCCTTAACGGCTTGTCAAAGCCTGATCTCCTCAGGGTCGGGCCTGGTCAGTACTTGGATGGGAGACCACTGGGAATTTCAGGTGCCACAGGAGGGCGCTAGTGGCAAAACAAAAACTGTTGTTGTGTCCTTAGGCAAGACACTTGCCGAGTATGAAAGTGGTGTGTGCATGGCAGGACTCCCTCGAAAAAGAGATTAGTAATCTCAATGGCACTTTCCTTGGTAAATAAAGGTATAAAAGATGGATGGATGGATGGATATATATATGTGACTATTTATACCACAGCGTTTTCCTCTGCTGAAGTAAGTAAGTAAGTAAGTAAGTAAGTAAGTAAGTAAATAAATAATTTCATTTGGGGTCATAGGCTGCGGTTAATCTACATGTACACATGATCTTATACACACGTGTGTAAATTAGGCTGTACTGCCCGACAAAAGCAAGAATGTTTCTGCTTTGGGTTAAGGCCGCCATTCCGACACCGCCATTCCGACACCGCCATTCCGACTTTGACGTCTATTTGTCTGACTGGTGTTGTGTCCATTTGTTATCAAACGTCCTGCGCTAAGACAATTTTTCCCGTGGTCGGAGTGGCGGCACATTAGCTTTTTTTTCCAACATTTTTTTCCATACCAAGTCTAAACCAGGTCTAAATCATGACTAAACCAGGTTTAAACCAGGACTAAAAGCAGGTCTAAATCAGGACTAAACCAGGTCTAAATCAGGACTAAACCAGGTCTAAATCAGGACTAAACCAGGACTAAAACCAAGTCTAAATCAGGATTAGACCCGCGCTCAGTGCGCCGCTGCGTCATGAGTAAATTGTTGGATGGCAACATAAAAAGTGTCGGAGTGGCCGTGTGTCGGAATAGGGAATGAACCCCGGACAGTCAAAAGTAAAATACACGGGCTCCCAAAATTTGACAAGCTGCTATAATGAAGAAATATTTGTATGCAAAAAATAATATATTGAGCTCAAAATGACCATTTGACCCTTATTTGGCAGTTCCTGTGCTTTCAGTATCGTGTCAAAAATAAGGACCTGTGCACAGGCAAAAGGCAGAAAATGACATGATCAATATTTGTTTGATTTTCACCATATTTACATCAGTTTTAAAAACATCGAGCCAAAGTCTAGTCGTCAGGGAGTTTATTTTAAACAGTATAAAAGACCTTTGGATTTCCTGTTTGGTGCTGATCAGGAAAGTGTTCACAGTTCAACCGTTTGACACGTTCCTTTGCAGCACAGTGTGTACAGTATGAAAAAATACACCAAATATGTGTAAACAGCACTGGTCTGTTAAAACACCTTTTATTTGGAGAAAAATGAACAGTTTTAGGCCCAGTGTGTCTAAGTATTGGGCTAAATGTGTGTGTGTGTGTGTGTGTGTGTGTGTGTGTGTGTGCACGCACACACGTGCACTCTTCCTCGTGCGCAGGCGCGTGCCCCTGTTGCGCTCAGCAGCCTGACACAGTGTTGAGTCCGTACGGTTCTCACGGGGTGTTTAAGTGCGCGCGTGCTCCCGCACACTGCACTCTCTCACTGTGTTAGTGACTCTGAACAATGGCAGAAGAAGCTCCCGCCGCGGCTCCGGCCAAAGCCGCCAAAAAGAAGGCCCCCAAAGCCAAGAAGAGCGGCCCCAGCGTCGGCGAGCTCATCGTCAAAGCCGTGTCCGCCTCCAAGGAGCGCAGCGGTGTGTCCCTGCCCGCGCTCAAGAAGGCTCTGTCCGCCGCGGGATACGATGCGGAAAAGAACAAGGCCCGGGTCAGGCTCGCCGTCAAGAAGCTGCTGGAGAAAGGCACTCTGGTCCAGAAAAAGGGCTCGTACAAGATGAGCAAGAAGACGGAGGAGAAGAAGGTGAAGAAGCCCGTCAAGAAAGCCGCTCCTAAAGCCAAGAAGCCCGCCACCGCCAAGAAACCCGCCACCGCCAAGAAACCCAAGGCAGCGGCCAAGAAGAGCGCCACCCCCAAGAAGGCGGCCAAAAAGTCCCCCAAGAAGGCGGCCAAGCCCAAGACCAAACCCGCCGCCAAGAGCCCTAAGAAGCCCAAGAGCCCCAAGAAGCCCAAGAGCCCCAAGAAACCCAAGACCCCCAAGAAGGCCCCCGCGGCCAAGAAAGCGGCCCCGAAGAAAGCCGCCAAGCCCAAAGCCAAGAAAGCGGCGGCCCCCAAGAAGAAGTAAAGGCCCCCAACGAACTTCTACTACAGCAACGGCTCTTTTCAGAGCCCCCACTCTCACTAAAGAGCCGCTTTATTCACGCAGCACATCTACACAAACCCGAGCTACAACCTACAGGGAATGTGCTGGACGAACAACACGATTAACACAAACAACACAAACAACCACCAAATCCAAAATCACACACACTCCCCTGGGCCCTAAACGCATCGCTCCATTTGGGGCACAAAACACAATGTCGCAGACAAACTGCTCAGTCAGCTCAACTCTGCAGTCAGAGGCACTAAATTCTGGAAGTCTCCCATTCTAAGAGACATTCCAACATTGGCCACTTTCAAATCACACTTGAAGCAGTGGCTAAAGGAAAACCAGACTTGTGGACACTTTTAGTGTACAATTGTAACTCATTATTCTTCTCTGGTGTCATCTTCTTAAGGACTACAGGTGGAAATGAGCATTTTTGCTATAATCTGGCATATTTACACTGCAGTGTTGTAGATGTTCATTAATATGCAGTGTCCCAAGTAAATAAATAAATAAATAAAGACAGACAGACATAAAGGGAAAGTGGGAGTTGCACTCATTTTTCATTTGCTTTTTCGCTGCACACACTGTCCACTCGGTGGCGCTAGAGAGCCTCTGTTTTCTGTCACGTCCTCTACCAGTGAATAAACTCTGTGTGCTCGGAGTTTCCTCTCAACTTGATCCGACTCACTCACGGCTCAACATGTCTGGCAGAGGAAAGGGAGGCAAAGGTCTGGGGAAAGGAGGCGCCAAGCGTCACCGTAAAGTTCTCCGTGACAACATCCAGGGCATCACCAAACCCGCTATCCGCCGTCTGGCTCGCCGCGGCGGTGTCAAGCGTATCTCCGGTCTCATCTACGAGGAGACCCGCGGTGTGCTCAAGGTTTTCCTGGAGAACGTCATTCGTGACGCCGTCACCTACACCGAGCACGCCAAGAGGAAGACTGTGACCGCCATGGACGTGGTGTACGCGCTCAAGAGGCAGGGCCGCACTCTCTACGGCTTCGGAGGTTAAATTCTGCTCCTGGTCAACACACAACGGCCCTTTTCAGGGCCACACACTCCGAGAAAGAGCTTCTGTTTTCTGTTACCGCTTTATTACGAGTCATCATGTAAACTAGGCGCACATTTATTCTTAGGTTTGCATTTACGCAGGTGAAAAAACGCTCTTAGTGGTGCTTGGCGAAAACAACGGCGCTATTCAGAGGTACACATTCTTATGTGTTCCCCATGTATTACCATAAACGCAATTAAACGACATTTCCTTAAAATCTGATCTTTAAAAAGTTCAGAAGGCCGCCCGTGTATTCCTCGTATATCCTAGAAACCTGGTTATAAGGGCTGAAAACGCGCGTATTGAGTCTTTGAAAGCTGGTTTAGCCTTTTCTCTGGTGTAATATCAGTGTTGGGAAGTAACTGAACAGCTACAACACAGAAAAAGGTACCTAATACTAAGTTACTCGTTCCTTCGGTCGTATTCAGGATACAGTTACTTTTCTATAATCGAGGGAATAGACTACACTGATCACACAGTTTAGACTTGGAATATTAATGAGAGAAACATAAAACGCCGCTCTTGTGATGAATATAACTTCTATTTCTGCATCTCTAGTCAGTAATCGCTACATGAGGCTTTACAAACGGAATCACAAATTAACCCGTTTTAACCCTCGCGTTTCTACACTAGAATCTAATGGAAGTCCGAGTGAAAGTTTTCCAAGTGCGCACACACAGACTCTGATGTGGCCCTGGAGCAGAACACATGACACAGTCCAGTTTACTGCAGGAGTCAGTATTACTGAACTAAAGCCGTTAGTCACAGTGTTCTTCCCTCACTGTGTGATCTGAACACATGTTCAGCTGAGCCTGGTGCAAATCCACTTTGTTGTGACGCGCCAAAAGTGACTCAGACCAGAGAAGAAATTCAGTCCCGTTTGTGCTGCACAGTGAAGAGGAAAGAGGGACTCTAGACTGAGGGGAAATGGGGGAAGGGGACTTTGTTTAGTTGGTTTCCCTCCTAAAATGAGTAAAGGCCGCACAGCCCCCTCCCATAATCCCCCTGCACATCGCGCGCGCACTCGCTCCACCAATGGGAGCTTAGCGGGACGCGGATAAAAGCAGCGGCTGCGCTCCTGTCCCCTCAGTGTCCGCTGATCCCGCTCACGAACATGCCTGAACCCGCCAAGTCCGCGCCCAAGAAGGGCTCCAAGAAAGCCGTGACCAAGACCGCCGGCAAAGGCGGCAAGAAGAAGAGAAAGACCAGGAAGGAGAGCTACGCCATCTACGTGTACAAGGTGCTCAAGCAGGTGCACCCCGACACCGGCATCTCCTCCAAGGCCATGAGCATCATGAACTCTTTCGTCAACGACATCTTCGAGCGCATCGGCGGAGAGGCCTCCCGCCTGGCGCACTACAACAAGCGCTCCACCATCACCTCCAGGGAGATCCAGACCGCCGTGCGCCTCCTGCTGCCCGGAGAGCTGGCCAAGCACGCCGTGTCCGAAGGCACCAAGGCCGTCACCAAGTACACCAGCTCCAAGTAAACTGCTCCTTACAACACGCACCAACGGCTCTTTTAAGAGCCACACACACAACTAAAGAGCTCCTCTCACAATCATTCACTCTCTGCTGCTGCAGCTCATGGAGGAGTTTGCAGCTCTGCTCATACTTGGACATGTGGACATCTTTAACCGCTCTGTGTGTTCCAGTGTAGAGCATTACTCATCTCTCTCCACGGAGACGGGACAGGGAGCAGAAGTCAAGTGCACGATCTAAATGTGACATTTTTAAGTTTTGTGTTGTGTATTGCAAAAATGCATAAATTTTCTTGTGAGTATATATTTATCATGTTGCCCCATGGTAAACGATAAACTGTATCAAATCTTATTTAAAAAACCCCAACCTCCATTAGAAATATATTTCCTAACTACACCTCAAATCTGGGTGGTCTTAATTATAATGTCTACTACATCCAATCAAATGATGAGCTTTCCACAGACTCTTTTAGCACTTCTAAACATAATTTCTGTCCCTGTAAACGTGTTGCATTTATTGTAAGAAAAGCGCTTTATAAATAATAAGCACATATAAAAACATAAATTTATCATCACTGGTTTGACTAAAACTGGTGGACAGGGACTGACGTACAGTGAATTCAGTTTTAAATACAATTTCGCTATAATTTCTCGGGAATGTGCCATTGATCTGGATGTTTTTGATGACCAAAGAAATATGAACAGTTTAAAAATACTGTATAATACTTTGTCTGTATGACACCAGTGTAGGAAAAGTGTGTTTTAGTCGTGTCCATGGGAACAATGGTCAAATACGAGCTTTATTCCAACAGGAAGTTACCTCTGTGCCCTCGGCTATTTTTTACTGGAGAAATTTTGTCCCTGATACTATATGGAAAAAAGATGGACTGTCAACCAAAAAATCATGATAAATAATAAGATGAGAGATGTCTCTTTTAAAATTGTGCACAAAATCTACTAATATAATTATGCTAAAATATTTTAAAACCATTGACCGAAACTACACTTTTAGTAAAGAATATCCCAAAACAATAAGTCCTGTTTTTTTGGAAATGCACTATTAACAAAACCTTTTGAAAAGACTGATCAAAATTTATCATAGATCATATTGACCCTAATTTCTCATTTAAAAAATTATATTATTAAAAGATATTATTTTTGGCACACATGAAAAGAATTGGGACTCTTTGCAAACTTTTGGAAAGTGAAACTCTGCTGCTTCAAAATCCTGCGCTTGTGACTCGTTTTTTGGACTATTGGACGATGAGGAAAACAGAACCTCATCCTGAACGTTTCTGACCCTGACTCGACTTTTGTGAAGAGAAAACGTGAACTTTGTGGTTTTCCATGGTCAGCATTGACGGCTCGTGGTATTTTTCGGGGAGCATAAGTCAAAATTATAAATATGAATTATAAATATATGTATTATGTATAGACTATATAAAATTATAACAAATGTCACAAACAGGGCTGGGCGATATGGACCAAAAAATATATCTCAATATATTTTGCTATATCTCGATATACGACATACATCTCGATATCTTTACAGGAAAAATAACCCGCTCCCAAACTATTGCAAAAACAACAGACAAATTTTATCTGATTAATATTCATTTAGGTCTGCACTTAAACACTCTGCACCCTTTTTGGACCCTCACCCACAGTTTAAAAACCTGTTCTTTAAGAGAACTTCCACTGGTACTTTAAAGAAAACTGCTTCAAAGTGAATGAAGTGTGCAGCATTTTTAAACCTGCATTTTGACATTCCTAACTGGAGTTACATTCTCTTGTTTTAAAGTGATGTTTAGTCTCTGCACGTTTACCAAACCAAACGCACATTGTGACAAATATGATCACACTCAGTATTCAGACCTTGAGTCCGTGACAAGACCAAGATAAAGCTCTGGCTTTAGAGAGGGAAGTCCAGCAGCATGGGGCTGTCTAATGAGTGGGACAGATGTGGGTCCTGCTGCGGGGCGCTCCTCGTTTAAGGGGCGTGGGTGTGTTTTGAAGCGGAGTTTGTTCGTATGAGTGATATCGGCCACACACGGAGCTCATATACTGGAGTTGTGCGCGGTCGGAGGTGTAGTGCCCGGGCACAGTTCGGTTGCGCTCGCGCTGGGCAAGTGCATTTAGAAAGTTTAACTCGTCACGTTACGTCTGTGCGCAGCTCCTTATTGTGGCTGCAGAAGCACTCGCACAGATGCGCCTGTTTGTTTTCCCCGTTTGCACGACGAAATATTTACTCGCAAATGCAAGTGAAATGGGCGCACTGCAGAGCCCTGGTCCTAGTCTTGGTTTAGTCCGCGACTGAGCCCCGGGCTCTGCGGCCGCGTTTAGTCCTGGTTTAGTCCTAGTCCTGGTTTAGTCCGAGGCCAGCTCCGGGCTCCGGGGATGAGCACAGGGGACATAAGCGAGGAGGAGGAGGCGAGCGCGGCACAAAGAAGGCAAAACAAGCGAAGCGGCGAAACCAGAAGTAAACGTAAGCATTATAGCGATATATCGATATGTCAGAATTCATATCGAGTTTCCAAAATATCTCGATATATTTTAAATATCGAGATATCGCCCACCCCTAGTCACAAACAGACAGTCATTTTAGTCACTATTTGCTTAACTTTATCTAGACTTTATCACAACGCACAGCCAAGCGTAAAGTTTGCAGCAGCACAACCTGATGCACCTGCTCACACCCAACTCCAACAACACAACGTAACTATAGAACTATAATAAAAAGCTCTTATTATACATACATGAATGTAACACACTGCTCACAAACAGCCCCGTAACGTCATGAAATTGCAGCAAAAATGAGGCTCCTACAGCACACGGCAGAAACACCGGAGCGGCTCCATCACTCATTCATTTACGCATTTAGCTGTTAACACTTTAACACTGTTTACTGTGAGGCTCCATCCTCAGATTTGCCCCAAACTAACAAAAACAAGCCTCTTACCTTCTCCAGGGGACTGATGCAGTGTGTCCGCTGTCCTGTTGGTTCTGTCTCCAATATGTCCAGGTCCAGTCAGGTCCACGGGACAAGGTCCTGGAGCTGAGTGCAGGACCTGGTTCTAAAACTGTCTTAATCCCACTTCAGTCTGAAAGTTACGATAGTCCATATTAGCACCAGGACACCAGGTGGACTTAAACCCTCTGCACTAAACCCAGATGCCCCGCCGGCGGCAGCAAGTTCTGCGGTCCTGGCAGCGGCGCCCGCAGTGGATGCCGCGGTCCCAGCGGCGAGTGCCGCGGGACCCGGTCTGTGTCAGTGTGTCCCGCGCTTTAGGTCTCTCCTCCCGCTCTCCTGTTTCGGTCTAGGTGAAAGTAGCTAGCGGCCATAGCGCACAGCTCTGTAGTTCTCCATTCATTAGCTTGTAGCATTAGCATTAGCCTTATCCATCCTATTTTTTGACGCTCTACGCGGGCGCAGACGCGTAACCCCATCAAAAATACAGGCATATACATGCATCTATTGTTGTATTTGTGCATTTAGCATCAGCACAACGTGCTCCTGGGGTATCGCGTCAAAGAGCCCAGGTCCAGAAAGTGTTAATTCGTGCTTTGAAATGTCCTTCTGAAATGCTCGCGTTGGCCGTGCTCAGCCTGTACAGACGGTAAATCCAGTCCTGGTCTGCTGTTACTCTCACTGTAGACCTGATACAAGTGGCTAAACGCGTCCAGTCGACTTAGGTCGGTTTTCCGCTTGAGAAACGCAGAGCCAGAGCCGCGCACACGTCCTGCTGGAGCTGCCGCTGGAGCCTCAGGGACTGAGCTCCGGAACAAATGTAAGCATCATTTTCATAATTTTTGTAAAACTTTTTTGAAAAACCTATGATGTTCTGTGGTGTGACAGCTGCATTTTCTAAAAAAGAAATAAATAAATAAATAAATAACTATTCAAATGGTTCCAGATATATTCTTTAAAATGGGACAGTTACATAATTATTAACCCATTTATGGCCATATTTTTTCAGAGTTGTAAGGCATATGATTTTATCAGTTGAGTCCTCTGAATCATGTTATGTATTTATTTTTTTCCATGTTGTACTTTGTTTTGAAGAAGATAGCATTTTTTATGACTGGCAACAATGTTGCCAGTAGCAACAATTGTTGCCAGTGGGCACATAGCTTGTCACTAGGTCCAATGTCACTTAATAATAAAATAATAATAAAAGAGAAATAATAATAATAATAATATAGTAATAACAATATACAATGCAATATATAGTGCATACAAATATATTCCTTCCCATACATTCCATCATCTTTCATGTATGTTCTACTCAGTGTAGTACTTCTTGAAGCCCTCCACATGTAGTGGCACATCACACTTTCCTCACAAATGATGTGCGTCCGCCACAGTTCTTGAATCGCTTCTACCTGGCCCCAGTGTTACAGGGTCAGTGGTTGAAACTGAAGAGCACTCGCAATGACCTCGAGTCAAACATCACAAACTCGATTGTGATATTGTGAATTTATTTAGCTAGAAAGAGTATTGTAAGAAGACTAAAATGAGCCATTGTACATCATTCTACAATTCTAAATAAGTAAATTAGGAGCCATCCTGCGGACAGTGTTTACCTTTATTTAGCGACGTGCTATGTGCCCACTGGCAACTATTGTTGCTGCTCACAGAAATAAGCCCATGAAGAAAAAAATACTTATCGTAGGTACAATTTTTAGGGGGAGGGTTACTCTAGAAACTTGAATGATTAAATAATTAGAAATATGTTTGGGAGGAAACTCATAAGAAATTTATGAAAATTAACTCTTTCCAAGAAGATTTGCACCCGCCATGTCTTCAGCCAGAAGGAGCAGGATCCAGATGATGTCATGCGATAGGAAGCACTTGGAAAAAATGTTTTAAAACTCAAAACCTTTGCCTAAGTTTTCTACTAGCATATAAGTGTAAAAAGTTGCATTCTTACCTTTGAGATTTTTTTATTGTGAGTCAAAAATGACAGTGATACACTTTGGCAACAATTGTTGCCAGTGGGGCAAAACGGGGTAATACCAACACTATAGACATCATATATGAAGTAATGTTTCAGAATATTTTGTCATGGCTCATTTATAGAGACTCCAGTGGAGTGACAGGAGAGGACGCTGCATTTTCAAATGTCGACAAATAAAAGATCTACCCAAAAATCACCAGATACAACCTCTGTATAATATTCTAACATAATAGTGAGTGTTTGCATAGAGCTGCTTTACTTTTATCTGTTTACAAAGTTGTACCTTTGTACCTGGTGCAGCCCAGGAGACACATGCTGAAGGGGAGACACTGTAGACTCTTGAAATGACATTTGTTTTGTATTTCTTTGGTGTATTGAATATGCTGTGGTTTGTGAATAAAACCACAGAAACTGTCCATTTCTTTTCTTTTATTTATTTCTCAAATTAAATGTGTTAAATATTTATGATATATCCCTCCTCAACACAGTTTGTGCTTTTAGCAGAAAGAAAAAAAAGAGAGAACAACATTTTAGAATGCTATAACAAAATGCTGGATTAATATTTGTAAAAAAAAAAAAATAAAATCACTATAAAAGGTCGCGCTCTATTCTTTTCATACATATGAAAAAAAATACCTCTGCATTTTGCTTCCTTCTATTTGTGAAGGTGAAGCAGGCTGCGCGCAACTTTGCAACCTTTAGCTCCCTACCCCCCACTGCCACATGCCTGGAAAATGATGAATGCCTGGAAAGCCCCTGGCCCAGACGGTGTCTCTCCTGCCACCCTTAGACACTGTGCTAACGAGCTGCCCCGGTCTTTACGGACATCTTCAACTCTTCACTGCAGGCTTGTCATGTGCCTGCTTCAAAACCTCCACCATTGTTCCTGTCCCCAAGAAGCCAAGGATCACCGGACTCAATGACTACAGACCTGTGGCTCTGACATCTGTGGTCATGAAGTCATTGGAGCCCTTGGTTCTGCCCCATCTCAAGACCCTCACGGCCCCTCCTGGACCCCCTGCAGTTTGCCTACAGAGCCAACAGATCTGTAGATGATGCCATCAACATGGCTCTACACTTCATCCTGCAGCATCTAGACTTGCCGGGAACCTACGCTAGGATCCTGTTTGTGGAATACAGCACTGCATTCAACACCATCCGCCCAGACATCCTCCAAGGCAAACTGTCCCAGATGAATGTGCCTGATCCTCTCTGCAGATGGCACTGACTTCCTGACGGACAGGAAGCAGCAGGTGAGGCTGGGGAAGAATGTCTCGGACTCCCGGACCATCAGCTCTGGCATTCCCCAAGGCTGTGTTCTTTCTCCTCTGCTCTTTTCCCTGTACACCAACTGCTGCACCTCCTCCCATCAGTCTGTCAAGCTCATCAAGTTTGCAGATGACACCACGGTCATCTGACTCATCTCAGACAGGGATGAGTCACCTACAGGATGGAGGTTGATCGTCTGGTGTCCTGGTGCAGCCAGAACAACCTGGTGCTTAATGCCCAGAAGACAGTGGAGATGATTGTGGACTTTAGGAAGCCTACAGCCCCACTCCTCTCCATCATCCTGACCAACACCCCCATCACCCCTGTGGATTCATTCCGCTTCCTGGGGACCACCATCACACAAGGCTTTAAATGGGAGCCCACCATCACCTCCGTCATAAACAACGCCCAGCAGAGGATGTACTTCCTGAGGCAGCTGAAGAGATTCAACCTGCCAGCACGGACAATGATGCAGTTCTACACTGCCATCCTCACCTCCTACATCACCATGTGGTGTTGGAGCCACCATCAGGGACAAACAGGCTGCAGCGTGTTGTGCTCTGCCAAGAAGGTGATTGGTTGTAGCTTCCATCTCTACAGGACCTGTACACCTCCAGGACACGGACATGTGCAGATCACATCTGACCCTCTCACCCTGGTCATGGACTTTTTGACCTGCTCCCCTCAGGCAGGAGGCTACAGTCCATTCGGACCAGAACCTCTCACCATAAAAACAGTTTCTTCCCCTCAGCTGTTGGACTCATGAACAATAATGATAAGACCGTTCCCCCCACTCTGTTTCAGTCACATGACCCTGTGCTGTATTTTTTGCATATGTCTGTTTTGCACTGATCTGCACTGTTATAGTCTTGTAAATTTGAACATTTTTGTGTTACATTATAGTTTATTGTTTTCTCCTCTATTTTATTCTATTTTATTTATTGCATGTTTACTGTAGTAGTGTTTGTCATATTTCGCTCCAAATACCGCAGCATATTCCTAATGTTGTTAACCTGTTCACTCATATGGCAATAAATCCTTTCTGATTCTGATTCTGACAATCACTCAGACACACACTCACACAGGCACAAACACACAAACACACACTCCAAAAAGATACACACATACTTGTAAAAACATTTACACTCTTGCACACACAAACACTAGTGTTTGTGTGTGCACACATTAGCACTTTCAGATTTGGTGCATTATAAATAAAATGTATTATTTATTATTATTTATTATTTAGTAAACACACAGTTGTAAACACACACTTTAACAAAAACACACGGTAAAACACAAACACTCAGACACACACGCAAATGCACACATTGTAAACAGACACACAAATTCACACAAACTCACACAAACGCACGCACTCACACATGAACACTCACGCAAAATCACACAAACACTCAAATTCAAACACACACACTCAACTAAACTCACCAACACTTAGTCAAAAACAGTCACACAGACACTCATACAAACTCACACATAAGGACTCACACAAAGTCACTGTCTCACACACTCACAAACTCATTCACACACTTACAGTCACACAAACTCTCTGACTGACTCACACTCACTCACTCACACACTCACTCACTCACACTCTCACACACACTCACAGTCGCTCTCACACATTCACACTCTGCTGCTTTATCTATGTCCTCCTCTTCTCGGCTCCTCCTGAAGTGCTCCTCTTCTACAGAGCCTCTGCTCCTGCCGAGGTTCCTAAGATGACCTCCTCCTCCTCTCGTGAGGCTCCTCACCTCAGCGTCACTGCTGCCTGCACCTTCTGCTACACCCCTCCCTCCTGCTCATCAGGATCAGAAGCGGCGTTCTTCCCCTCAGCGCACTTGTCCTGCTAAAGTTGCTAAGCTCATCTCCACTTTACCACAGGTCCCTCAGTCATCACCTGCCCCACGCCCCAGCTCCGCCCCGCGCTCCTGCCCCCTGGACATAAGGTGGTGCAGAAGGACGCCGGCCTGCAGGAGCACGACCTGGACCAGAGAAACAGGAAAAGGTAAGTAAAGCGCAGAGGCTAATTGCACCTGACAAATACAAGTCCTCTTTTAATTTTAACAAGCGACCCTCTCGGCGTTTAAAGGAAAAGAAGACCTCGTCAAAGAGCACCTCCCACTTAAGTTGGACATATCTTTTGTATTTTGGCATGTAAATAGTGTGGCATAAAAACAAACAAAAAAATTAAAATTTACTGTGGTCTTTTTTTTTTTTTTTAATAATGTGTTGTTATGTACATACATAAATAGATATTGCTAAAAATAGGTAAAAGTTAAACAAAACAAATAGATAAAAGTTACTAGCAATAGTAATAATAAAGTGCACAGATTTAGTTCAGTTCATTGATACATTGAACACCCTAATTGCTGAGGGAACAAACTACCTCTTAAACCGTTCAGTTCTGCAGCGCAGTGAGAGGAGCCTGTGGCTATGATTACTCCTCTGAGCTGCCACTGTGTTATGGAGAGGATGTCTGGAGTTACTCAGGATACCCTGGATTAGGGCCTTCATCCTTCTCTCCAACATAGCACCCGCAGAGTCCACCTTCCTTCCCAGCACAGACACACATTTCTTGATCAGCTTGTCCAGCCGGTTCCTGTCCCTTATGGTCATACTGCCACCCCAACAGACAACCGCAAAGAAAACAGCACTTTCTACGACAGACTGATAAAAGATGTACAACATTTCACTGCTCACATTAAAAGCTCTAAGCTTTCTCAGGAAGAACAGCCTGCTCTGACTTCTCTTGTACAGAGCCTGTGTCTGCGCTGACCAGTTCAGTTTATGATCAAGGTGCACACCCAGGTACTTGTATGTGTGCACCTCCACTATAATCTCCCCACTGATGTTGACCGGTTGATGAATGGGCCTCCTGCCAGAGGCAATGATCATCTACTTGGTCTTTGATGTATTCAGAGTAAGACCATTTTCCTTGCTCCGGGTGGTGAATCTGGCAATCAGCTCCCTGTACTTGCCCTCATCCCCTCCCTTCACACATGCCACGATAGCGGTGTCGTCCGAGTACTTCTGGACATGGCACGTTTCAGATCTATATGCAAAGTCTGCAGTGTACAGAATGAAGAGAAAGGGTGAAATCACAGTCCCCTGTGGTGCCCCAGTGTTGCTCACCAAAGTCTCCGAGACACACTTCCCCAGCCGAGCGTACTGTGACCTCTGAGTCAGGTAATTATAGATCCAGGTGACAAAAGGAGGGTTAGGGTCAGTAACTGAGGCTGGATGGTGTTAAAAGCACTTGTAAAATCAAAGAACATCAGCCTCACATAACCACCTGTACCATCCAGGAAAGACAGAGACCGGTGGAGCATATATAGGACAGCACCATCTACCCCCATGATTTCCCTATATGCAAACTGCAACGGCTGCCTGCTCCACTTAAGGTTTGAGTAGTCGGAGGAGTAGCCTCTCAAAAGTCTTCATTATAACAGATGTGAGGGCCACTGGTCTGTAGTCCTTTATCCCTACAGGCCTTGCCAACTTAGGCACCGGAAAAAGGCTTTTCCACCGGGTAGGGACACATCCAGTTTGAAGACTTCAGTTGAAGATGGTGTGTAAGGGCACAGCCAACTCCGATGCACATTCCCTGAGTATTCGTGATGAAATTCCAACGGGGCCAGCCGATTTGCGACCAGGAAGCCTCCTTAGCTCCAGGCACACTTCCTCAATCGTAGCGCGGACTCCATCAACTGCGAAACTGCTGGGTGGAGCAGAGCAGGTCACAGTAGCAGAGGTGGAGCAGCCGCTGGATGGAGCAGAGCAGGTCACAGTAGCAGAGGTGGAGCAGCCGCTGCATGGAGCAGAGCAGGTCACAGTAGCAGAGGTGGAGCAGCCGCTGCATGGAGCAGAGCAGGTCACAGTAGCAGAGGTGGAGCAGCCGCTGGATGGAGCAGAGCAGGTCACAGCAGCAGAGGTGGGGCAGCCACTGGGTGGAGCAAAGCAGTGGGACGTCGCAGCAGCAGAGGTGGAGCAGCTGCTGGGTGGAGTAGAGCAGGTCACAGCAGCAGAGTGGACTAACTCAAGACTAAACCCGGACTGGACGCTGACTAAACAGGACTAAACCCAGAAGACACCTCCTCCTTGTCCTCCTCCTATGGGACAGACATCTCTGCCTCCTTCAGACAGCCAGAAGACACCTCCTCGTCCTCCTTTAGACCAACCAGAAAACACCTCCGGATCAACCAGACACCGCCTCCTCCTTCTATGAGCCGATGCCTCCTCCTCGTCCTCCTCCTCTGTGCCAGACAACACCTCCTCCTCCTTCAGACTAACCAGAAAACACCTCCTCCTCCAGATCAGCCAGACGATGCCTCCTCTTCCTATGGGCCAGACGAGGCTTCCTGCTAAACCACACCAGCCAGACCACCTCCATCAAAAAAGGCTCATGCAAATAAACACTGTAAAGGCTCTTTTATTATATGGGTAAAATGTAAAAAACATGAACTTTATCTGGGAGTGGCAGATTCATAAGGGATATTGTAGGATATTGTTTGCCTAAAAGAGCTCCCTTAATCATAAAACTGTACAAAAGGATTTACCTTCTGTTTCCTCAGCTCATCATAAACTTTCATCTCAGCTTTTCTTTGTCATGACTGTTTTTGCTTACAGTTGTATTCTGAAGGTGTTTAACTCTACGACTACTGGGCGATTCTGTCATTACGGGTTTATTTCACGTCAGGGGAAAAAATAAATAAAATAAATTAGCTAAATTAATGCTATATTTTCAAAACAGCAAATGAGAAATGCAATTTGTCAAAGGAACAAACGTTTATTTGTACAGTTGACATATTAAATTTCTCCTTTGCCACAGATTCTACCTGGACGACTGAGGAATTTCACACCTGTTTAAAACAGACCTCCCCAGTGAACATAAAGAATTATTTGGCCCACTTAATCTTTTGTTATTTTTAAATGAGTCAACAGCAGCCAAATACCTTCTTAGAAAAAAACCCTCATTTTTCATTCTCAAGAATCTGACAGAGGCACTTCAGAACTCGACCAGTTCTTTTTCCAACCTTAAAGAAAAACTGTAGACCAAAGCTATAGTGTATATGACTAATCACTAGATTATCACATCTGTGGTATGAGCTCGAATGTCTCCGTGTGTTTATATTGTATTATACTGTATGTGTTATATATTACAAGAGCTCCTCCCCTTGCGTGAGCGCGGCCGCTGATTGGTGCGGCACTGACGCGCACTTCCTCCCGCACATAAAAAGCGCCGCGTTAAGGCTCCAGACACTCGTTTTCTCGTCCCCAAACGAAACATAACCATGAGCGGAAGAGGCAAAACCGGAGGAAAGGCCCGCGCTAAGGCCAAGTCCCGCTCCTCCAGGGCCGGACTGCAGTTCCCAGTGGGCCGTGTGCACAGGCTGCTCCGCAAAGGCAACTACGCAGAGCGCGTTGGCGCCGGAGCTCCCGTGTACCTGGCGGCCGTGCTGGAGTACCTGACCGCTGAGATCCTGGAGCTGGCGGGAAACGCGGCTCGGGACAACAAAAAGACCCGTATCATCCCCCGCCACCTGCAGCTGGCCGTGCGTAACGACGAGGAGCTCAACAAACTGCTGGGAGGAGTGACCATCGCTCAGGGAGGCGTGCTGCCCAACATCCAGGCTGTGCTGCTGCCCAAGAAGACCGAGAAGGCCAAGTAAAGCTGCCCGAGACTCGATACTCGACAACGGCTCTTTTAAGAGCCACGCACTCTACAGTAAAGCGCGCACTTCTGTTAAAGCTCAACTGGACTAACGCACGACAATGTTACTTTACTAAAGTATATAATAAAACGACCCTGGTGTTTTCACAGCCCCATTCAGAATTAAATATCACAATCTCTTAAAATTTGCACATGGCCTCAGTTATAAGATACAAAATATCACGAATGGAGCGCAGACGTTGCAGAGTCGGTTTGTGCGACAACTCGATCAGAAAGATCACACTTCTCCACATTCTCTTTGTGTGCGCAGATTATCAGCGCTTTACAGTGTCTGTTTCCTTTATCTTTCAATTAAAGATATAATCAGAGGGATTGAAGCACCAAAATCCAGTGAGTTGGTCTCATCATGAGCGACCTGAGGACGTTAAAATGACCCAGAAGTTCACACAGAGTGGAGCGCGCTCACTGAACAGAGGAGAAATCATAGTGCGTGTGCACCTCTACGTCCTGCTGCGTCTTTCCGCTGTGGAACAATAGCCCCGCCCCTCGCACAAGCCCCGCCCCTCCCCCAAGTCCCGCTCAGCTTCCCGCGCTCACTTCAAACACACGCGCTCCAATAGAAAGCGCGTGTGGCCTCTCTGGGCGGGTGTGACGCAGACCCCGGTGCCGCGTGCGCGTTACGCGGAGCGTTTAAAAGCAGCTCGTTTGCCGCTCCTGTGCATTTCCTCTTGTGTGTTCACAGACAGGATCCTGTAAACATGGCTCGAACCAAGCAGACCGCCCGTAAATCCACCGGAGGCAAAGCCCCCAGGAAGCAGCTGGCCACGAAGGCCGCGCGTAAGAGCGCCCCGGCCACCGGAGGCGTTAAGAAGCCTCACCGCTACAGGCCCGGTACCGTGGCTCTCAGGGAGATCCGCCGTTACCAGAAGTCCACCGAGCTGCTCATCCGCAAGCTGCCCTTCCAGCGCCTGGTCAGGGAGATCGCCCAGGACTTCAAGACCGACCTGCGCTTCCAGAGCTCCGCCGTCATGGCTCTGCAGGAGGCCAGCGAGGCCTACCTGGTGGGACTGTTCGAGGACACCAACCTGTGCGCCATCCACGCCAAGAGGGTCACCATCATGCCCAAAGACATCCAGCTGGCCCGCCGCATCCGCGGAGAGAGGGCTTAAAGCGTCTGCTCTGACCCGCAACAACAACGGCTCTTTTAAGAGCCACACACAAGAGAAAGAGCCGCTTTTACACGTGTGCTGTGGCAGGACACGACCAACAAACCTACACTTTAGACACGCTCAATACTGGTCCTGTTGAAGATTTTTTGCCATTGTTACACGAGGCATTACTATGCAAACAATTATATTATGTCTCCAATTATTAGAATATCGTGAAAAAGTTACAGATTTAAGGAAGTCAAATCTGTTTGGAATCTAGACAGATTATACAGAGTTTTCAGATTTATTTCATATTTCAGACCTATTACTGCATCAGTGCTGTGTGGCATGGAGGTGCTCATCTGTATTGTTGGCTCTGGTGTCTCATTTTCCTCTCGAAGTCTTGAAAACCCTGGTCCTTGACAAGTCACTGACTGTGTCGACACCCAACATTCATTCACTCGTTTACTAACATTGTAATACGCAACTTTTATAATTGTGTATTTATTCATTTATCGCTCATGCATCAACTCAAATAGGACAAAAAAAAAAAAACAACCAATACATGTTCCAGCCATTACTTGCCTTGTCTTTGCTGCATGAACAAAAGATAAATCTCATAAACCCTGCTCCTTTCACAGATCACAAACTTAAATATTTCTTTAATAATTAACCCCCACCCCAAAAACCAACCCAAGTCACCAATGAACCATATGTAAATATATTACATTATCTTTCTTGTGGTTTACATTTCATTAATTTTAAATACTTTCCTCAGTTACGTAGTCCATCATTATTTTATCCTTATACATTTTCTTAAATCTAGAAACATTTGTGGAACTTTTAAAATCATAACAAGTTCCATATCTTGACTCCAGACACAGAGACACATTTCTGTTTTAATGTCCTTGAAAATACAGATCTGAAAAAAATATTGTCTTCAATGGTCACAGTCCTCCGAGACAAACGTAAAGATTTTGTAGAGCTTCGGGCAACAGTCTATGTTTGGCTCTCCACAAAACAAATAAAATCTTAAGATCAACTAAGTCTTTAAACTTTAGTTGATTTGACTTAACAGAGGGTGGTGCGCTCTCTGAAACCCTTGTTTCCCATGATTCATATGGCTCTTTTTTGCAGCAAGAACAAAGGTTTTATGGTACTTTGATGAGCATTGCCCCAGACTTCTGAGCAGTAGCTAAAATATGGGAGAATGTGAAGTGAATTACAATCAAACAAATCTTTTACTTTATATAATATGCCAATATTTTTGCTGATTTTTATTTTTATGTAGTCTACATGAGACTTCCAATTTATTTTTTCATCTAAAATTATTGTATTGTATTTCACTCACTGTCTCAATAGTAACACCATCAATTATTGTCACATTCTCGTTTTTTCGGTTACTAAAAATTATATACTTTGTTTTTTCCTAATTTAAAAACAACTTATTTTCATTAAACCAAACACTCACTTTTGCCATTTCTTCTTTTATGATCTTTGTTACTTGTATTAAGGTACTTCCTGAGCGAAAAATATTTGTCATCTGCGAACAACAAGAATTGGAGCTTTTTCAAGGACTCACACAAATCATTAATAAATAAAATGAAAATAATGGCCCCAAACAGACCCTTGTGGAACTCCACACTTTACCATTTCGTATTCTGAATGTGGTCCATTAAAGTGTACATACTGTTGTCTGTTTGTAATGTAGCTTGTAAACCATTTGTGCACTGGACCTCTGATTCCATAGCTGTATAATTTTGATAGTAAGAGCTTATGATTTATGGGCTCAAAAGCTTTAGTCAATAAAGTCAATAAACATGCCGATTGTATATTGTTTATTATCAGTTGCATTGATAATTTTCTCCATAAGATCTATTAAAGCCAAGTTTGTAGATCTTTCAGGTCTGAACCCTACTGATTATCACAGATAAGTTTATGCTTCTCTAAAAAGGTCTTTAATTTCACTGCAAACCATTTTTCAAGGACTTTAGAAAACTGTGAGAGTAGTGATATAGGTCTATAGTTGTTAAATTTGTGTTCGTCACCTTTCTTGAAAAGGGGGATTACATGCGCTACTTTCATTTTTTTGGGAACACACCTGATTCCACCGACAAATTACAGATGAAAGTCAGTGGTTTACCAATGCAGTCCATGGTTTTCTTCACAATAGTCATGTCTATGCCCTCACTGTCTGTTGATGTTTCACTCTTGCATTTCCGTGCAATGGATAGAATTTCACCCTCACTGATGTCCCCAAGAAACATAGACTGGATTATTCTGCTCCCCAAACCTGTCTGCTCTGAGCCACTCATGTTCAACGAAATTGTATACTCATAGCCTGCAAGGTTTCAAAAGATACATAAAAACAGATACTCTTTCTAAGTACCAGGTAAATTGTTCAATCTTAAACTGCTATATTTGTATTGCTCATACGACTGATGCAAAAGAAAACCAAATATCAACCCATATTGATTAGATTTATCATATATCTAAGAAATACTGTTCATGCATGTGCTTTACCACCTTCGAGAAGTTATATGTACCGAGGTACTTATGTACCAATATCTATGTACTAGTAACTCTACCATAGGTGGGCCCCGTGATAGCGACTTCTGAGTCTTAACGGGGTTCTCCTGGACTACTGTCTATGTAATTCTTGTCATAATGTATTATTGTAAACATGTACCAATAGTCTAAATAAATACCTCATCTCATCTCTCTCTCATCGACTCTGCGATATTGGCCCCCACATCAATAAAATAGGAGTTGAATTCGTTAGCAGCAGCTTTCCTGTTGTTAAACACTACATTATTCTCTTCAAAATAGTCTCGCCCTTTACTTGGTGAAGAGTTTGGTCTCAGTACTTTGTTTAAAGTTGTCCATGTTGCCTTCATGTTTCCTTTATTATCTGCTAGCTTTCTATTATAATAGTCCTTTTCAGCATTTCTTAAAATAGTTAATTTGTTTTTGTAAATTTAGTATTTCTCTTCATTACTGGTATTTATTTATTTTGTTTACAAAATTCTTATAGAACTTCTTTTTCTCTGTGCATGCTGTGATTAATCCCTAATGTCATTCATTATTGTCATTATCTCTAGATTTCCTGAACACCCTCAATGGGCAACATTTATTGTATAGGTCTATGTAAATTTTAAGAAAGGCTTCATATGAGTCATTCACATCCCCGACATAAACATCAGACCAGTCTTGATGAAACGGTTCATTCCTGAAGTCAGTAATCGTTTGCTCTGTTCAAACTCTGAAGTATCTCGGTTGTTTTAAATTCTCATATTTCCTTGGCTGCAAATCATAGGTGGTAAAAACAGGTAAGTGATCGCTAATGTCATTAATCATCAAGCCACTTTGTATAATTCTTTCTAAATTGTTGGTAATAATATTGTCTATAAGTGTTGCGCAAGTGCTTGTAATTCTGCTGGGTTGTAGGATTACAGAAGCAAGAGCTCTTGTGCTTATTGTATAAAGAAACTGGGAGGTCTCTTTACATTTGGATGAATTGAGAAAATCAATATTAAAATCACCGCCTATTAGAAAGGTTTTGTACTGGTTTTGTGTATCCAGTAAATTTTCAAAATGATTTTGAAAGGCATCTATACTAGACCCTTGAGCTCATTTCTGCTTTCATGCATCTCAATTTCAACATCTACACATTCCATTTTTCCCTCAATAGCAACTGACATTTGCTCGACAATTTTGCATTTCAAGGTTTTATCAACAAATAAAGCCACCGCACCTCCACGTTTTCCAGCTCGATTTATATAATACAGCTGGAAGCTTTCCATTTCAAAGTCAGCACCTTTTTCATTGTCAAGCCATTGTTTCTGAGAGGGCAATTATTTTAAATCAACAGGCAAGTGTGCTAAAATAATAATACATCATCTGTATAATAATTACATGTGTTACCAGTTTTATTAAGCAAATTAATCTCAGGGTCCAACTCTATCTCAAAATCATGCATCATTCCTTCTGAACAGCTGTTTTCCATCACAGGGAATTATATCTTAAATAATCATGGCTTTAATACAGTTGATGAAATTATGAAGAAAATCATTCTATAAGGTACAATTAGGACTTCTGTATTTCTTGTCCATTTGAAATGAAAACACAAAAAAACCCCACTTCTTTAGTGACTTCCCTCCAATCCTCTCGCTCTCTCCCCCCGCATTCCACCCATTCGGCACCGCCTTTTCCCCACCCCATCCACCTTTCCATTCATAAAGTAAAACTGTTCATCATTAAGGGATGAAGTCTTTACCCTCTCAATACTTTCACCTGTGGTCATGTTTCTTTTAACAGCAGCAGTCAAATCATTATTTACAATGTTCACAAGCTCGAGAAAATTCACGAGTGTCTTACCCGCGGCTTTTCACTTGTCCACGGCGTGCAGGCAGACTACTTGCTCAAAGATGAGATGAAATTCTCAGCCTGGCTAGCCTCTATATGTGGTCTTTATTTCCTTTGGTGAGCTTCATTGTCGCTGGATATAAGAGGAAAGCTTGGAAGCCTTTCGCTCGTGCTTCGTACATCACTTTATAGCAAACCTTGTGACGCTTTGCAGTGATCTCACTGTAATCCGCGGCAAACTTGAGTTGACCTGACAAATACAAAGATAACCAATGGATCACAAAAGGCCTCCAAAATACATGTAAAAAGAACAATGCCCTGTATAAAGAATTCTTAAGAAAGAGAATAGTTGAAGCTGAAAGGAAATATAAAAGATATAAAAACAAGCTCAGTAGTATTATGAGAAGATGTAGAAAAGGTTACTATTGTAAATTATTGGAAAAAAAACCCCAAAATAACATAAAAAACACATGGGGAATTCTAAATAACATTATCAGAAACAAAACTAAGCAAGCCCAGTATCCTCAGTATTTTGTGGGAAAGGATAACATGAATGAAAGTAACAGGAACAGCATAGTAACAAGCTTTAATCAGTATTTTGCATCTATCGGCCCAAATCTAGGGAAAACCATTGCACCTAATGCATCACATTCTGAAGGATTTGTCACTGAACATTCATTCAATGTATTTAGAGCCCATAACGGAAAAAGAAATGATTGATATAGTTAATTCATTCAAAAATAAATCATGTACTGATTGTGACGAGTTGGACATGAAATCACTTAAAGCAATAATAGAGGGTGTCTCTAAACCACTAACCTACATTTGTGATCTGTCATTCCAAATGGGTCAATTTCCTAATAAAATGAAAATAGCAAAGGTCGTTCCATTGTACAAATCTGGTGACAATCATCTCTTCACAAATTACAGGTCTGCCTCTCTCCTCTCACAGTTCTCCAAAGTCTTAAAAAAGCATTTTGCAACAGATTAGGTTAATTTATAGAAAAACATAACCTAATTTCAGACAATCAGTATGGATTCAGAGCAAACCGGTCAACGGCACTTGCTCTAACAGATCTCATTGAAGAAATCACAAATTCAATTGACAACAAAAAAATTGCAATTGGAGTGTTTTTGGATTAAAAAAAAGCATTTGACACAATTAACCCTGACAGATTGTTATGAAAAATGGAACAGTGTGGGATTCGGGGGATTGTTCTGAGCTGGATGAGGAGCTATTTAGAGAATAGGCTTCAATATGTGAAGATGGATGACAGTGAATCAAGTTACTTAAAAATGGTGTGTGGATTGCCTCAGGGCTCTATACTCGGACCAATTTTATTTAATATTTATATAAATGATATTTGTCAAGTATCAAAAGTCCTAAAGGTAATACTATTTGCAGATGACACAATTTTCTTTTTTTTTTTCAGGGGAGAATATCCAGCAGTTGTTGTCAACTATCACTTCTGAATTATATAAAATAAAGCAATGGTTTGACTGTAACAAGCTTTCACTAAATTTAGAAAAAAACTAAAATTATGCTATTTGGGAACTGCAAAAATAATACTCAAATCAAAGTGCAAATTAATGGTATACGCCTAGAAAGAGTATCTGAAATAAAATTCCTCGGTACGGTGATAGACGATAAGATCTGTTGGAAGTCTCATATCAGACATGTACAAACCAAATTGTCCAGAAGTATTTCAATACTAGCAAAAGCTAAACACATTTTGAACAAAAAGTCACTCCAGATGCTATACAACTCACTCATTTTACCATATTTATCGTACTGCTTAGAGGTCTGGGGAAACACATACAAAAGTACATTACAATCACTACGTATTCTACAAAAGCAGCTGTACGGATGATACATAAGGCCAGATATTGCGATCACACTCATCAGTTATTCATACAATCAAAAATCCTGAAACTAGATGATCTTGTCACATTTAAAACAGCACAAATAATGTTTAAAGCCAGCAACAATCTATTACTGAGGCAAGGCAATGTTTACTGAAAGACATGGTGGATACAACTTGAGGGCGCAGCTCAATTTTAAGCTGCGAAAAATACGCACTGTGAAAAAAAGTTTTTCCAACTCTATAACAGGTGTTAAATTGTGGAACTCCCTGAATGAGCTCAAAACAAGCAAAAATATAACCCACTTCAAACATAATTACACGGAAAACATATTTGTTAAATACACTGAAGTTGATATTTGAAATTATGTATTATGAAATTAAATTTGTATTAAGAATTGTAATGTTCATGTAAAATGTCTTGTGATAAGAAATGATGGAAATATATTAACTAAAAAGTGTATATGAAATATGTGGGGTAGGACTCTATAAGTGTTAAAACTTCTTCCTACTCCTTTTGAGCATCTTGGACTTTTATTTTTTAAATTTTCTGATTATGTTAATGTCACCAAGCAACTGCTTTTTTCTATAAAAAGCTCTATTGATGCTCAAATAAAAAAGAGAATAAAAAAAAAGCCATATCTGGAGGATTTTTCCTTGATTCCTGGAGAATGCAGTCCCTGTCGGTGTAATGAAGGCACCTGGTTATCAGAGGCTGCGGACATCGGGCTTTGCCATCCGCGCAGGGCTCCAGTATGCGTCCAAGGTGAAATCTCATCAGCTCCGGGCAGGTGTCAGCAAGACCCTAACCCCTAACTCTAACCCCTAATCCCCTAACCTAACCCTAACCTTAGCCCAAACCCAACCCTAACCCCTTAACCATAACCCATATGGGAAGCGTTTTTTTTTTTTCAGATAATCCAGTGTGTTTGAGCCCTCTACTCCCTCTGAGATTCAGTATGAGAAAATTGTCCCTTCGCGCACAGTCATCCATTTCAATAAGTTTCTCCTGACATTTACGCATCGCGTCCTCACATGGCACAACAGTTTTCTCCGTGCCGGTCATGTGCTCTTGTAATTTATAACAGCTTTTATATCATTCGTGTGTTTGCTTAGGGTTGAGTGCATGCTATACACTTCTCCAGCCTACTGATGTGTGCTTCGGCGTGTTCTCCAGCTTCTTTGAAGTATTAAGCCATCAGTTCCTCCATGGCTTGTACCAGGCCTGCGTGGGCATCACCGCTCTGCTTGTTTAAGTCGCTCATCATGCGCTTTTTGGCTGCAGAAGTCTGCCTTGTTTCTTGCATTGACAAAAGAATACTCTTAACTGAAGTTGTCCTTTTTCACATGACAATCTGGCTTCACGTTGCCCTGTTAAGAGTGCATTTTGGGGGGAGTACAGAGCCTGCGTCACCACACATCCGCCATCTTAAAGTCTACAACTTTGCATATGCTTCTGCATATTGAAAATGAATTTCTGTATTGCTCAACAATTCGGAGATGGGGACCCCCGAATACTGACGGGTATTTCGCTCGCTGGTTATGTTGTTGGTGCAATGTTACGAGGAAGCTGCTAATAGCGTTGCATACGAGTTCACAGTGAATTCACGTTTATTATTACATTCGCAATATAAATCTACATACCCCCGGTCCACGGTAAAATTGTCAAGCGTTGGCCTGTCTGCGGTGATTAAAAGGTTGGGGACCACTGGGCTATGGGGTTCAGGAGAGTTGCTTTTGCCTATTAAACAGAGGAACATCATGTTCATTGAACCAGCTTTTGGTACTTTGTGGTCAGGTGCCAAGTCCTGCTGGAAAATGAAATCAGCTCCATAAGTCTTGTCAGCAGAAGGAAGAATGAAGTGCTGCTAAATGAGACCATTACTTGAGCTAATTAACTGATTAACATGTGACACCATGACTTTCCATGACACAGAGATGTTTGTCATGATTCATATTCTCATGTGGAGGAAGGTCAATGCAGAACATAACAGCTGCAATAATCTTGCACTTGTGTGTGCATTTTATGTAGGACGACAAGGGCTCTGCACAGCCCTTATCTTCAAAATGACCAGTAAACATTTCAGCACCTTGAAGAGTGACTCCTCCCTGTGTGAGAACATTATGAGCTCTTTGTCCTGACTGAACATGTAGGATGGAGTGAAATGTATTTGTACTGGTGTAAATAATGTTTTCATTTGGGGTGAAAGGCTGCGGTAAAGTCCACATTATACACATACTTACATCCATTATTAGAACAACTAAGCAAAGTCTAGTCGTCATGGAGTTTATTTTAAACAGTATAAAAGACCTTTGAATTTCCTGTTTAGTGCTGATCAGGAAAGTGTTCACACTTCAACCGTTTGACACGTTCCTTTGCAGCACAGTGTGTACAGTATGAAAAAATACACCAAATATGTGTAAACAGCACTGGTCTGTTAAAACCCCTTTTATGTGTATTAGTAGTAGACTAAATGTGTATATGTGCGCGCGCACACATACCCTGTTGCGCACAGCAGCCTGACACAGTGTTGAGTCCGTACGGTTCTCACGGGGTGTTTAAGTGCGCGCGTGCTCCCGCACACTCCACTCTCTCACTGTGTTAGTGACTCTGAACAATGGCAGAAGAAGCTCCCGCCGCGGCTCCGGCCAAAGCCGCCAAAAAGAAGGCCCCTAAAGCCAAGAAGAGCGGCCCCAGCGTCGGCGAGCTCATCGTCAAAGCCGTGTCCGCCTCCAAGGAGCGCAGCGGTGTGTCCCTGCCCGCGCTCAAGAAGGCTCTGTCCGCCGCGGGATACGATGCGGAAAAGAACAAGGCCCGGGTCAGGCTCGCCGTCAAGAAGCTGCTGGAGAAAGGCACTCTGGTCCAGAAAAAGGGCTCGTACAAGATGAGCAAGAAGACGGAGGAGAAGAAGGTGAAGAAGCCCGCCAAGAAAGCCGCTCCTAAAGCCAAGAAGCCCGCCACCGCCAAGAAACCCGCCACCGCCAAGAAACCCAAGGCAGCGGCCAAGAAGAGCGCCACCCCCAAGAAGGCGGCCAAAAAGTCCCCCAAGAAGGCGGCCAAGCCCAAGACCAAACCCGCCGCCAAGAGCCCCAAGAAGCCCAAGAGCCCCAAGAAGCCCAAGAGCCCCAAGAAGCCCCAGAAACCCAAGAGCCCAAAGAAGGCCCCCGCGGCCAAGAAAGCGGCCCCGAAGAAAGCCGCCAAGCCCAAAGCCAAGAAGGGCGCGGCCCCCAAGAAGAAGTAAATGCCCCCAACAAACTTCTACTACAGCAACGGCTCTTTTCAGAGCCCCCACTCTCACTAAAGAGCCGCTTTATTCACGCAGCACATCTACACAAACCCGAGCTACAACCTACAGGGAATGTGCTGGACGAACAACACGATTAACACGAACAACACGATTAACACAACCACCACCAAATCCAAAATCACACACACTCCCCTGGGCCCTAAACGCATCGCTCCATTTGGGACGCAAAACACAATGTCGCAGACAAACTGCTCTCAGTCAGAGGCACTAAATTCTGGAAGTCTCCCATTTTAAGAGACATTCCAACATTGGCCACTTTCAAATCACACTTGAAGCAGTGGCTAAAGGAAAACTAGACTTGTGGACACTTTTAGTGTACAATTGTAACTCATTATTCTTCTCTGGTGTCATCTTCTTAAGGACTACAGGTGGAAATTAGCATTTTTGCTATAATCTGGCATATTTACACTGCAGTGTTGTAGATGTTCATTAATATGCAGTGTCCCAAGTAAAAAAGTAATAAATAAATAAATAAATAAAGACAGACAGACATAAAGGGAAAGTGGGAGTTGAGATCATCTTTCATTTGCTTTTTCGCTGCACACACTGTGCACTCGGTGGCGCTAGAGAGCCTCTGTTTTCTGTCACGTCCTCTACCAGTGAATAAACGCTGTGTGCTCGGAGTCTCCTCTCATCTTGATCCGACTCACTCACGGCTCAACATGTCTGGCAGAGGAAAGGGAGGCAAAGGTCTGGGGAAAGGAGGCGCCAAGCGTCACCGTAAAGTTCTCCGTGACAACATCCAGGGCATCACCAAGCCCGCTATCCGCCGCCTGGCTCGCCGCGGCGGTGTCAAGCGTATCTCCGGTCTCATCTACGAGGAGACCCGCGGTGTGCTCAAGGTTTTCCTGGAGAACGTGATTCGTGACGCCGTCACCTACACCGAGCACGCCAAGAGGAAGACTGTGACCGCCATGGACGTGGTGTACGCGCTCAAGAGGCAGGGCCGCACTCTCTACGGCTTCGGAGGTTAAATTCTGCTCCTGGTCAACACACAACGGCCCTTTTCAGGGCCACACACTCCGAGAAAGAGCTTCTGATCTCTTTATTACCAGTCATAATAAAATCTAGAACGGAAAGAAAAGGATTAATCGGAGCTCTAATCGTCGTTGCTTATAACTCGTTTCTTCTTAAACTCTTAACAAGTGGAGCATGTTTATCCTTAGAAAAAAGGCAGATTTTGAGTTACGCAGGTGAAAAAACACGCTTATTGCTTGGAGAAAACAATGGTGCTTTTCAGAACCACACACTCCTGTAAAGAGCTTAACTTCTGTGCTCCCCATGTATTACCATAAATACAATGAAAGCGACATTTCGTTACAATCTGAGCTTTAAAAAGTCTACAGAAGTTCGCTCGGTTTGAGTAATTCCTCGTCGTGCGTAAAATACCCTAAATGAACTGTTTTTCTATCTAGAAAACTGGTTATAAGAGTGAATTATCCATCAGAAAACGCGCGTATTGATTGTTTGAAAGCTGGTTTAGCCTTTTCTCTGGTGTAATATCAGTGTTGGGAAGTAACTGCTACAACACAGAAAAAAGTCTACCTAATACTAAGTTACTCGTTCCTTCGGTCGTATTCACAGGATACAGTTACTTTTCTATAATCGAGGGAATGGACTACACTGATCACACAATTTAGGCTTCAAACGCCACAATATTAATGAGAGAAACGCCGCTCTTGTGATGAATATAACTTCTATTTCTGCTTCTCTAGTCAGTAATCGCTACACGAGGCTTTACAAACAGGGTGTCCAAAATGAAACCGTTTTAACCCTCGCGTTTCTACACTAGAATCTAATGGAAGTCCGAGTGAAAGTTTTCCAAGTGCGCAGACACAGACTCTTTTTTATTTTATTATTATTATTTTTTTATTTTGCTGTCACCAGGTGTACAAACATATGGCATTGCAATTACATATCACAGGTATAGTGCATTTACATACATTAGACAGCAGAGAAAAAGGGAAGAGGGTATAGGTGTATGTACACTCAACAAAAATATAAACGCAACACTTTTGTTTTTGCTCCCATTTGTCATGAGATGGACTCAAAGATCTAAAATTCATTCCAGATACACAATATTACCATTTCTCTCAAACATTGTTCACAAATCTGTCTAAATGTGTGATAGTGAGCACTTTTGCTTTGCTGAGATAATCCATCCCACCTCACAGGTGTGCCACATCAAGATGCACATCAGACACCATGATTAGTGCACAGGTGAACCTTAGACTGTCCACAATAAAAGACCACCCTGAAATGTGCAGTTGTTGCTTTATTGGGGGTCTGGGGACTCAGAACCAGTCAGTATCTGGTGTGACCACCATTTGCCTCATGCAGTGCAACACATCTTCTTCGCATAGAGTTTATCAGATTGTCAATTGTGGCCTGTGGAATGTTGGTCCACTCCTCTTCAATGGCTGTGCGAAGTTGCTGGATATTAGTGGGAACTGGTACGCGCTGTCGTATACGCCGGTCAAGCACATCCCAAACATGCTCAATGGGTGACATGTCCGGTGAGTATGCTGGCCATGCAAGAACTGGGACATTTTCAGCTTCCAAGAATTGTGTACAGATCCTTGCAACATGGGGCCGTGCATTATCTTGCTGAAACATGAGGTGATGTTCATGGATGTATGGCACAACAATGGGCCTCAGGATCTCATCACGGTATCTCTGTGCATTCAAAATGCCATCAATAAAATGCACCTGTGTTCTTCGTCCATAACAGATGCCTGCCCATACCATAACCCCACCACCACCATGGGCCACTCGATCCACAACATTGACATCAGCAAAGCGCTCACCCACACGACGCCACACACGCTGTCTGCCATCTGCCCTGAACAATGTAAACCGAGATTCATCCGTGAAGAGAACACCTCTCCAACGTGCCAGACGCCATTGAATGTGGGCATTTGCCCACTCAAGTCTGTTACAGCGACGATCTGGAGTCCGGTTAAGACCCGATGAGGACGACGAGCATGCAGTTGAGCTTCCCTGAGACGGTTTCTGACAGTTTGTGCAGAAATTCTTTGGTTATGCAAACCAATTGTTTCAGCAGCTGTCTGAGTAGCTGGTCTCAGACGATCTTGGAGGTGAACCTGCTGGATGTGGAGGTCCTGGGCTGGTGTGGTTACACGTGGTCTGCGGTTGTGAGGCCGGTTGGATGTACTGCCATATTCTCTGAAACGCGTTTGGAGGCGGCTTATGGTGGAGAAATGAACATTCAATGCCCGAGCAACAGATCTGGTTGACATTCCTGCTGTCAGCATGCCAATTGCACACTCCCTCAATGCTTGCGCCATCTGTGGCATTTTGCTCTGAGACAAAACTGCACATTTCAGAGTGGCCTTTTATTGTGGACAGTCTAAGGTACACCTATGCACTAATCATGGTGTCTGATGTGCATCTTGATGTGGCACACCTGTGAGGTGGGATGGATTATCTCAGCAAAGCAAAAGTGCTCACTATCACACATTTAGACAGATTTGTGAACAGTGTTTGAGAGAAATGGTAATATTGTGTATCTGGAATGAATTTTAGATCTTTGAGTCCATCTCATGACAAATGGGAGCAAAAACAAAAGTGTTGCGTTTATATTTTTGTTGAGTGTATATGGGTGTGTGTGTGTGGATGGGTGTGTGTGGGTGTGGATGTGGGTGTGGGTGTAACATTGTGGGTCGTATGAAGGACAGTTAGACAATTAGAGAAAAGCAGGTTCAAAGGGTGATTGGCAGTCAGAGTAGAACAATAATAATAATAAAAAAATAAAATAGAATAAGTAAATAAATAATAACAATAATGACAATGATAACAGTAATAATAATAATAATAATAACAATAATAATAATAATAATAATAATATAATAATAATAATAATAATGGAGAAAGAGTATATTGGAAAAGGATGTGGAAGAGGATGTGATGTTGGTGCAGTGGGATATTATGGCTGTGTTGTGAGCTGTAAGAGAGGTATGGTAAGGTGGTTTGTGATACTGTGGTGGTGTTGGTAATAACAGTAACAAATAGTTATTAAGACCCATGCATGAGGTGTGATCCTTGATTCATTCTGTTTATTTTTCGATCTTGCTGTCATACAGTTGAGTGAGTTTTTGTCCATTTGTTATGATTTTAAAAGTGATTCTTTGTGGAGGATTGTGAGATGTAGTGATGCAAAAAAAAAAAAAAAAAGGGTTGTCTGCGGTCTCAAGGTGTGTAGTCTTGTCCGCAGACCCCCCTATTTGTTTTTTGTGGGAATAATAGAGGTTTGCCCTAAGATAATGTTGCATTAAAAAAGACAGGAGAAGAGGACCAACAGGCCAGAGGTGTGTGGCCTCCAGTCTCTGGTCCCCCTGCCCCGCTTGCCCTATTCTATGGATATATTTTTGAGTGTTTGTTTGACAGCAAGATGGGTTGATAATAATAATAATAATAATAATAATAATAATAATAATAATAATAATAATAATAATAATAATAATAATAATAATAGTATACAAATTCTAACTATTTGATATGTTCTTACCACAGAGATATGAGTGTATTTGTGTGATTAGTAGTGGAGTATTATGGAAGCCAGAGAGTGGAGAGTGGAGATATGGAGTGGCTCTGCTCTGAATGTAATGGGTTATATTCTAAGGAGAAGTGGTCCGCAATGAAGTTTTTCCATGTGTTAATGTGTATTTTTTTTCGGCTTTTCCAATTAACTAATATGACTTTCTTGGCGATAGTTAGCGACACAAGTAGATGTTTTGTATTGTATTGGTTGAGAGTGGTTGTGGAAGTATCACCAAGAATGCACAGGGAGGGGGACAATGGGATGTGGCAGCCAAATATTATGGAAAGTGATTGAGTGATGGTTTGCCAGAATGTATATACGGGAGTGCAGTGCCAGAATGCGTGTAGATAGTTGTCCCTTTCCCCTTGTGTGCAATGTGAACATATGTCTGTTGTGAAACCCATTTTTGATAGTTTGTAACCTGTATAGTGGTATCTATGGGGAATCTTGAACTGTATCAACTGTAAGTTGGAGTTTGTGGTCATTGAATAAATATTTTTGCAGATTTCGGTCCAGAAATTGGCATTGGGAGCAATTTCCAAGTCCTGTTGCCATTTGTTAATTGGTAGTGAGTTTTGAGTGTCGGTTTTTGCAATTAGTTTATATGTTTTTGAGTTAATTTTCTTTGGGGATAAATTGAGAAATTCCATAATTTGATTAGGGGGGTCTGGTTTAAATTGCGTTAAAATGTTTGTTTGTTTTTGAAGTATTGATTTTAGTTGCAAGTATTCTAAGAAGCAATTGCTCCCAATGCCATATTTCTGGACCAGTTGGCAGACACAGACTCTGATGTGGCCCTGGAGCAGAACACATGACACAGTCCAGTTTACTGCAGGAGTCAGTATTACTGAACTAAAGCCGTTAGTCACAGTGTTCTTCCCTCACTGTGTGATCTGAACACATGTTCAGCTGAGCCTGGTGCAAATCCACTTTGTTGTGACGCGCCAAAAGTGACTCAGACCAGAGAAGAAATTCAGTCCCGTTTGTGCTGCACAGTGAAGAGGAAAGAGGGACTCTAGACTGAGGTGAAATGGGGGAAGGGGACTTTGTTTAGTTGGTTTCCCTCCTAAAATGAGTAAAAGCCGCACAGCCCCCTCCCATAATCCCCCTGCACATCGCGCGCGCAATCGCTCCACCAATGGGAGCTTAGCGGGAGGCGGATAAAAGCAGCGGCTGCGCTCCTGTCCCCTCAGTGTCCGCTGATCCCGATCACGAACATGCCTGAACCCGCCAAGTCCGCGCCCAAGAAGGGCTCCAAGAAAGCCGTGACCAAGACCGCCGGCAAAGGCGGCAAGAAGAAGAGAAAGACCAGGAAGGAGAGCTACGCCATCTACGTGTACAAGGTGCTCAAGCAGGTGCACCCCGACACCGGCATCTCCTCCAAGGCCATGAGCATCATGAACTCTTTCGTCAACGACATCTTCGAGCGCATCGGCGGAGAGGCCTCCCGCCTGGCGCACTACAACAAGCGCTCCACCATCACCTCCAGGGAGATCCAGACCGCCGTGCGCCTCCTGCTGCCCGGAGAGCTGGCCAAGCACGCCGTGTCCGAAGGCACCAAGGCCGTCACCAAGTACACCAGCTCCAAGTAAACTGCTCCTTACAACACGCACCAACGGCTCTTTTAAGAGCCACACACACAACTAAAGAGCTCCTCTCACAATCATTCACTCTCTGCTGCTGCAGCTCATGGAGGAGTTTGCAGCTCTGCTCATACTTGGACATGTGGACATTTTTAACTGCTCTGTGTGTTCCAGTGTAGAGCATTACTTGGCTCATCTCTCTCCATGGAGACGGGACAAGGAGCAGAAGTCAAGTGCATGATCTAAATGTGACATTTTACAGTTTTGTGCTGTGTATTGCAAAAATGCATACATTTTCTAGTGAGCATATTTTTATCATGTTGCCTCATGGTAAACAATAAACTGTATCAAATCTTATTTTAAAAACCCAACCTCCATTAGAAATATATTTCTTAACAACACCTCAAATCTGGGTGGTCTTAATTATAATGTCTATGTACGTAAGCTCATCATTTGATTGGATAATCAAATGATGAGCTTTCCACAGACTCTTTTAGCATTTCTAAACATAATTTATCTTCTGTAAACGTGTTGCATTTATTGTAAGAAAAGCGCTTTATAAATAATAAGCACATACTATATAAAAACATAAATTTATCATCACTGGTTTGACTAAAACATTGTACTGGTGGACAGTGACTGACGTACAGTGAATTCAGTTTTAAATACAATTTTGCTGTAACTTCTGGGGAATGTGCCATTTTCCTGAATGTTTTTGATGACCAAAGAAATATGTGAACAGTTTAAAAATACTGTATAATACATTGCCCAGGCGGATCTAGGGCCGGGGCCACAGGGGCACTGGCCCCACCCTTAATCGGATTGGCCCCTTAAGTGCCCCTGTTCTGTCAATCAACTGGCAAGAAGGACAACGGGAGGATCATTGGTGCAGTTCCACCCGTAAACTGTTGGTGGCAGTGCGTATATTGCATCAATACAGCTGAATGGGAGAAGAAATGTGCCAGAAAAGTTTTTTTTTTTCATTGCTTGAACGTTACCACAGCCTACCATTCGGCTTGTAAATATTTCCGTGTGTGTCTGATCAGGCCCGGCCCTAAACATTTTGACACCCTAGGCAAGATTTCAGGTGGCGCCCCTTGGATTGCAAAAAAAAAATTCTGCCAATAAATGTTTCTGAAAAGCTCATTATATTATTAATAAATAAAAATATACTTTATTAACAATATCTCTCAATAGATAAATCTATAATATACAAATAAATGTAAAAACAAAAAAACAAAAACAAAAAAAAAACCTGTAAAACCCTGTCCAGGGGTTAAAATATTTACTATTTAAAAAGTTGAAATAAATTATTCGATTCGATAGTTTTTGACTATGTCCGCATTTTCAAAATCATTGTTCAGTTTCTATTATTATTATAGTTTATATTATTAATTAATATATTGTATATACTGTATTATCAGAATTACTTTTTATTAGTATGCTTATTATATCATTACAGTGGAACTAAAATAATCAATACGGATCCTAGAGTAAAGAGAAAGAGTTAAGTATTGTTAGTATATCCATATAGTAAGCTTATTGCATGAGTACACTGATAGAAAGTTTAACACAACAAAAACACACAGTAATGTTTAGCTAACCAGGTGTCAAATACAGAACAACATAACAAGTGGCACCTGGTGAATAATCTAGATCTACAGTATTGCTATAGACATTTTTACCTGAGGAAGCTAAGGAGGAGGCAATTACATTATTCGTTTCCGTTATAGTTTTGCCATTCTATCAAAGTCAGTCTGATACTGCTATAAAAAAAGTCTCTGCTTCTATAAACTGATGCAGTTAACGCTAGCTATTTATTGACTGGCTTATATGACATGCTAATAGTCAATGACTCTCAAATTTAATATTCTTTCTGCAACAGGAAAACAATCATGGCATCATCTTTACTGGAACATTACCTCTGTCTTTGTTGTGTTTTTCCTCCTCATCTTTCCTTTTTTTCCTACCCTGAGCACCAGACAGTTTGGGACGTTTTGACATAGTCCAACAAGTGACGTTGTTTCAGCTCGCTCCTCGCTCTAGCTACAGCTTTTTTTTTTTTTTTTTTAACCTTTATTTACCCAGGAAAGTCCCATTGAGATTACTAATCTCTTTTTCAAGGGAGTCCTGCCATGCACACATCACTTTCACACTAGGCAATGTGGGTGAAATGTCTTGCCTAAGGACACAACACCAGTTTTTTGTGACTGGCGCCTCCCTGTGGCACCTGGAATTCCCAGTGGTCTCCCATCCAAGTACTAACCAGGCCCGGCCCTGCTTAGCTTCTGAGATCTAACGGGATCAGGCTTTGACAAGCCGGTATGGCCAGCTTGGCTGTTTGAAGCATGTCCAGCAACAACAACAAAAAACACGACCAAACTTCAAAGGGGCAACGCAGTATTTTTAAATGACAAGTTTAACAACATAAACTCTTTAACAGTACAGGGGGGCGAAGAATGAGGTGGCGTTTACTGGTTTTATTGCTGATTTACTTTCATACTGTTCATAGTGACGATGTTTTAGACAGTGGAGGATTTTTATCCCCCATTGCCGATTTTTGCGCTCGGCGCCCCCTAGTGGAGCGGCGGCGCCCTTAGCATTTGCCTATGTTGCCTAATGGGGGGGCCGGCCCTGTGTCTGATGCCCCGCCGGCGGCAGCAAGTTCTCCGGTCCTTGCAGCGACGCCCCGCAGCGGCGAGTGCCCCGGGACCCGCTTTGTGTCAGTGTGTCCCGCGCTTTAGGTCTCTCCTCCCGCTCTCCTGTTTCGGTCTAGGTGAAAGTAGCTAGCGGCCATAGGCACAGCTCTGTAGTTCTCCATTCATTAGCTTGTAGCATTAGCATTAGCCTGTATCAGTAGCATTAGCCTGTTGGGCTGAGGCGGGACAGAGCAGCTGAATCCTCATTGGTCAGAATTGTGATAATGTTTCTAAAGAATCAGTTGATTTGAGTCGCCCCCACCCTGCGCACTACGACGTTTTTCAGGGGCTGCAATACAAACTAATGGGCAGAAGCAACGTAATGACGTCAGATTTTCAGAAAATTCAGGCCCCTCCATAGACCTGATACATTGGGGCGCAGAGACTCAGCGCACTCAGATGCACCACGTGACTCAAATACAGCGATATGAGCACATTTAACATGATCAAAACATGTCTATACAGATACACGTTCAGTTTTAAACACATACAGCCTTATACAAAATACTTTATATATATATATATATATATATATATATATATATATATATATATATATATATATATATATATATATATATATATATAATAAAGTAATTTTGTCTTTATACTTTGTTATTTATAAATGAGTCACCAGCAGCCAAATTCCTTCCTAAAAAAAACCCAAAAGAAAAAGACTGTTTGATTCCCCGTGTGTTTCCAAAGGCTCTTCCCTCCTGACTCATTTTTCTTTCTCAAGAATCTGACAGAGGCACTTCAGAACTCGACCAGTTCTTTTTCCAACCTTAAAGAAAAACTGTAGGCCAAAGCTATAGTGTATATGACTAATCACTAGATTATCACATCTGTGGTTTGAGCTCGAATGTCTCCGTGTGTTTATATTGTATTATACTGTATGTGTTATATATTACAAGAGCTCCTCCCCTTGCGTGAGCGCGGCCGCTGATTGGTGCGGCACTGACGCACACTTCCTCCCGCACATAAAAAGCGCGCGCTCCGGCTCCAGACACTCGTTTTCTCGTCCCTAAACGAAGCGTAACCATGAGCGGAAGAGGCAAAACCGGAGGAAAGGCCCGCGCTAAGGCCAAGTCCCGCTCCTCCAGGGCCGGACTGCAGTTCCCAGTGGGCCGTGTGCACAGGCTGCTCCGTAAAGGCAACTACGCAGAGCGCGTTGGCGCCGGAGCTCCCGTGTACCTGGCGGCCGTGCTGGAGTACCTGACCGCTGAGATCCTGGAGCTGGCGGGAAACGCGGCTCGGGACAACAAAAAGACCCGTATCATCCCCCGCCACCTGCAGCTGGCCGTGCGTAACGACGAGGAGCTCAACAAACTGCTGGGAGGAGTGACCATCGCTCAGGGAGGCGTGCTGCCCAACATCCAGGCTGTGCTGCTGCCCAAGAAGACCGAGAAGGCCAAGTAAAGCTGCCCGAGACTCGATACTAGACAACGGCTCTTTTAAGAGCCACGCACTCCACAATAAAGCGCGCACTTCTGTTAAAGCTCAACTGGACTAACGCACGACAATGTTACTTTACTAAAGTATATAATAAAACGACCCTGGTGTTTTAAAAGCCACATTCTATATTAAAAATAACGCTCTTAAAATTTGCACATGGTCTCAATTATAATATACAAAGTAAAACGAATGGAGCGCAGACGTTGCAGAGTCTGTTTGTGCGACAACTCGATCAGAAAGATCACACTTCTCCACATTCTCTTTGTGTGCGCAGATTATCATCGCTTTACAGTGTCTCTTTCCTTTATCTTTCAATTAAAGATATAATCAGAGGGACTGAAGCACCAAAATCCAGTGAGTTGGTCTCATCATGAGCGACCTGAGGACGTTAAAATGACCCAGAAGTTCACACAGAGTGGAGCGCGCTCACTGAACAGAGGAGAAATCATAGTGCGTGTGCACGTCTACGTACTGCTGCGTCTTCCCGCTGTGGAACAATAGCCCCGCCCCTCGCACAAACCCCGCCCCTCGCCCTGGTCCCGCTCAGCTTCCCGCGCTCAATTCAAACACACGCGCTCCAATAGAAAGCGCGTGTGGCCTCTCTGGGCGGGTGTGACGCAGACCCCGGTGCCCCGTGCGCGTGACGCGGAGCGTTTAAAAGCAGCTCGTTTGCCGCTCCTGTGCACTTCCTCTTGTGTGTTCACAGACAGGATCCTGTAAACATGGCTCGAACCAAGCAGACCGCCCGTAAATCCACCGGAGGCAAAGCCCCCAGGAAGCAGCTGGCCACGAAGGCCGCGCGTAAGAGCGCCCCGGCCACCGGAGGCGTTAAGAAGCCTCACCGCTACAGGCCCGGTACCGTGGCTCTCAGGGAGATCCGCCGTTACCAGAAGTCCACCGAGCTGCTCATCCGCAAGCTGCCCTTCCAGCGCCTGGTCAGGGAGATCGCCCAGGACTTCAAGACCGACCTGCGCTTCCAGAGCTCCGCCGTCATGGCTCTGCAGGAGGCCAGCGAGGCCTACCTGGTGGGACTGTTCGAGGACACCAACTTGTGCGCCATCCACGCCAAGAGGGTCACCATCATGCCCAAAGACATCCAGCTGGCCCGCCGCATCCGCGGAGAGAGGGCTTAAAGCGTCTGCTCTGACCCGCAACAACAACGGCTCTTTTAAGAGCCACACACAAGAGAAAGAGCCGCTTTTACACGTGTGCTGTGGCAGGACACGACCAACAAACATCTACACTTTAGACACGCTCAATACTGGTCCTGTTGAAGATATTTTGCCATTGTTACATGAGGCATTACAATGCAAGCATTCTAATTCTATTTTGTCTCCAATTATTAAAATATCGTCAACAAGTTACTGATTTCAGGAAGTCAAATCTGTGTCTTATAGAGTTTTCAGACCTATTACTGCATCAGTGCTGTGTGGCATGGAGGTGACCCTGTGGCACTTCTCATGTTGCTTTGTTTAACTCATCTGTGTTGTCCTGCTGGAAAATGAGGTCAGCTCCATAAATCTTGTCAGCAGAAGGAAGAATGAAGTGCTGCTAAATGTCCTGGAAAATGGCTGCGTTGACTGTGGACTTCAGAAATCCCAGTGGACCAACAGCAGCAGATGACCTGCAGCCCAAGTCATCACTGACTGTGGAAACTTCATTCTGTGCTCAACTCTTGCTCCAAATGACCTGCAAAATGTAGCACTGACCAACAGTCCAGTTCTTTTCTCCACAGCCCAGATAAGACTCTTCTGACATCTCCTCATGTCCCACAGGCTTCATCTGTGTGCAGAGGCTCTTGATGTGCTGAGTCCAGCCCCAGTTCACTCCTGATGAAACATTTGCCTGACAGTCCGCTCAAAGCTGCAGTCATCCCTTTGGCTGCACCTTTTTATGAATATGTTTGAATACATCACTCACTTCTTTAACAATCACCTTCTGTGGTTTTCTCCCTGTGGAGGGTCAGTGACTGTTTTCTGAACATCTGTCCAGTCAGCGGCCTTCCCTATGAATGTGTAGCCCTCTGACCCACATTGAGACCATTTAAAGTCTCAGGAAACCTTTGCAGATGTTTTGAGCTAATAACGTGTGACACCATGACTTTCCTTGACATCGAGATGTTTTTCATGATTCATATTATCATGTGGAGGAAGGTCAATGCAGAACATAACAGCTCTAATAACCCTGCACTTTGTGTGTGCATTTCATGTAGGACTACATGCCATATCTTCAAAATGACTAGTATACATTTCAGCACCCTGGAGAGCGACATGATTATGAGCCCTTTGTCCTGAATGTAGGATGGAATCAGTCGCACTGAATCTATGAAGTGCAGATGTGTCTCCTCAGGGCCGGGCCTGGTCAGTACTTGGATGGGAGACCACTGGGAATTCCAGGTGCCACAGGGGGGGCCAGTGGCAAAACAAAAACTGTTGTTGTGTCCTTAGGCAAAACACTTCACCCACATTGCTGAGTATGAAAGTGGTGTGTGCATGGCAGGACTCCCTCGAAAAAGAGATTAGTAATCTCAATGGCACTTTCCTTGGTAAATAAAGATATAAAAATAATAAAAATAAAAAAAATATATATGTGACTATTTATACGGCAGCGTTTTCCTCTGCTGAAGCAAGTAAGTAAGTAAGTAAGTAAGTAAGTAAGTAAGGAAGTAAGTAAATAAATAAATAAATAAATAATTTCATTTGGGGTAATAGGCTGTGGTTAATCCACATGTACACATGAGTTTATCCACACGTGTAAATTAGGCTGTACTGCCCGACAAAAGCAAGAATGTTTCTGCTTTGGGTTAAGGCCGCCATTCCGACACCGCCATTCCGACACCGCCATTCCGACTTTGACGTCTATTTGTCTGACTGGTGTTGTGTCCATTTGTTATCAAACGTCCTGCGCTAAGACATTTTTTCCCGTGGTCGGAGCGGCGGCAGATTAGCTTTTTTTTCCAACATTTTTTTTTCCATACCAAGTGTAAAGCAGGTCTTAATCATGACTAAACCAGGTTTAAACCTGGTTTAAACCAGGACTAAAAGCAGGTCTAAATCAGGACTAAAAGCAGGTCTAAATCAGGACTAAAACCAGGTCTAAATCAGGACTAAAACCAGGTCTAAATCAGGACTAAACCAGGTCTAAATCAGGACTAAACCAGGTCTAAATCAGGACTAACAGCAGGTCTAAATCAGGACTAAAACCAGGTCTAAATCAGGACTAAAACCAGGTCTAAATCAGGACTAAAAGCAGGTCTAAATCAGGACTAAACCAGGTCTAAATCAGGACTAAACCAGGTCTAAATCAGGACTAAAACCAGGTCTAAATCAAGACTAAACCAGGTCTAAATCAGGACTAAACCAGGTCTAAATCAGGATTAGACCAGGTCTAAATCAGGACTAAACCAAGTCTAAATCAGGATTAGACCCGCGCTCAGTGCGCCGCTGCGTCATGAGTAAATTGTTGGATGGCAACATAAAAAGTGTCGGAGTGGCCGTGTGTTGGAATAGGGAATGAACCCCGGACAGTCAAAAGTCAAATACACGGGCTCCCAAAATTTGACAAGTTGCTATAATGAAGAAATATTTGTATGCAAAAAAATATTGAGCTCAAAATGACCATTTGACCCTTATTTGGGAGTTCCTGTACTTTTAGTGTTAAGGAGCTGTGGCCAGGCAAAAGGCAGAAAATGACATGATCAATATTTGTTTGATTTTCACCATATTTACATCAGTTTTAAGAACATCGAGCCAAAGTCTAGTCGTCAGGGAGTTTATTTTAAACAGTATAAAAGACCTTTGGATTTCCTGTTTAGTGCTGATCAGGAAAGTGCTCACAGTTCAACCGTTTGACACGTTCCTTTGCAGCACAGTGTGTACAGTATGAAAAAATACACCAAATATGTGTAAACAGCACTGGTCTGTTAAAACCCCTTTTATGTGTATTAGTAGTAGACTAAATGTGTATATGTGCGCGCGCGCGCACACATACCCTGTTGCGCGCAGCAGCCTGACACAGTGTTGAGTCCGTACGGTTCTCACGGGGTGTTTAAGTGCGCGCGTGCTCCCGCACACTCCACTCTCTCACTGTGTTAGTGACTCTGAACAATGGCAGAAGAAGCTCCCGCCGCGGCTCCGGCCAAAGCCGCCAAAAAGAAGGCCCCTAAAGCCAAGAAGAGCGGCCCCAGCGTCGGCGAGCTCATCGTCAAAGCCGTGTCCGCCTCCAAGGAGCGCAGCGGTGTGTCCCTGCCCGCGCTCAAGAAGGCTCTGTCCGCCGCGGGATACGATGCGGAAAAGAACAAGGCCCGGGTCAGGCTCGCCGTCAAGAAGCTGCTGGAGAAAGGCACTCTGGTCCAGAAAAAGGGCTCGTACAAGATGAGCAAGAAGACGGAGGAGAAGAAGGTGAAGAAGCCCGCCAAGAAAACCGCTCCTAAAGCCAAGAAGCCCGCCACCGCCAAGAAACCCGCCACCGCCAAGAAACCCAAGGCAGCGGCCAAGAAGAGCGCCACCCCCAAGAAGGCGGCCAAAAAGTCCCCCAAGAAGGCGGCCAAGCCCAAGACCAAACCCGCCGCCAAGAGCCCCAAGAAGCCCAAGAGCCCCAAGAGCCCCAAGAAACCCAAGAGCCCCAAGAAGGCCCCCGCGGCCAAGAAAGCGGCCCCGAAGAAAGCCGCCAAGCCCAAAGCCAAGAAAGCCGCGGCCCCCAAGAAGAAGTAAATGCCCCCAACAAACTTCTACTACAGCAACGGCTCTTTTCAGAGCCCCCACTCTCACTAAAGAGCCGCTTTATTCACGCAGCACATCTACACAAACCCGAGCTACAACCTACAGGGAATGTGCTGGACGAACAACACGATTAACACAAACAACACAAACAACCACCAAATCCAAAATCACACACACTCCCCTGGGCCCTAAACGCATCGCTCCATTTGGGACACAAAACACAATGTCGCAGACAAACTGCTCTCAGTCAGAGGCACTAAATCCTGGAAGTCTCCCATTTTAAGAGACATTCCAACATTGGCCACTTTCAAAACACACTTGAAGCAGTGGCTAAAGGAAAACCAGACTTGTGGACACTTTTAGTGTACAATTGTAACTCATTATTCTTCTCTGGTGTCATCTTCTTAAGGACTACAGATGGAAATTAGCATTTTTGCTATAATCTGGCATATTTACACTGCAGTGTTGTAGATGTTCATTAATATGCAGTGCCCCAAGTAAATAAATAAATAAATAAATAAATAAAGACAGACAGACATAAAGGGAAAGTGGGAGTTGAACTCATTTTTCATTTGCTTTTTCGCTGCACACACTGTCCACTCGGTGGCGCTAGAGAGCCTCTGTTTTCTGTCACGTCCTCTACCAGTGAATAAACGCTGTGTGCTCGGAGTCTCCTCTCATCTTGATCCGACTCACTCACGGCTCAACATGTCTGGCAGAGGAAAGGGAGGCAAAGGTCTGGGGAAAGGAGGCGCCAAGCGTCACCGTAAAGTTCTCCGTGACAACATCCAGGGCATCACCAAGCCCGCTATCCGCCGTCTGGCTCGCCGCGGCGGTGTCAAGCGTATCTCCGGTCTCATCTACGAGGAGACCCGCGGTGTGCTCAAGGTTTTCCTGGAGAACGTCATTCGTGACGCCGTCACCTACACCGAGCACGCCAAGAGGAAGACTGTGACCGCCATGGACGTGGTGTACGCGCTCAAGAGGCAGGGCCGCACTCTCTACGGCTTCGGAGGTTAAACTCTGCTCCTGGTCAACACACAACGGCCCTTTTCAGGGCCACACACTCCGAGAAAGAGCTTCTGTTTTCTGTTACTTCTTTATTACCAGTTATCATAAAACTAGACTACAAAGGAGTTTACGCCTGGCGCACATTTATTCTGAGATTTTCATTTACGCAGGTGAAAAAACGCGCTTATTGCTTGGAGAAAACAAAGGCGCTTTTCAGAGCCACACACTTATCTTATCTTCTGTGTTCCCCATGTATTACCATAAACGCAATTAAACGACATTTCTTTATAATCTGATCTTCAGTCAGCCCAAGACTGTCGGGCTGTGATGCCGTACTGACCAATCAGAGCGCGAGCTGCTAGAGCGGGTTTAGAGCAGGGCTAGGCTAACTTTTACAATGTAGATTTTTCGGCGCTTTAACGATTAAAATACTTTTTTAAGTTCGTATTGTAAAAATACAGAATAATCCCTACAAAATCCGACCTTTACGAAAGCTGTGGATGCCCTGTCAGCCGAACACGGGCAGATTGATTTCTCAAAAAATACATTGTGCTTCTATGGGAGAATTCTTCTTGGGCTGCGGGCTGCAATATCTCACTCGGCCAAACATCAATCTGCGGTCGGGGCGCGTGTCTTATCCAGCTCTGACAATACATCTATTGGGGCGCAGAAACTCAGCGCATTCAGATGCACCACGTGACTCAAATACAGCGATATGAGCACATTTAACATGATAAAAATATGTCTATGCAGATACGCGTTCACTTTTAAACAAAATATAACATTTTTTATTCATTTTAAATGAGGTTAAGTTAGGGAGTGCGGCGCCCTCTATTCACCAGCCGCCACTGAATGTCAGCATGTTCCACAAAAAAAAAAAAAACATAAAAAAAATATTTTAGCAAATAACCCTTTAAACAATAGCAGGATCATTACTTTATGCATAAAACAGATGTTTTAACGCACAGGGGTCCTGTGGTGTGACATGAAAAAATGACAGATTTAAGAAGCAAGTGACAAAAACCAGAAGGAGCTCATAGGCCCTGGCTCCACTGCGCGTATTTCGTCCTACGCAAGCGTAAAAACTGCAAATTTAGGACGCGTAAGTTTCAGAACGCGCTCATATTTGGTCTATGAACGCACTGAAAGTGGATGAGGGCGGCTCCACTGCCCGCGCTGGGCGCGTATGGAGCAGGGCGTCCTGCCCGCCTAGATTTCAGAAAATAGGATCCATCCTATTTTTTTCACGTATCCCTTCCTTTTGGAATAAAGCTCTTATTTTACCATTGTTCCCATGGACACGACTAAAACACACTTTCCCTACAGTGGTGTCATACAGACAATGCAGTATTTTTAAACTGTTCACATATTTCTTTGGTCATCAAAAACATCCAGGACAATGGCACATTCACGAGAAGTTATAGCAAAATTAATTAGCAAAATCAACTGAATTCATTGTACGTCAATCAATGTCCATCGGTGTCAAAAAGCTGAGCCACCAGTGCAATATTTTAGTCAAACCAGTGATGGTGAAATTATTTGTTTTTATATAGTATGTGCTTATTATTTATAAAGCGCTTTTCTTACAATGAATGCAACACTTTTACGAGGAGAGAAATTATGTTTAGAAGTGTTAAGAGTCTGTGGAAAGCTCATCATTTGATTGGATGTACGTAGACATTATAATTAAGACCACCCAGATTTGAGGTGTAGTTAGGAAATATATTTCTAATGGACGTTGGGTTTTTTAAATAAGATTTGATACAGTTTATCGTTTACCATGGGGCAACATGATAAATATATGCTCACGAGAAAATGTATGCATTTTTGCAATACACAGCACAAAACTGTAAAACATTTAGATTATGCACTTGACTTCTGCTCCCTGTCCCGTCTCCATGGAGAGATGAGCCAAGTAATGCTCTACACTGGAACACACATAGCAGTTAAAGATGTCCACATGTCCAAGTATGAGCAGAGCTGCTCCTCCATGAGCTGCAGCAGCAGAGAGTGAATGATTGTGAGAGGAGCTCTTTAGTTGTGTGTGTGGCTCTTATAAGAGCCGTTGGTGCGTGTTGTAAGGAGCAGTTTACTTGGAGCTGGTGTACTTGGTGACGGCCTTGGTGCCTTCGGACACGGCGTGCTTGGCCAGCTCTCCGGGCAGCAGGAGGCGCACGGCGGTCTGGATCTCCCTGGAGGTGATGGTGGAGCGCTTGTTGTAGTGCGCCAGGCGGGAGGCCTCTCCGCCGATGCGCTCGAAGATGTCGTTGACGAAAGAGTTCATGATGCTCATGGCCTTGGAGGAGATGCCGGTGTCGGGGTGCACCTGCTTGAGCACCTTGTACACGTAGATGGCGTAGCTCTCCTTCCTGGTCTTTCTCTTCTTCTTGCCGCCTTTGCCGGCGGTCTTGGTCACGGCTTTCTTGGAGCCCTTCTTGGGCGCGGACTTGGCGGGTTCAGGCATGTTCGTGAGCGGGATCAGCGGACACTGAGGGGACAGGAGCGCAGCCGCTGCTTTTATCCGCCTCCCGCTAAGCTCCCATTGGTGGAGCGAGTGCGCGCGCGATGTGCAGGGGGATTATGGGAGGGGGCTGTGCGGCCTTTACTCATTTTAGGAGGGAAACCAACTAAACAAAGTCCCCTTCCCCCATTTCACCTCAGTCTAGAGTCCCTCTTTCCTCTTCACTGTGCAGCACAAACGGGACTGAATTTCTTCTCTGGTCTTAGTCACTTTTGGCGCGTCACAACAAAGTGGATTTGCACCAGGCACCAGTGCACATATTCCCTCGATCGTAACTCTATCCTGAATACGACCGAAGGAACGAGTAACTTAGTATTAGGTAGACCTTTTTCCGTGTTGTAGCTGTTCAGTTACTTCCCAACACTGATATTACACCAGAGAAAAGGCTAAACCAGCTTTCAAAGATTCAATACGCGCGTTTTTCAGCTGGATAATTCACTCTTATAACCAGTTTTCTAGGATAGAAAAGCAATTCATTTAGGGTATTTTACTCACGACGAGGAATTACTCTAAAACACGAGCGGCCTTCTGAACTTGTGTGGACTTTTTAAAGAGCAGATTATAAGGAAATGTCGTTTAATTGCGTTTATAGTAATACATGGGGAACACAGAAGATAAGATCTTTACAGGAGTGTGTGGTTCTGAAAAGCGCCGTTGTTTTCTCCAAGCACCAATAAGCGCGTTTTTTCACCTGCGTAAATCTCAGAATAAATGTGCGCCAGTTGTAAACTCCTTTGTAGTCTAGTTTTATGATAACTGTTTTTTTGTTTTTTGACTTCTCCAGTGCGTTCAACACCATCAGGCCGGCTCTGCTGGCTGAGAAGCTGGCAGTGATGCAGGTGGACGCCTCCTTGGTGTCCTGGATTGTGGATTACCTCACTGGAAGACCACAGTATGTGCGTTTGCAGAGCTGTGTGTCGGACAGAGTGGTCAGCAACACCGGGGCTCCACAGGGGACAGTCCTGTCTCCCTTCCTCTTCACCCTCTACACCACAGACTTCAACTACTGCAGCCAGTCTTGCCACCTTCAGAAGTTTTCTGACGACTCTGCAGTGGTGGGATGCATCAGCGGTGGTGACGAGGAGGAGTACAGGACTGTAGTGGACAACTTTGTCACTTGGAGTGAGGAGAACCACCTCCAGCTCAATGTGATGAAGACAAAGGAACTGGTGGTGGACCTTAGGAGGACCAAAGCTGCTGTGACCCCCATCTCCATCCGGGGGTCAGTGTGGACGTGGTGGAGGAGTACAAGTACCTGGGGGTGTACTTGGACAATAAACTGGACTGGAGCAGGAACGTGGACGCGGTTTACAAGAAGGGCCAGAGCCGCCTCTATTTCCTGAGGAGGCTGAGGTACTTTGACATCTGCAGGACAATGCTCAGGATGTTCTACGAGTCTATGGTGGCCAGTGCCATCATGTACGCTGTAGTCTGCTGGGGCAGCAGTCTGCGCGTGAGGGACACTAATAGACTCGAGAAGATCATTAGGAAGGCTGGACATGTTGTGGGGGAGGAGCTGGACTCTCTGGCGGTGGTGTTGGACAGGAGAATGCTGGACAAAATCTGGACTATCCTGGACTCTCCCTCCCACCCCCTCCACAAGGTGCTGGCCAATCAGAGGAGCTCTTTCAGCCATAGACTGCGGCTGCCGCGCTGCTCCACTGAGAGACACAGGAAATCTTTCCTGCCTGTCGCCATCAAACTGTTGAACGCTGCACTGTGACTCACAAACTACTCAATCCTTTCATCCTATTCCCGGCTCACACATGTATATAGTCATAAAGATGTCAATGATGTAAATAATTTCCCAGAGAGAGCTATTTTACCTTTTATCTTATTGTATTTAGCTTATTTTGTAACTTGTTTGATGTACATGCTCTTGGTCGGTTGCATCTGTAACAAAGAAAATTTCCCCTCGGGGATGAATAAAAGTAATTCTGATTCTGATAAAGCGGTAACAGAAAACAGAAGCTCTTTCTCGGAGTGTGTGGCCCTGAAAAGGGCCGTTGTGTGTTGACCAGGAGCAGAGTTTAACCTCCGAAGCCGTAGAGAGTGCGGCCCTGCCTCTTGAGCGCGTACACCACGTCCATGGCGGTCACAGTCTTCCTCTTGGCGTGCTCGGTGTAGGTGACGGCGTCACGAATGACGTTCTCCAGGAAAACCTTGAGCACACCGCGGGTCTCCTCGTAGATGAGACCGGAGATACGCTTGACACCGCCGCGGCGAGCCAGACGGCGGATAGCGGGCTTGGTGATGCCCTGGATGTTGTCACGGAGAACTTTACGGTGACGCTTGGCGCCTCCTTTCCCCAGACCTTTGCCTCCCTTTCCTCTGCCAGACATGTTGAACCGTGAGTGAGTCGGATCAAGATGAGAGGAGACTCCGAGCACACAGAGTTTATTCACTGGTAGAGGACGTGACAGAAAACAGAGGCTCTCTAGCGCCACCGAGTGGACAGTGTGTGCAGCGAAAAAGCAAATGAAAGATGAGTTCAACTCCCACTTTCCCTTTGTGTATGTATGTATGTATGTATGTATGTATGTATGTATGTATGTATGTATGTATGTATGTATGTATGTATGTATGTATGTATGTATGTGTGTATGTATGTATGTATGTATGTATGTGGGACACTGCATATTAATGAACATCTACAACACTGCAGTGTAAATATGCCAGATTATAGCAAAAATGCTAATTTCCATCTGTAGTCCTTAAGAAGATGACACCAGAGAAGAATAATGAGTTACAATTGTACACTAAAAGTGTCCACAAGTCTGGTTTTCCTTTAGCCACTGCTTCAAGTGTGATTTGAAAGTGGCCAATGTTGGAATGTCTCTTAAAATGGGAGACTTCCAGGATTTAGTGCCTCTGACTGAGAGCAGTTTGTCTGCGACATTGTGTTTTGTGTCCCAAATGGAGCGATGCGTTTAGGGCCCAGGGGAGTGTGTGTGATTTTGGATTTGGTGGTTGTTTGTGTTGTTTGTGTTAATCGTGTTGTTCGTCCAGCACATTCCCTGTAGGTTGTAGCTCGGGTTTGTGTAGATGTGCTGCGTGAATAAAGCGGCTCTTTAGTGAGAGTGGGGGCTCTGAAAAGAGCCGTTGCTGTAGTAGAAGTTTGTTGGGAGCATTTACTTCTTCTTGGGGGCCGCCGCCTTCTTGGCTTTGGGCTTGGCGGCTTTCTTCGGGGCCGCTTTCTTGGCCGCGGGGGCCTTCTTGGGACTCTTGGGTTTCTTTGGGCTCTTGGGTTTCTTGGGGCTCTTGGGCTTCTTGGGGCTCTTGGCGGCGGGTTTGGTCTTGGGCTTGGCCGCCTTCTTGGGGGACTTTTTGGCCGCCTTCTTGGGGGTGGCGCTCTTCTTGGCCGCTGCCTTGGGTTTCTTGGCGGTGGCGGGTTTCTTGGCGGTGGCGGGCTTCTTGGCTTTAGGAGCGGCTTTCTTGGCGGGCTTCTTCACCTTCTTCTCCTCCGTCTTCTTGCTCATCTTGTACGAGCCCTTTTTCTGGACCAGAGTGCCTTTCTCCAGCAGCTTCTTGACGGCGAGCCTGACCCGGGCCTTGTTCTTTTCCGCATCGTATCCCGCGGCGGACAGAGCCTTCTTGAGCGCGGGCAGGGACACACCGCTGCGCTCCTTGGAGGCGGACACGGCTTTGACGATGAGCTCGCCGACGCTGGGGCCGCTCCTCTTGGCTTTGGGGGCCTTCTTTTTGGCGGCTTTGGCCGGAGCCGCGGCGGGAGCTTCTTCTGCCATTGTTCAGAGTCACTAACACAGTGAGAGAGTGGAGTGTGCGGGAGCACGCGCGCACTTAAACACCCCGTGAGAACCGTACGGACTCAACACTGTGTCAGGCTGCTGCGCGCAACAGGGTATTGTGCGCGCGCACACATATACACATTTAGTCTACTACTAATACACATAAAAGGTGTTTTAACAGACCAGTGCTGTTTACACATATTTGGTGTATTTTTTCATACTGTACACACTGTGCTGCAAAGGAACGTGTCAAACGGTTGAACTGTGAACACTTTCCTGATCAGCACTAAACAGGAAATTCAAAGGTCTTTATACTGTTTAAAATAAACTCCATGACGACTAGACTTTGCTTAGTTGTTCTACTAATGGATGTAAGTATGTGTATAATGTGGATTTTACCGCAGCCTTTCACCCCAAATGAAAACATTATTTACACCAGTACAAATACATTTCACTCCATCCTACATGTTCAGTCAGGAACAAGAGCTCATAATGCTCTCACACAGGGAGGAGTCACTCTTCAAGGTGCTGAAATGTTTACTGGTCATTTTGAAGATAAGGGCTGTGCAGAGCCCTTGTCGTCCTACATAAAATGCACACACAAGTGCAAGATTATTGCAGCTGTTATGTTCTGCATTGACCTTCCTCCACATGATAATATGAATCATGACAAACATCTCTGTGTCATGGAAAGTCATGGTGTCACATGTTAATTAGTTAATTAGCTCAAGTAATGGTCTCATTTAGCAGCACTTCATTCTTCCTTCTGCTGACAAGACTTATGGAGCCGATTTCATTTTCCAGCAGGACTTGGCACCTGACCACAAAGTACCAAAAGCTGGTTCAATGAACATGATGTTCCTCTGTTTAATAGGCAAAAGCAACTCTCCTGAACCCCATAGCCCAGTGGTCCCCAACTTTTTCATCACCGCAGACAGGCCAATGCTTGACAATTTTACTGTGGACCGGGGGTATGTAGATTTATATTGCGAATGTAATAATAAACGTGAATTCACTGTGTACTCGTATGCAACGCTATTAGCAGCTTCCTCGTAACATTGCACCAACAACATAACCAGCGAGCGAAATACCCGTCAGTATTCGGGGGTCCCCATCTCCGAATTATTGAGCAATACAGAAATTCATTTTCAATATGCAGAAGCATATGCAAAGTTGTAGACTTTAAGATGTTGACGCAGGCTCTGTACTCCCCCCAAAATGCACTCTTAACAGGGCAACGTGAAGCCAGATTGTCATGTGAAAAAGGACAACTTCAGTTAAGAGTATTCTTTTGTCAATGCGAGAAACAAGGCAGACTTCTGCAGCCAAAAAGCGCATGATGAGCGACTTAAACAAGCAGAGCGGTGATGCCCACGCAGGCCTGGTACAAGCCATGGAGGAACTGATGGCTAAATACTTCAAAGAAGCCGGAGAAAACGCCGAAGCACACATCAGTAGGCTGGAGAAGTGTATAGCATGCACTCAACCCTAAGCAAACACACGAATGATATAAAAGCTGTTATAAATTACAAGAGCACATGACCGGCACGGAGAAAACTGTTGTGCCATGTGAGGACACGATGCGTAAATGTCAGGAGAAACTTATTGAAATGGATGATGGTGCGCGAAGGGACAATTTTAACAGTTATGGTTAAGGAGTTAGGGTTGGGTTTGGGCTAAGGTTCGGGTTCGGTTAGGGGATTAGGGGTTAGAGTTAGGGGTTAGGGTCTTGCTGACACCTGCCTGGAGCTGATGAGATTTCACCTTGGACGCATACTGGAGCCCTGCGCGGATGGCAAAGCCCGATGTCCGCAGCCTCTGATAACCAGGTGCCTTCGTTACACCGACAGGGACTGCATTCTCCAGGAATCAAGGAAAAATCCTCCAGATATGGATAGGTTTTTTTTTATTCTCTTTTTTATTTGAGCATCAATAGAGCTTTTTATAGAAAAAAGCAGTTGCTTGGTGACATTAACATAATCAGAAAATTAAAAAAAAAAAAAGTCCAAGATGCTCAAAAGGAGTAGGAAGAAGTTTTAACACTTATAGAGTCCTACCCCACATATTTCATATACACTTTTTAGTTAATATATTTCCATCATTTCTCATCACAAGACATTTTACATGAACATTACAATTATTAATACAAATTTAATTTCATAATACATAATTTCAAACATCAGCTTCAGTGTATTTAACGAATATGTTTTCCTTGTAATTATGTTTGAAGTGGGTTATATTTTTGCTTGTTTTGAGCTCATTCAGGGAGTTCCACAATTTAACACCTGTTATAGAGTTGGAAAAACTTTTTTTCATAGTGCGTATTTTTCGCTTAAAATTGAGCTGCGCCCTCAACTTGTATCCACCATGTCTTTCAGTAAACATTGCCTCGATAATAGATTGTTGCTGGTTTTAAACATTATTTGTGCTGTTTTAAATGTGACAAGATCATCTAGTTTCAGGATTTTGGATTGTATGAATAACTGATGAGTGTGATCGCAATATCTGGCCTTATGTATCATCCGTACAGCTGCTTTTGTAGAATACGTAGTGATTGTAATGTACTTTTGTATGTGTTTCCCCAGACCTCTAAGCAGTACGATAAATATGGTAAAATGAGTGAGTTGTATAGCATCTGGAGTGATTTTTTGTTCAAAATCTGTTTAGCTTTTGCTAGTACTGAAATACTTCTGGACAATTTGGTTTGTACATGTCTGATATGAGACTTCCAACAGATCTTATCGTCTATCACCGTACCGAGAAATTTTATTTCAGACTCTTTCTAGGCTTATACCATTAATTTGCACTTTGATTTGAGTATTATTTTTGCAGTTCCCAAATAGCATAATTTTAGTTTTTTTTTTTTTTCCTAAATTTAGTGAAAGCTTGTTACAGTCAAACCATTGCTTTATTTTATATAATTCAGAAGTGATAGTTGACAACAACTGCTGGACAGAATGTCAGAATGACAGTTTTCTAAAGTCCTTGAAAAATGGTTTGCAGTGAAATTAAAGACCTTTTTAGAGAAGCATAAACTTATCTGTGATAATCAGTAGGGTTCAGACCTGAAAGATCTACAAACTTGGCTGTAATAGATCTTATGGAGAAAATTATCAATGCAACTGATAATAAACAATATACAATCGGCATGTTTATTGACTTTATTGACTAAAGCTTTTGAGCCCATAAATCATAAGCTCTTACTATCAAAATTATATAGCTATGGAATCAGAGGTCCAGTGCACAAATGGTTTACAAGCTACATTACAAACAGACAACAGTATGTACACTTTAATGGACAAAATTCAGAATACGAAATGGTAAAGTGTGGAGTTCCACAGGGGTCTGTTTGGGGCCATTATTTTCATTTTATTTATTAATGATTTGTGTGAGTCCTCGAAAAAGCTCCAATTCTTGTTGTTCGCAGATGACAAATATTTTTCGCTCAGGAAGTACCTTAATAGAAGTAACAAAGATCATAAAAGAAGAAATGGCAAAAGTGAGTGTTTGGTTTAATGAAAATAAGTTATTTTTAAATTAGGAAAAAACAAAGTATATAATTTTTAGTAACCGAAAAAACGAGAATGTGACAATAATTGATGGCGTTAGTATTGAGAGAGTGACTGAAATACAATACAATAATTTTAGATGAAAAAATAAATTGGAAGTCTCATGTAGACTACATAAAAATAAAAATCAGCAAAAATATTGGCATATTATATAAAGTAAAAGATTTGTTTGATTGTAATTCACTTCACATTCTCCCATATTTTAGCTGCTGCTCAGAAGTCTGGGGCAATGCTTATCAAAGTACCATAAAACCTTTGTTCTTGCTGCAAAAAAGAGCCATATGAATCATGGGAAACAAGGGTTTCAGAGAGCGCACCACCCTCTGTTAAGTCAAATCAACTAAAGTTTAAAGACTTAGTTGATCTTAAGATTTTATTTGTTTTGTGGAGAGCCAAACATAGACTGTTGCCCGAAGCTCTACAACATCTTTACGTTTGTCTCGGAGGACTGTGACCATTGAAGACAATATTTTTTTCAGATCTGTATTTTCAAGGACATTAAAACAGAAATGTGTCTCTGTGTCTGGAGTCAAGATATGGAACTTGTTATGATTTTAAAAGTTCCACAAATGTTTCTAGATTTAAGAAAATGTATAAGGATAAAATAATGATGGACTACGTAACTGAGGAAAGTATTTAAAATTAATGAAATGTAAACCACAAGAAAGATAATGTAATATATTTACATATGGTTCATTGGTGACTTGGGTTGGTTTTTGGGGTGGGGGTTAATTATTAAAGAAATATTTAAGTTTGTGATCTGTGAAAGGAGCAGGGTTTATGAGATTTATCTTTTGTTCATGCAGCAAAGACAAGGCAAGTAATGGCTGGAACATGTATTGGTTGTTGTTGTTTTTTTGTCCTATTTGAGTTGATGCATGAGCGATAAATAAATAAATACATACACAATTATAAAAGTTGCTTATTACAATGTTAGTAAACGAGTGAATAAATTTTGGGTGTCGACACAGTCAGTGACTTGTCAAGGACCAGGGTTTTCAAGACTTCGAGAGGAAAATGAGACACCAGAGCCAACAATACAGATGAGCACCTCCATGCCACACAGCACTGATGCAGTAATAGGTCTGAAATAGGAAAGAAGTCTGAAAACTACGTATAATCTGTCTATATAAAACACTGGTTCGACTTCCTGAAATCAGTAAATTTTTCACGATATTCTAATAATTGGAGACATAATATCATTGTTTGCATAGTAATGCCTCGTGTAACAATGGCAAAAACCGGCGCAGTGTTGAAAGTGTTTGAAGTGTAGATGTCTGTTGGTCGTGTCTTGCCACAGCACACGTGTAAAAGCGGCTCTTTCGCTTGTGTGTGGCTCTTAAAAGAGCCGTTGTTGTTGCGGGTCAGAGCAGACGCTTTAAGCCCTCTCTCCGCGGATGCGGCGGGCCAGCTGGATGTCTTTGGGCATGATGGTGACCCTCTTGGCGTGGATGGCGCACAAGTTGGTGTCCTCGAACAGCCCCACCAGGTAGGCCTCGCTGGCCTCCTGCAGAGCCATGACGGCGGAGCTCTGGAAGCGCAGGTCGGTCTTGAAGTCCTGGGCGATCTCCCTGACCAGGCGCTGGAAGGGCAGCTTGCGGATGAGCAGCTCGGTGGACTTCTGGTAACGGCGGATCTCCCTGAGAGCCACGGTACCGGGCCTGTAGCGGTGAGGCTTCTTAACGCCTCCGGTGGCCGGGGCGCTCTTACGCGCGGCCTTCGTGGCCAGCTGCTTCCTGGGGGCTTTGCCTCCGGTGGATTTACGGGCGGTCTGCTTGGTTCGAGCCATGTTTACAGGATCCTGTCTGCGAACACAGCAGGGGAAATGCACAAGAGCGGCAAACGAGCTGCTTTTAAACGCTCCGCGTCACGCGCACGCGGCACCGGGGTCTGCGTCACACCCGCCCAGAGAGGCCACACGCGCTTTCTATTGGAGCGCGTGTGTTTGAAGTGAGCGAGGGAAGCTGAGCGGGACCTGGGGGAGGGGCGGGGTTTGTGCGAGGGGCGGGGCTATTGTTCCAAAGCGGGAAGACGCAGCAGGACGTAGACGTGCACACGCACTATGATTTCTCCTCTGTTCAGTGAGCGCGCTCCATTCTGTGTGAACTTCTGGGTCATTTTAACGTCCTCAGGTCGCTCATGATGAGACCAACTCACTGGATTTTGGTGCTTCAATCCCTCTGATTATATCTTTAATTGAAAGATAAAGGAAACAGACACTGTAAAGCGCTGATAATCTGCGCACACAAAGAGAATGTGGAGAAGTGTGAGTTGTCGCACAAACCGACTCTGCAACGCCGGCGCTCCATTCGTGATATTTTGTATATTATAACTGAGGCCATGTGCAAATTTTAAGAGATCGTGGTACTTAATTCTGAATGGGGCTGTGAAAACACCAGGGTTGTTTCAATGTCTACTTCTAGGAACATGTATCCATAGTCCAGTTGAGCTTCAAGAGAAGTGCGCGCTTTACTGTGGAGTGCGTGGCTCTTAAAAGAGCCGTTGTCGAGTATCGAGTCTCGGGCAGCTTTACTTGGCCTTCTCGGTCTTCTTGGGCAGCAGCACAGCCTGGATGTTGGGCAGCACGCCTCCCTGAGCGATGGTCACTCCTCCCAGCAGTTTGTTGAGCTCCTCGTCGTTACGCACGGCCAGCTGCAGGTGGCGGGGGATGATACGGGTCTTTTTGTTGTCCCGAGCCGCGTTTCCCGCCAGCTCCAGGATCTCAGCGGTCAGGTACTCCAGCACGGCCGCCAGGTACACGGGAGCTCCGGCGCCAACGCGCTCTGCGTAGTTGCCTTTACGGAGCAACCTGTGCACACGGCCCACTGGGAACTGCAGTCCGGCCCTGGAGGAGCGGGACTTGGCCTTAGCGCGGGCCTTTCCTCCGGTTTTGCCTCTTCCGCTCATGGTTACGTTTCGTTTGGGGACGAGAAAACGAGTGTCTGGAGCCTTAACGCGGCGCTTTTTATGTGCGGGAGGAAGTGCGCGTCAGTGCCGCACCAATCAGCGGCCGCGCTCACGCAAGGGGAGGAGCTCTTGTAATATATAACACATACAGTATAATACAATATAAACACACGGAGACATTCGAGCTCATACCACAGATGTGATAATCTAGTGATTAGTCATATACACTATAGCTTTGGTCTACAGTTTTTCTTTAAGGTTGGAAAAAGAACTGGTCGAGTTCTGAAGTGCCTCTGTCAGATTCTTGAGAATGAAAAATGAGTCAGGAGGGAAGAGCCTTTGGAAACACACGGGGAATCAAACAGTCTTTTTCTTTTGGGTTTTTTCGAGGAAGAAATTTGGCTGCTGGTGACTCATTTAAAAATAACAAAAGATTAAGTGGGCCAAATAATTCTTTATGTTCACTGGGGAGGTCTGTTTTAAACAGGTGTGAAATTCCTCAGTCGTCCAGGTAGAATCTGTGGCAAAGGAGAAATTTAATATGTCAACTGTACAAATAAACGTTTGTTCCTTTGACAAACTGTATTTCTCATTTGCTGTTTTGAAAATATAGCATTAATTTAGCTTTTTTTTTCACTTTTTATTGAAGTGAAATAAACCCCTAATGACAGAATCGCCCAGTAGTCGTAGAGTTAAACACCTTCAGAATACAACTGTAAGCAAAAACAGTCATGACAAAGAAAAGCTGAGATGAAAGTTTATGATGAGCTGAGGAAACAGAAGGTAAATCCTTTTGTACCGTGTTATGATTAAAGGAGCTCTTTTAGGCAAACAATATCCTACAATATCCCTTATGAATCTGCCACTCCCAGATAAAGTTCATGTTTTTTTACATTTTACCCATATAATAAAAGAGCCTTTACAGTGTTTATTTGCATGAGCCTTTATTGATGGAGGTGGTCTGGCTGGTGCGGTTTAGCAGGAAGCGTCGTCTGGCCCATAGGAAGAGGAGGCATCGTCTGGCTGATTTGGAGGAGGAGGTGTTGTTTGGCCCAGAGGAGGAGGACGAGGAGGAGGCATCGGCTCATAGAAGGAGGAGGCAGTGTCTGGCTGATCCGGAGGTGTTTTCTGGTTGGTCTAAAGGAGGACGAGGAGGTGTCTTCTGGCTGTCTGAAGGAGGCAGAGATGTCTGTCCCATAGGAGGAGGATAAGGAGGAGGTGTCTTCTGGGTTTAGTCCTGTTTAGTCAGCGTCCAGTCCGGGTTTAGTCTTGAGTTAGTCCACTCTGCTGCTGTGACCTGCTCTACTCCACCCAGTGGCTGCTCAACCTCTGCTGCTGTGATGTCCCACTGCTCTGCTCCACCCAGCGGCTGCTCCACCTCTGCTGCTGTGACCTGCTCTACTCCATCCAGCGGCTGCTCTATCTCTGCTGCTGTGACCTCCCACTGCTCTGCTCCACCCAGCGGCTGCTCCACCTCTGCTGCTGTGACCTGCTCTACTCCATCCAGCGGCTGCTCTATCTCTGCTGCTGTGACCTCCCACTGCTCTGCTCCACCCAGCGGCTGCTCCACCTCTGCTGCTGTGACCTGCTCTGCTCCACCCAGCGGCTGCTCCACCTCTGCTGCTGTGACCTGCTCTGCTCCACCCAGCGGCTGCTCCACCTCTGCTACTGTGACCTGCTCTGCTCCACCCAGCAGTTTCGCAGTTGATGGAGTCCGCGCTACGATTGGGGAAGTGCGCCTGGAGCTAAGGAGGCTTTGTGGTCGGAAATCGGCTGGCCCCGATGGAATTTCATCACGAATACTCAGGGAATGTGCATCGGAGTTGGCTGTGCCCTTACACACCATCTTCAACTGAAGTCTTCAAACTGGATGTGTCCCTATTCGGTGGAAAAGCCTTGTTTCGGTGCCCAAGTTGGCAAGGCCTGTAGGGATAAAGGACTACAGACCAGTGGCCCTCACATCTGTGAGACTTTTGAGAGGCTACTCCTCCGACTACTCAAACCTCAAGTGGAGCAGGCAGCCCTTGCAGTTTGCATATAGGGAAAGCATGGGGGTAGATGGTGCTGTCCTATATATGCTCCACCGGTCTCTGTCTTTCCTGGATGGTACAGGTGGTTATGTGAGGCTGATGTTCTTTGATTTTACAAGTGCCTTTAACACCATCCAGCCTCAGTTACTGAGGGGGAAGCTGGAGAAGATGGGGGTGGATCCTCCTTTTGTCACCTGGATTTATAACTACCTGACTCAGAGGTCACAGTACGTTTGGCTGGGGAAGTGTGTCTCAGAGACTTTGGTGAGCAACACTGGGGCACCACAGGGGACTGTGCTTTCACCTTTTCTCTTCACTCTATACACTGCGGACTTTGCGTATAGATCTGAAACGTGCCATGTACTCGGACAACACCGCTATCGTGACATGTGTGAAGGGAGGGGATGAGGGTAAGTACAGGGAGCTGATTGCCAGATTCACCACCTGGAACAAGGACAATGGTCTTATTCTGAATACGTCAAAGACCAAGGAGATGACCATTGACTTTGGCAGGAAGCCCATTCATCAACCGGTCAACATCAATGGGGAGCTTATAAAGGAGGTACACACATACAAGTACCTGGGTGTACACCTCGATCATAAACTGAACTGGTCAATGCAGACACAGACTCTGTACAAGAGAGGTCAGAGCAGGCTGAGAAAGCTGAGAGTTTTTAATGTGAGCAGTGAAATGTTGTACATCTTTTATCAGTGTGTCGTAGCAAGTGTTGTTTTCTTTGCGGTTGTCTTTTGGGGTCGCAGTATGACCACAAGGGACAGGAACCGGCTGGACAAGCTGATCAAGAAATGTGTGTCTGTGCTGGGAAGGAAGGTGGACTCTGCGGGTGCTATGTTGGAGAGAATCCAGGGTATCCTGAATAACTCCAGACATACTCTCCATGACACAGTGGCAGCTCAGAGGAGTAATCATAGCCACAGGCTCCTCTCACTGCGCTGCAGAACTGAACGGTTTAAGAGGTAGTTTGTTCCCGCAGCAATTAGGCTGTTCAATGTATCAATGAACTGAACTAAATCTGTGCACTTTATTATTACTATTGCTAGTAACTTTTATCTATTTGTTTTGTTTAACTTTTATCTATTTTTTAGCATTATCTATTTATGTATGTACATAACAACACATTATTAAAAAAAAAAAAAAAAGACCACAGTAAAGTTTCATTTTTTTGTTTGTTTTTTATGCCACACTATTTACATGCCAAAATACAAAAGATATGTCCAACTTAAGTGGGAGGTGCTCTTTGACGAGGTCTTCTTTTCCTTTAAACGCCGAGAGGGTCGCTTGTTAAAACTAAAAGAGGACTTGTATTTGTCAGGTGCAATTAGCCTCTGCGCTTTACTTACCTTTCCCTGTTTCTCTGGTCGAGCTCGCACTCCTGCAGGCCGGCGTCCTTCTGCACCACCTTAGGTCCAGGGGGCAGGAGCGCGGGGCGGAGCTGGGGCGTGGGGCAGGTGATGACTGAGGGACCTGTGGTAAAGTGGAGATGAGCTTAGCAACTTTAGCAGGAAAAGTGCGCTGAGGGGAAGAACGCCGCTTCTGATCCTGACGAGCCTGACGAGAAGTGATATAAGGAGGAAGCAAACAGTCAGGGAGAGGAGTGAGCTTGAGGCCCCTGGCAGGAGGAGCGCAGGAAGACTTAGGGGCCCTAGCAGCAGGGTAATGTTTAGCAGGAGGAGTACGGCGGAGCATAAGATGATGACAGAGGTGCTTAGCAGGAGGGAGGAGCTTTCCAGAATGAGAGAAAGGCTTAGCAGAAGGATGGAGGAGCTTAGCAGGAAGAGACGAGAAATAGCAAAGAGGAGATCAGCAGGAAGAAGAGGAAGGAGTTTAGCAGGAGACCTTAGCAAGAGAGGGAGAGGCTTAGCAGGAGCAGCAGAAAAGGGAGCAGGAGGAGGAGGGAAAAGCTTGGCAGGAGGAGCAGAGGGGGCATAAAAGGAGGAGAAGGGAAGAGCTTGTCAGGAGGAGCAGAGGAGGGCGTAACAGGAGGAGGAGGGAAGAGCTTGGTAAGCGCAGGAGGGAGGGGCGTAGCAGGAGGTGCAGGCAGCAGTGACGCTGAGGTGAGGAGCCTCACGAGAGGAGGAGGTCATCTTAGGAACCTCGGCAGGAGCAGAGGCTCTGTAGAAGAGGAGCACTTCAGGAGGAGCCGAGAAGAGGAGGACATAGATAAAGCAGCAGAGTGTGAATGTGTGAGAGCGACTGTGAGTGTGTGTGAGAGTGTGAGTGAGTGTGTGAGTGAGTGAGTGAGTGTGAGTCAGTCAGAGAGTTTGTGTGACTGTAAGTGTGTGAATGAGTTTGTGAGTGTGTGTCAGTGACTTTGTGTGAGTGCTTATGTGTGAGTTTGTATGAGTGTCTGTGTGAGTGTTTTTGACTAAGTGTTGGTGAGTTTAGTTGAGTGTGTGTTTGAATCTGAGCGTGTGATTTTGCGTGAGTGTTCATGTGTGAGTGTGTGCGTTTGTGTGAGTTTGTGTGAATTTGTGTGAGTGTGTGTTTACATTGTGTGCATTTGCGTGTTTGTCTGAGTGTTTGTGTATTAACGTGTGTTTTTGTTTAAGTGTTCTTGTTTACTGTGAGAGTCAAAGCCCTGAGTGTGCAGAGACATCACAGGAGCACATCTATACAAGCCAAAGCTCAGGGTGGGTCCTGTTATTTACACAGAAGTACTTCAGCTTTGTCCTCACACTGGTCCAGGCTGCTTTAATTATGATATAATAGAAATCCACATTTGAAAGGAATCTGTAAGGTTAACTTTAACTGACTTTCTATATACCTGTATTTGATGAGTTGTTTTATATTTCCGTTGAGTTTTTGAGTTTTACCGTCAGAGCCGCTGTATCCAAGCCCTGTCTGTGTTGTCACTGTTTGTTTTCCATTAAGGGGAACGTAGAGGAGCATCAGTAGAAGCAAAGTTTGACACAGCAGAACCTTTAAAGGAGAAATGTCAGTGTTACTACAGCAGTACAAGAACAGTAAAGCATTACAACTATTTCTAGGTCAATACAATATAACTCCTGTTGCTTATTATGTTGCCTAAAAATACAAAAGTAGTTCCTAAATAGATGTGTATCGTATGTGTGTGGTTTGACAGGAGTGCACATTTGTCACCACCAGAGGGCACTGTGCTGTAGCAGAAACGTGAGTAAAGTGAAAGTACTTTGTGAGAGCTATTTGTGAATCATACTGTTATTTGACTCCTGTTAGGGACGGGCATTCGATTACATTTTATTAATCGATCGTGAGGAAAATTAACGATCGATTTTCGATTAATCATTAACATTTTATATAAAAATTATCATAACTATTATTACTATTACTAATCTGCATAAATAAACTCAACTTTACACCATATAAACCATCACCACTCCAGAGCCTCATCAGTGTGAGATCAGAATGTGTTTAATGCAGCTTTAAACATTTGTTTACGTCTTACAGAAACTAAACTTAAAACCGCATGACTCATTTGCATAAGCGAAAAAAAAACAGCTCTTTCCTTGTGCTGATGTGTTCAGCTTCTGTTGGACTAAAGAACACGACTCAGTGAATATGAGTGTTCTCTCTGTGACTCAGTGAATATGAGTGTTCTCTCTGTGACTCAGTGAATATGAGTGTTCTCTCTGTGACAGAAGATGTTCTGCTGATGCTGAGTCTGTTCTGTGCGTATGTCGCATTGCAGATGCTGCATAAACATGTGAAACCGGGACACTCAAAAACCCGATCATACCCGGGACACTGATGTGCAGGGAAACGCACTCTGAGGAATATAGGGATCTCCATGGAGCAAGAGCCGAGACGTGGGACTGTGAGGCTCCAGAGTTTGTGCTCAGACCTCGACTCCTCAGGCTACGTTACACAGACACCGACATTCAGTTTGTCCATTAAAATGAACGTGATCAACAAAATTCTTAATGATCAATTATCGATTAATCGACTAATCCTGCCTCGACTAATCCCACTGAGCTCTGAACAGTCCAGGAAAAACGAGGGAAAATGTGGTTGATCTGAGGCAGTTCTGTGTACGCTCTGGATTCTGGGTGAGTCTTATTCCTCTAGTAGATTGAAGTTCTTATAAAATGGCCTGTTTTTACTCTACCCTCGACACCTCAGCCTTTGTATTTCACGTGGCACACTCTGAATGTGCCTCTGACCTGAATCTCCTCTGAGCACAGACACACTGGCCAGTCACAAAAATTACTGAGATGATGTAATGTGATATAATGTTACAGAACTGACAGCACTGACAGCACTGACAGCACTGACAGCACTGACACACTGACGCTGAAGCAGGAGAACTCCAGTAAACCTTTATCTAAATGAAACATCGCATTAAAACAAGAACTGTAAAAAAAAACAACAACAACAACAACACTTTGGTAATTAGTAATGAATCATACATCACACACAACTACATGCAGCAACACATAAACCTGAACATAAAAAACCTAAACATGAACGCAAACAGTTCTACACTTAGACAAATGCAGTTTACTCAGTTCATATGGAGCACAGGGATTGGCACTAGACAGTCAAAGAAAGTTTCTACTTTGCAATAAAAAAGGAAAAAGAAAAAATCCAAATTTTCAGAGTCACAGGTGTCCACCAGGGGGCGCTGTCTTCAGATCCACCACAGACACAGAGGAGCCTTCACCCCACACTCCAAACCCTGGAAACAGAGGCTCAGTGAAGGAGGAGCTGGAGGTATGGAGGTGGAGGAGGAGAAGGGGGAGGAGGAAAGGTTTTTTTTTCTGAAATAGTATAGTCCGTCAAAGACCCTCAGACTCCAGGACTGATCATTGCCTCCAAACCTACACTCCTCTGTCCTTCTCCGTCTGATTCCTCTGTAACTCACGGCTATTTCAATGTCCCACCTGCTCCACTGCACCTCCCAGTAACAGCGCCACCTCAGGCCAGTGCAGCTCAGGACCTGATAACGGTCTGTAAATCTGTCCTCATGATCTGGATACTGCTTCTCTCTCACAAAGGTCACTGTCCGTTTGTCAGACAGTTTGAGTTTTCTGTGAGCTGAGTTTGGATCCAGAGAAAACTCACAGGAATCTGAGGACACAAACACATGACATCACTTCCTGTTCCTGTGAATATGAAAAGCTTTATATATATAAATATAGTATATAGATATATATATATAGATATGCAGAGAGAGAGAGAGAGATCAGTGTGTATATATAGATCATAGTCCGTATATATAAGTGGACATAGCTAACACGTTAGACGCCTCGCTCCAAACAGGAAGTGCTCCAGGCATCTTTTCCAGCTCCTTCTGGCTCTGGCTCTCTCACTCTGGGATCTTGTGGCTCGTCTCTGGACCTGCTGCTGTGGCCTCATCATTTTGGTCTTAAATGTTCTGAACCTGCTCTACAGGATCCTGGAGATTTTTTCTCTTGTTTTGTTCCAAAATCAAGATCTGAACATAAATAATGGACCAATGAGACGCCTTCATCCCTCCCACTACCGTTAGTAACAGGTTTGATTGACAGCTTGTGCATTTTGTTGCTAAGTAACCATACCAGCTTGTCAAAGCCTGATCCCGTCAGATCTCAGAAGCTCAGCAGGGCCTGGGTAGTACTTGGATGGGAGACCACTGGGAATTCCAGGTGCCACAGGGGGGCGCCAGTGGCAAAACCTGTTGTTGTGTCCGTAGGCAAGACACATCACCCACATTGCCTAGTGTGAAAGTGGTGTGTGCATGGCAGGACTCCCTTGAAAAAGAGATTAGAACTCTCAATGGGACTTTCCTGGGTAAATAAAGGTTAAAAAAAAAAAACAACCCTTGGCTCTTGTGGTTGCTATGATACTCGTGGTCAGATTTCCATATATGGACCTGGCTCTGAAAGCTGTGGAGACGTCACAGTCACTTAGTCCACTTCTTTTATACCGTTTATGGTACATATTTATAATCAGTCGATTAAAATATTTAATCACGATTAATCTCACAAGTGTCATATTTGCGATTAATCATAATATATATAAAAATATTCACACATTTTTGTCCCTTGAAGCATCATTTTAATGCTCTTATCAACAAAGTGGACAGTGAGAAACTGTTGGACGTTCCACTTTCATGAAGTGCATTAGTGTGAGTGAAGTGTCTCTTCTGTCTTCAGAACAGTCAAAGTGACAAAGTTCTGTGGGTGAAATAATGTGCTGTGACCTGAGGTCGTTCTCAGGACTGAGCCTGTTGTACTCGGGGCCCTCACTCTGGGACTTTAGGACCGTCCTGAGCTCGGCTGTGGTTTCCTGGGGTTCTCAGCCGGCGTTCGCACCTGTGCGGCCGGGCGCTGTTTGTTTGGATGTCGCATGGTGGAGCTGGTGGTTTTGGCGGAGAGGGTGGGTCCAGCGGCATGGGGTGTCTATAGAGTGGTGGGGCGGGTGTGGGTTTGTGGAGGTGGTGGTGCGAGGGAGAGGGGGCGGCCGGAGGAGAGAGGCGGAGCTTCTGTAGCTGTCCGCGGTCCTTGTCGGTGGTGTGTCGTGCTTTGGCCTCCTCCAACCGGAACTGCTCAGTTTTGTACAAATCCTGTTTACAGCCGGATCCTGTAGTTTTTCTAACGTGCAGCAGTGACCACAGCTTATGAAAAAACTACTTCACTAGGTCACAAAGAGCGCTAATCAAAGGAAAGGAACTGGTGGTGGACCTTAGGAGGACCAAAGCTGCTGCCGCGCTGCTCCACTGAGAGACACAGGAAATTTTTCCTGCCTGTCGCCATCAAACTGTTGAACGCTGCACTTTAACTCACAAACTACTCAATCCTCTTCATCCTATTCCCTGCTCACACATGTATATAGTCATAAATATGTCACTGATGTAAATAGTTTCCCAGAGAGAGCTGTTTTATCTTTTATCTTATTGTATTTAGCTTTTTTTGTAACTTGTTCGATGTACATGCTCTTGGTCGGTTGCATCTGTAATGAAGAAAATTTCCCCTCGGGGATGAATAAAAGTAATTCTGATTCTGATTAATCTCATGGTAAAAAATGCTTATTTACCATTGTTCCCATGGACACAACTAAAACACACTTTCCCTACAGTGGTGTCATACAGACAATGTATTATACAGTATTTTTAAACTGTTCACATATTTCTTTGGTCATCAAAAACATCCAGGACAATGGCACATTCCTGAGAAGTTACAGCAAAATTGTTTTTAAAACTGAATTCACTGTACGTCAATCAATGTCCATCGGTGTCAAAAAGCTGAGCCACCAGTACAATGTTTTAGTCAAACCAGTGATGATAAAATGATTTGTTTTTATATAGTATGTGCTTATTATTTATAAAGTGCTTTTCTTACAATAAATGAAACATGTTTACGGGGAGAGAGATTATGTTTAGAAATGCTAAAAGAGTCTGTGGAAAGCTCATCATTGATTGGATGTACGTAGACATTATAATTAAGACCACCCAGATTTGAGGTGTAGTTAGGAAATATATTTCTAATGGAGGTTGGGTTTTTTAAATAAGATTTGATACAGTTTATCGTTTACCATGGGGCAACATGATAAAAATATGCATTTTTGCAATACACAGCACAAAACTGTAAAACATTTAGATTATGCACTTGACTTCTGCTCCCTGTCCCGTCTCCATGGAGAGAGATGAGCCAAGTAATGCTCTACACTGGAGCACACAGCAGTTAAAGATGTCCACATGTCCAAGTATGAGCAGAGCTGCAAACTCCTCCATGAGCTGCAGCAGCAGAGAGTGAATGATTGTGAGAAGAGCTCTTTAGTTGTGTGTGTGGCTCTTAAAAGAGCCGTTGGTGCGTGTTGTAAGGAGCAGTTTACTTGGAGCTGGTGTATTTGGTGACGGCCTTGGTGCCTTCGGACACGGCGTGCTTGGCCAGCTCTCCGGGCAGCAGGAGGCGCACGGCGGTCTGGATCTCCCTGGAGGTGATGGTGGAGCGCTTGTTGTAGTGCGCCAGGCGGGAGGCCTCTCCGCCGATGCGCTCGAAGATGTCGTTGACGAAAGAGTTCATGATGCTCATGGCCTTGGAGGAGATGCCGGTGTCGGGGTGCACCTGCTTGAGCACCTTGTACACGTAGATGGCGTAGCTCTCCTTCCTGGTCTTTCTCTTCTTCTTGCCGCCTTTGCCGGCGGTCTTGGTCACGGCTTTCTTGGAGCCCTTCTTGGGCGCGGACTTGGCGGGTTCAGGCATGTTCGTGAGCGGGATCAGCGGACACTGACGGGACAGGAGCGCAGCCGCTGCTTTTATCCGCCTCCCGCTAAACTCCCATTGGTGGAGCGAGTGCGCGCGCGATGTGCAGGGGCATTATGGGAGGGGCTGTGCGGCTTTTACTCATTTTAGGAGGGAAACCAACTAAACAAAGTCCCCTTCCCCCATTTCACCTCAGTCTAGAGTCCCTCTTTCCTCTTCACTGTGCAGCACAAACGGGACTGAATTTCTTCTCTGGTCTGAGTCACTTTTGGCGCGTCACAACAAAGTGGATTTGCACCAGGCTCAGCTGAACATGTGTTCAGATCACACAGTGAGGGAAGAACACTGTGACTAACGGCTTTAGATCAGTAATACTGACTCCTGCAGTAAACTGGACTGTGTCATGTGTTCTGCTCCAGGGCCACATCAGAGTCTGTGTCTGCGCACTTGGAAAACTTTCACTCGGACTTCCATTAGATTCTAGTGTAGAAACACGAGGGTTAAAACGGGTTAATTTGTGATTCCGTTTGTAAAGCCTCATGTAGCGATTACTGACTAGAGAAGCAGAAATAGAAGTTATAATCATCACAAGAGCGGCGTTTTATGTTTCTCTCATTAATATTCCAAGTCTAAACTGTGTGATCAGTGTAGTCTATTCCCTCGATTATAGAAAAGTAACTGTATCCTGAATACGACCGAAGGAACGAGTAAGTTAGTATTAGGTAGACCTTTTTCCGTGTTGTAGCTGTTCAGTTACTTCCCAACACTGATATTACACCAGAGAAAAGGCTAAACCAGCTTTCAAAGACTCAATACGCGCGTTTTCAGCCCGTATAACCAGGTTTCTAGGATATACGAGGAATACACGCGCGGCCTTCTGAACTTTTGTGGACTTTCTAAAGATCAGATTATAAGGAAATGTCGTTTAATTGCGTTTATGGTAATACATGGGGAACACAGAAGAATGTGTACCTCTGAAAAGCGCGTAAACTAAAATCTAAGAACAAATGTGCGCCTTAATATGCGTTTTAAACTCCTTTGTGATCTAGTTTTCATGATGATTGGTAATAAAGAGGTAACAGAAAACAGAAGCTCTTTCTCGGAGTGTGTGGCCCTGAAAAGGGCCGTTGTGTGTTGACCAGGAGCAGAGTTTAACCCCCGAAGCCGTAGAGAGTGCGGCCCTGCCTCTTGAGCGCGTACACCACGTCCATGGCGGTCACAGTCTTCCTCTTGGCGTGCTCGGTGTAGGTGACGGCGTCACGAATGACGTTCTCCAGGAAAACCTTGAGCACACCGCGGGTCTCCTCGTAGATGAGACCGGAGATACGCTTGACACCGCCGCGGCGAGCCAGACGGCGGATAGCGGGCTTGGTGATGCCCTGGATGTTGTCACGGAGAACTTTACGGTGACGCTTGGCGCCTCCTTTCCCCAGACCTTTGCCTCCCTTTCCTCTGCCAGACATGTTGAGCCGTGAGTGAGTCGGATCAAGATGAGAGGAGACTCCGAGCACACAGAGTTTATTCACTGGTAGAGGACGTGACAGAAAACAGAGGCTCTCTAGCGCCACCAAGTGGACAGTGTGTGCAGCGAAAAAGCAAATGAAAGATGAGGTCAACTCCCACTTTCCCTTTATGTCTGTCTGTCTGTATTTATTGATTTATTTACTTGGGACACTGCATATTAATGAACATCTACAACACTGCAGTGTAAATATGACAGATTATAGCAAAAATGCTAATTTCCAACTGTAGTCCTTAAGAAGATGACACCAGAGAAGAATAATAACTTACAATTGTACACTAAAAGTGTCCACAAGTCTGGTTTTCCTTTAGCCACTGCTTCAAGTGTGATTTGAAAGTGGCCAATGTTGGAATGTCTCTTAAAATGGGAGACTTCCAGAATTTAGTGCCTCTGACTGAGAGCAGTTTGTCTGCGACATTGTGTTTTGTGTCCCAAATGGAGCGATGCGTTTAGGGCCCAGGGGAGTGTGTGTGATTTTGGATTTGGTGGTTGTTTGTGTTGTTTGTGTTAATCGTGTTGTTCGTCCAGCACATTCCCTGTAGGTTGTAGCTCGGGTTTGTGTAGATGTGCTGCGTGAATAAAGCGGCTCTTTAGTGAGAGTGGGGCTCTGAAAAGAGCCGTTGCTGTAGTAGAAGTTTGTTGGGGGCCTTTACTTCTTCTTGGGGGCCGCCGCTTTCTTGGCTTTGGGCTTGGCGGCTTTCTTTGGGGCCGCTTTCTTGGCCGCGGGGGCCTTCTTGGGGCTCTTGGGTTTCTTGGGGCTCTTGGGCTTCTTGAGGCTCTTGGGCTTCTTGGGGCTTTTGGCGGCGGGTTTGGTCTTGGGCTTGGCCGCCTTCTTGGGGGACTTTTTGGCCGCCTTCTTGGGGGTGGCGCTCTTCTTGGCCGCTGCCTTGGGTTTCTTGGCGGTGGCGGGTTTCTTGGCTTTAGGAGCGGCTTTCTTGGCGGGCTTCTTCACCTTCTTCTCCTCCGTCTTCTTGCTCATCTTGTACGAGCCCTTTTTCTGGACCAGAGTGCCTTTCTCCAGCAGCTTCTTGACGGCGAGCCTGACCCGGGCTTTGTTCTTTTCCGCATCGTATCCCGCGGCGGACAGAGCCTTCTTGAGCGCGGGCAGGGACACACCGCTGCGCTCCTTGGAGGCGGACACGGCTTTGACGATGAGCTCGCCGACGCTGGGGCCGCTCCTCTTGGCTTTGGGGGCCTTCTTTTTGGCGGCTTTGGCCGGAGCCGCGGCGGGAGCTTCTTCTGCCATTGTTCAGAGTCACTAACACAGTGAGAGAGTGGAGTGTGCGGGAGCACGCGCGCACTTAAACACCCCGTGAGAACCGTACGGACTCAACACTGTGTCAGGCTGCTGCGCGCAACAGGGTATGTGCGCGCGCGCACACATATAGAATCAGAATCAGAATCAGAATCAGAATGTGTTTTATTGCCATATGAGTTAACAGGTTCACAACATTAGGAAATTGCTGCGGTACTTGGAGCAGGATGTAGACAAACACTGACATGCAACAAATAATAGAATAAAATAAAGCTATAGTATAATATAACAAAATTTACAAATTTACAGGAGTATAATAATATAGAGTATGAGAGTATCAGTGATCAGTGCAAAACAGGCAGGTGCAGGCAGGTGCGAGAACACAGGGTCATGTGACAGAAGCAGAGTGGGGGGTGGGACCAGTCCGAGTGTTATTATTTATGAGTCCAACAGCAGAGGGGAAGAAACTGTTTTTGTGGCGAGAGGTTCTGGTCCGAATGGACCGTAGCCTCCTGCCTGAGGGGAGTAGGTCAAAAAGTCCATGTCCAGGGTGAGAAGGATCAGCTGCAATTCGACCTGCACGTGTCCGAGTCCTGGAAGTGTACAGGTCCTGAAGAGATGGAAGGCTGCAACCAATCACCTTCTCAGCAGAGCGCACAACACGTTGCAGTCTCTGTTTGTCCCTGGTGGTGGCTCCAGCATACCACACAGTGATGGAGGAGGTGAGGATGGACTCGATGATGGCAGTGTAGAACTGCACCATTGTCCGTGCTGGCAGGTTGAATTTCTTCAGCTGCCTCAGGAAGTACATCCTCTGCTGGGCCTTCTTTATGATGGAGGTGATGGTGGGCTCCCATTTGAGGTCCTGGGTGATGGTGATCCCCAGGAAGCGGAATGAGTACAGAGTGGTGATGGGGGTGTCGGTCAGGATGATGGAGGGAGTGGGGCTGTGTGCTTCCTAAAGTCCACAATCATCTCCACTGTCTTCTGGGCATTAAGCACCAGGTTGTTCTGGCTGCACCAGGACACCAGACGATCAACCTCCGTCCTGTAGGCAGACTCATCCCCGTCCGAGATGAGCCCGATGACCGTGGTGTCATCTGCAAACTTGATGAGCTTGACAGACTGATGGGAAGAGGTGCAGCAGTTGGTGTACAGGGAGAAGAGCAGAGGAGAAAGAACACAGCCTTGGGGAGAGCCGGTGCTGATGGTCCGAGACATTCTTCCCCAGCCTCACGTGCTGCTTCCTGTACGTCAGGAAGTCAGTGCCACCTGCAGAGAGGATCAGGCACGTTCATCTGGGACAGCTTGCCTTGGAGGAGGTCTGGGCGGATGGTGTTGAAGGCAGAGCTGAAGTCCACAAACAGGATCCTGGCGTAGGTTCCCGGGGAGTCCAGATGCCGCAGGGTGAAGTGTAGAGCCATGTTGATGGCGTCGTCAACAGACCTGTTGGCTCTGTAGGCATACTGCAGGGGGTCCATATACACATTTAGTCTACTACTAATACACATAAAAGGTGTTTTCACAGACCAGTGCTGTTTACACATATTTGGTGTATTTTTTCATACTGTACACACTGTGCTGCAAAGGAACGTGTCAAACGGTTGAACTGTGAACACTTTCCTGATCAGCACTAAACAGGAAATCCAGAGGTCTTTTATACTGGTTAAAATAAACTCCCTGACGACTAGACTTTGGCTAGATGTTTTTAAAACTGATGTAAATATGGTGAAAATCAAACAAATATTGATCATGTCATTTTCTGCCTTTTGCCTGTGCACAGCTCCTTATTTCTGACACGATACTAAAAGTACAGGAACTGCCAAATAAGGGTCAAAGGGTCATTTTGAGCTCAATATTTTTTTTTTGCTTACAAATATTTCTTCATTATAGCAACTTTGAGAGCCCGTGTATTTTACTTTTGACTGTCCGGGGTTCATTCCCTATTCCGACACACGGCCACTCCGACACTTTTTATGTTGCCATTCAGGCCCGTAGCCAGACTTCCAAGGGGGGTGGGTCGTTTTTTAAGCCAAAAGTGACCTTTTTATACGGGTGCCTTTGCGACCCAGTGATTGTACTATAAGTACATGCTCTATGGCATGTGATGCAATGGGTTCAGGGGCATCCTCACCCAGAATGTTTTTAAGTAAAGAGCCTGTTTTAGCACATATAAAAGTTAAGGCTGTTGCATATGCTGAATATAAATAATAATCATGATTTAAGGGTGTACACAGAGGATAAGGTGATATTTTACCTTGAACTATTAGTATAGAATCATTGGGATGACAAAGGTATTGAAAACCCTTAATGTCTACAATTTAAAAATTATGGTAAACTCTTCGAGTCTTTGGGAAATTACTTTATCAGGGCTCTACAGTGCGCCCATTTCACTCGCATTTGCGAGCAAATATTTCGGCGTGCGGACTAGGAAAATAAATAAAACAGTCGCTCCAGTGCGAGTGCTTCTGCAGCCACAATAAGGAGAACTGCACACAGACATTATGTGAGTGAAACGTTCTAAATGTGTCAAACATTAGGGGCGCACTCACGCTAGGACTTCAGAATCGTGCCCAAGCCTGGATCGCCCCTAAAGCGCAGCACACATGCCCAGCGCGAGCGTAACCGATCTGAACCGTGCCCTGGCATGACATCTCCGACCGCGCACGACTCCAGCATACGAGCTCCCCGTGTGGCCGATATCACTCATACGAACAAACTCCGCTTCAAAACACATCCACGCCCACCTTAACAGAGGAGCAGTGTCCGCACAGAGCAGAACTACGGCACAGAGCAGGCGATATGTGGGCTGAAGTTTGCTTACATGCCAAATGCCAAATTAATCTACAAAATTAAAAGTAAAGGGCACTTGCATTTACAGCACTCAGCACTATTTAAAAAATATATATTTTTTTGGAAAAAGGTGACCCCAGTCAATTTACTCATGACGCAGGGGCGCACTGAGCGCGGGTCTAATCCTGATTTAGACTTGGTTTTAGTCCTGATTTAGACCTGGTTCAGTCCTGATTTAGACCTGGTTTAGTCCTGATTTAGACCTGCTTTTAGTCCTGATTTAGACCTGGTTCAGTCCTGATTTAGACCTGGTTTTAGTCCTGATTTAGACCTGGTTCAGTCCTGATTTAGACCTGGTTTTAGTCCTGATTTAGACCTGGTTCAGTCCTGATTTAGACCTGGTTTTAGTCCTGATTTAGACCTGGTTTAGTCCTGATTTAGACCTGGTTTTAGTCCTGATTTAGACCTGGTTCAGTCCTGATTTAGACCTGCTTTTAGTCCTGATTTAGACCTGGTTTAGTCCTGATTTAGACCTGGTTTTAGTCCTGATTTAGACCTGGTTCAGTCCTGATTTAGACCTGGTTTTAATCCTGATTTAGACCTGGTTCAGTCCTGATTTAGACCTGGTTTTAGTCCTGATTTAGACCTGGTTTAGTCCTGATTTAGACCTGGTTTTAGTCCTGATTTAGACCTGGTTTAGTCCTGATTTAGACCTGCTTTTAGTCCTGGTTTAGACCTGGTTTTAGTCCTGATTTAGACCTGGTTTTAGTCCTAATTTAGACCTGGTTCAGTCCTGATTTAGACCTGGTTCAGTCCTGATTTAGACCTGGTTTTAGTCCTGATTTAGACCTGGTTCAGTCCTGATTTAGACCTGGTTTTAGTCCTGATTTATACCTGGTTTAGTCCTGATTTAGACCTGCTTTTAGTCCTGGTTTAAACCTGGTTTAGTCATGATTAAGACCTGGTTTAGACTTGGTATGGAAAAAAATGTTGGAAAAAAAAGCTAATGTGCCGCCGCTCCGACCACGGGAAAAAATGTCTTAGCGCAGGACGTTTTATAACAAATGGACACAACACCAGTCAGACAAATAGACGTCAAAGTCGGAATGGCGGTGTCGGAATGGTGGTGTCGGAATGGTGGTGTCGGAATGGCGGCCTGTAACCCAAAGCAGAAACATTCTTGCTTTTGTCGGGCAGTACAGCCTAATTTACATGTGTGTATAAGTTCATGTGTACATGTGGATTAACCACAGCCTATGACCCCAAATGAAAATATTTATTTATTTATTTACTTATTTACTTATTTACTTACTTACTTTCTTACTTACTTACTTACTTACTTACTTACTTACTTACTTACTTCAGCAGAGGAAAACGCTGCTGTACAAATAGTCACATATATATATTTTTATTTTTATTATTTTTATACCTTTATTTACCAAGGAAAGTGCCATTGAGATTACTAATCTCTTTTTCGAGGGAGTCCTGCCATGCACACACCACTTTCATACTCAGCAATGTGGGTGAAGTGTCTTGCCTAAGGACACAACAACAGTTTTTGTTTTGCCACTGGCGCCCTCCTGTGGCACCTGGAATTCCCAGTGGTCTCCCATCCAAGTACTGACCAGGCCCGGCCCTGAGGAGATCAGGCTTTGACAAGCCGTTAAGGCCACAAATTTGAGGCCACAATATTTGTATTCCCACATCTGCACTTCATAGATTCAGTGTGACTGATTCCATCCTACATGTTCAGTCAGGACAAAGGGCTCATAATCATGTCGCTCTCCTGGGTGCTGAAATGTATACAGGTCATTTTGAAGATATGGCTATAGTCCTACATAAAATGCACACACAAAGTGCAGGGTTATTAGAGCTGTTATGTTCTGCATTGACCTTCCTCCACATGATAATATGAATCATGAAAAACATCTCAATGTCAAGGAAAGTCATGGTGTCACACGTTATTAGCTCAAAACATCTGCAAAGGTTTCCTGAGACTTTAAATGGTCTCAATGTGGGTCAGAGGGCTACACATTCATAGGGAAGGCCACTGACTGGACAGATGTTCAGAAAACAGTCACTGACCCTCCACAGGGAGAAAACCACAGAAGGTGATTGTTAAAGAAGTGAGTGATGTATTCAAACATATTCATAAAAAGGTGCAGCCAAAGGGATGACTGCAGCTTTGAGCGGACTGTCAGGCAAATGTTTCATCAGGAGTGGACTGGGGCTGGACTCAGCACATCAAGAGCCTCTGCACACAGATGAAGCCTGTGGGACATGAGGAGATGTCAGAAGAGTCTTATCTGGGCTGTGGAGAAAAGAACTGGACTGTTGCTCAGTGCTACATTTTGCAGGTCATTTGGAGCAAGAGTTGAGCACAGAATGAAGTTTCCACAGTCAGTGATGATTTGGGCTGCAGGTCATCTGCTGCTGTTGGTCCACTGGGATTTCTGAAGTCCACAGTCAACGCAGCCATTTTCCAGGACATTTAGCAGCACTTCATTCTTCCTTCTGCTGACAAGATTTATGGAGCTGACCTCATTTTCCAGCAGGACAACACAGATGAGTTTAACAAAGCAACATGAGAAGTGCCACAGTGTCACCTCCATGCCACACAGCACTGATGCAGTAACAGGTCTGAAAATTCTATAAGACACAGATTTGACTTCCTGAAATCAGTAACTTGTTGACAATATTTTAATAATTGGAGACAAAATATAATTAGAATGCTTGCATTGTAATGCCTCATGTAACAATGGCAAAATATCTTCAACAGGACCAGTATTGAGCGTGTCTAAAGTGTAGAGGTTTGTTGGTCGTGTCCTGCCACAGCACACGTGTAAAAGCGGCTCTTTCTCTTGTGTGTGGCTCTTAAAAGAGCCGTTGTTGTTGCGGGTCAGAGCAGACGCTTTAAGCCCTCTCTCCGCGGATGCGGCGGGCCAGCTGGATGTCTTTGGGCATGATGGTGACCCTCTTGGCGTGGATGGCGCACAGGTTGGTGTCCTCGAACAGTCCCACCAGGTAGGCCTCGCTGGCCTCCTGCAGAGCCATGACGGCGGAGCTCTGGAAGCGCAGGTCGGTCTTGAAGTCCTGGGCGATCTCCCTGACCAGGCGCTGGAAGGGCAGCTTGCGGATGAGCAGCTCGGTGGACTTCTGGTAACGGCGGATCTCCCTGAGAGCCACGGTACCGGGCCTGTAACGGTGAGGCTTCTTAACGCCTCCGGTGGCCGGGGCGCTCTTACGCGCGGCCTTCGTGGCCAGCTGCTTCCTGGGGGCTTTGCCTCCGGTGGATTTACGGGCGGTCTGCTTGGTTCGAGCCATGTTTACAGGATCCTGTCTGTGAACACACAAGGGGAAGTGCACAAGAGCAGCAAACGAGCTGCTTTTAAACGCTCCGCGTCACGCGCACGCGGCACCGGGGTCTGCGTCACACCCGCACAGAGAGGCCACACGCGCTTTCTATTGGAGCGCGTGTGTTTGAAGTGAGCGCGGGAAGCTGAGCGGGACCGGGGGAGGGGCGGGGTTTGTGCGAGGGGCGGGGCTATTGTTCCACAGCGGGAAGACGCAGCAGTACGTAGACGTGCACACGCACTATGATTTCTCCTCTGTTCAGTGAGCGCGCTCCACTCTGTGTGAACTTCTGGGTCATTTTAACGTCCTCAAGTCGCTCATGATGAGACCAACTCACTGGATTTGGTGCTTCAATCCCTCTGATTATATCTTTAATTGAAAGATAAAGGAAAGAGACACTGTAAAGCGCTGCTAATCTGCGCACACAAAGAGAATGTGGAGAAGTGTGATCTTTCTGATCGAATTGACGCACAAACCGACTCTGCAACGTCTGCGCTCCATTCGTGATATTTTGTATCTTATAACTGAGGCCATGTGCAAATTTTAAGAGATTGTGATACTTAATTCTGAATGTGGCTGTGAAAACACCAGGGTCGTTTTATTATATACTTTAGTAAAGTAACATTGTCGTGCGTTAGTCCAGCTGAGATCTAACAGAAGTGCGCGCTTTACTGTGGAGTGCGTGGCTCTTAAAAGAGCCGTTGTCGAGTATCGAAGCTCGGGCAGCTTTACTTGGCCTTCTCGGTCTTCTTGGGCAGCAGCACAGCCTGGATGTTGGGCAGCACGCCTCCCTGAGCGATGGTCACTCCTCCCAGCAGTTTGTTGAGCTCCTCGTCGTTACGCACGGCCAGCTGCAGGTGGCGGGGGATGATACGGGTCTTTTTGTTGTCCCGAGCCGCGTTTCCCGCCAGCTCCAGGATCTCAGCGGTCAGGTACTCCAGCACGGCCGCCAGGTACACGGGAGCTCCGGCGCCAACGCGCTCTGCGTAGTTGCCTTTGCGGAGCAGCCTGTGCACACGGCCCACTGGGAACTGCAGTCCGGCCCTGGAGGAGCGGGACTTGGCCTTAGCGCGGGCCTTTCCTCCGGTTTTGCCTCTTCCGCTCATGGTTACGCTTCGTTTAGGGACGAGAAAACGAGTGTCTGGAGCCTTAACGCGGCGCTTTTTATGTGCGGGAGGAAGTGCGCGTCAGTGCCGCACCAATCAGCGGCCGCGCTCACGCAAGGGGAGGAGCTCTTGTAATATATAACACATACAGTATAATACAATATAAACACACGGAGACATTCGAGCTCATACCACAGATGTGATAATCTAGTGATTAGTCATATACACTATAGCTTTGGTCTACAGTTTTTCTTTAAGGTTAGAAAAAGAACTGGTCGAGTTCTGAAGTGCCTCTGTCAGATTCTTGAGAATGAAAAATGAGTCAGGAGCGAAGAGCCTTTGGAAACACACGGGGAATCAGTCTTTTTCTTTTGTTTTTTTTCTAGGAAGGAATTTGGCTGCTGGTGACTCATTTAAAAATAACAAAAGATTAAAGAGAAAATAACTTTATTATTGTTGAGATTCTGTGCGTTTAAGTAAGGTTTCTTTAATTATCGCTACATGCATCAGACTTCTACCCTTACTCAGCACATGGAGATAGCAACCCCCGCTATTACAGTTTTTTCCAATTGTTTACACACTGAAATTTAAATTTTCAGATGGTTAACAAATCTTAACACTCAAGAAGCAAAACACCTGTCCAGAGTAGCAAAACAGTCAGCACAAATTCAGCTTCAAACTTTTTGCAAAACACTGCACACACTGATTTTCAAAACTTAAAACACATTTTCACACTTTAGACACAGATAAAGATTGTGAGGTGACTTCCTTCTCATTACAAAGTTCTGGCTTGCCAGTGACTACACTAATGAACAAAGTGGCCAATTACATCCACCAGGTGTGGAAACACATAAGTGCTTAATTGAAAATGCAGCACTCAGGTAAAGTATAAATGCTCAGGCAGCAGATGAGCTCACCCACTTTATCTACAAAAATGGAAAGAGCTAGAGGAAGAAGAGTGAGAATGAGAGGAGGTCAAAGAGGAGGAGAAGAAAGAGGAAGAGGAAGAGGCAGAGGTCAAGTGAGAGTAAGAGCACCAGAACCAGAACAAAGAAGAGGACCAAATATAAATGCAGATGTCCGGGCAACACTCATCGACCACGTTATAAACCATGGACTTACAATGAGGGAAGCAGGACTTAGAGTCCAGCCAAATCTAAGCAGACATACAGTGGCATCAGTCATTAGAACATTTCGTCAAGAAAACAGATAAACTAACTCACTGTACATTGAAACTGCAGTTTCATCACTTTTACTATCCTTTCCTAGAACATTTTACAGTAAACTACATGTGATTTTTGTCTACATACAGTACAATCTAATGATTTTGTCTAATGTAGGATTGCGGGTCTAGGGCACCGAGGTGGAAGGGGCCGTTTATTCACTGAGGCACAAGAGATGGCCATTGTGAACATGGTTTTGGCCAACAACTGCATCAGGCTCCGAGAGATACAAGCCAGTATAATCAATAATGACACAGTTTTCAATAACATTCATGCAGTGTCTCTGTCAACATTAGCTCGGATCTTAAAAAAAAAACAAGTACACATGAAACAGTTGTATAAAGTACCATTTAACCGAAATTCTGAGAGGGTGAAACACCTGCGTAATGTGTATGTGGAGGTACGTATTTTACAGTAAAACTTACTATGGTGTGGCATTGTACTCTGTGTGTGTTTGTGTGCACACAACCTTTTTACATGTAAAATTACTGTGTTTTTTACAGTGTTTCAGAGAGTCTTGCAAATTGATGCAGAGGCTATCCAACATGAATATATATACCGTATGTGGATGAGGCAGGACTTAACCTCTCAAAGACAAGAAGAAGAGGGAGAAATGTAATTGGACACAGGGCAATCACCAATGTCCCTGGGCAGATAGGGGTAACATCACCCTCTGCGCTGCAATTACCCAAAATGGAGTCCTCCACCGCCATGCTAATCTGGGACCCTATAACACCAATCTAATACTGGCATTTCTTGACAGAATCCACGAGATCACAGATTTAAACCAAGAGGACCAGATGCGGTACATTGTCGTTTGGGACAATGTTTCATTTCACCGATCTGCTCTGGTCCAAAATTGGTTCCAAGACCACCCTAATTTTGCTGTCCTATACCTTCCACCATACTCCCCCTTCCTAATTTTGCTGTCCTATACCTTCCACCATACTCCCCTTCCTAATTTTGCTGTCCTATACCTTCCACCATACTCCCCCTTCCTAATTTTGCTGTCCTATACCTTCCACCATACTCCCCCTTCCTCAACCCAATTGAGGAGTTTTTTTCTGCTTGGCGGTGGAAGGTATACGACCTTCAGCCATATGACTGTGTACCCCTTATTGAGGCCATGGACCAGGCCTGTGACCTTATTGAAGCAGCCTCTGTGCAAGGATAGATTCGCCACACAAGGTGTTTCTTCCAACGGTGCCTTGCTAATGAAGACATAGCCTGTGACGTAGACGAAATCTTGTGGCCTGATCCAGCTAGACGTAGAGATGCTTAGAGTATTATTGTATTGTATTGTGTTGTTGTATTGTTGCTTTAGTTTTTCTTCATCACTGTAAGTGTACAGGATGTACTTTTTATTTGTCGACAGATTTTTATTTACAGTATCTACAATTTATAGTTGTAAGAACTACAATTTAGTCTTTGCCCCTATTGATTGACATGTAACTGAACATATGGTAAAGTACATAAAATACTTTTCAGCCTGCAGCAGTTGTGTGCATTGCTTCATTGTACATTTTCTCTGTATATCTTATAGTAATCATGAAGAAGGTTCGTCAAAATATTTTGTGATCTAAATTATCCTAATGCTCTCAAATATTTTTGAAAAAGATTCATATAATGTAAAAGGGTTTTTACAGATGTATTTTGAATTTATTGTGTTAGTGTGTATAAGATGTAGACGGTGTAGAATCACTGAAATAATGTGTTTGTGTTATGAGAACATTATAAGGTTTTTATCAACTTGTTTATAGTTTTGACTGAAATATTCCATTTTGCTGAGTGTTCTGTTGTGTTCTGCTAATTGGGTGTGTAGTTTGGTTAATTGTGTGAGGAGTTTAGAAAAAAAGAGCCCTGTTTTCAAAATTGTGTGTAAACAATTGGAAAAAACTGTAAACATTTTCCTTCAAAGATATTAATTACAACCTTGTCTAAATCTTTGATTATCGATCTTTCCCTATCCTGTTTCTTCAATGACTACAACCTTGTGTAAATCTTGATAGAAGACATTACTCTATTCTGTTACTTTCCTTGGTCGTAGAGAATAGCTACCCTAAATATCAAAACATTTCCCCTTCATAACCCTGCACCACTCAGGCTTAATTCTTCAATATAAACTACCCCTTAATAAATCTCTATAAGATATATTCAAATAGCGCTTACCTTCAGGTGGACACCGGTACCTTTACCTCCTAAAATGTGTGCCTATTTTACAAATTTTTTGAGCAATGCTTGAAATTGTCTTTATCGTGATTTTGCACCACGGATTTATTTATCTTATTTATATAATGTTTCCACCATTCATACAATCATCATTGCATACATGAAAAGACAGACAAGCGTATAAGACATATGCCAGCTTGAAGATTAACTGACGTTCGATTTACCAGCTATTAGAACAGTCTGGTTTTCTTTTTTCACATGTCAGCTTGAAGATTAACCGACCTTCTTATTGATAGACAAAATCAGACAAACAACAGTTCATTCACTTAGAAGGGGAGAGATTCACTCACAGAGAGAAAGACAAGAAGAAACGAGTGCATATAACATATGATTACTCGCACTCCCACAAGCCGTATCAGTCTATCAGGCAATTAATCATTCATACTCACATATCCGTGTAAAACAATTTCAAGCAGATGAATTTTTTACAGGAGATATTGTAGAGAAATCGGGTGAGGGAAGTTGGTCTCAGTGCACCTCATAATGTGAGGTTGCAGAGGACTTCGAAGGCACCCGATTTATACCCTCAGATCACATGTTCATGACACATTTCCATTGAAAACCAGTTTAAGCTGCATTGTGCTTCTAACCCATAGGTACAGCACGTGTGTTACATAAGGAAACTTCACAACAATAGTTCCGTATTTTCATAGGGGCCTCTCGCTGACCTTAATGGTTCCTTAAATCATACAGGTCACCTATCTCCAACCTGAGACATGCACACCATATCCTGTTTCACATCCTTTCTGACTTATGGCTGTTGCAGACAAAACAATAGTATCAGGCATGCAATCATGAGTTATTGCAGGGTCCCTCCAATGCATGGATTCCCCGTTTGTCCATGCCTGGCCAACTTTTCCACCTCATTTTTCAATTATATATATATATATATATATATATATATATATATATATATATATATATATATATATATATATATATATATATATATATATATATATATATATATATATATATATATATATATATAGGCCTGCTCCTGGCTGCACAGGAGCAGGCCTTGAGCACCCGAGCAATAGAGGCCCAGATCTACCACACCAGACAAGACCCAAGGTGTAGGTTGTGCAAAGAAGTGCCTGAGACAGTCCAGCACATAACTGCAGGGTGTAAGATGCTGGCAGGGAAAGCGTACATGGAGCGACATAACCAAGTAGCGGGCATAGTGTACAGAAACATCTGTGCAGAGTACGGGCTGGAGACCCCAGGATCAAGGTGGGAAACACCTCCAAAGGTTGTGGAGAATGAGCGGGCCAAGATCCTGTGGGACTTCCAAATACAGACTGACAGAATGGTGATGGCGAACCAACCAGACATCGTGGTTCTGGATAAGCGGGAGAACCAAGCCGTGGTGGTGGACATTGCAATACCGAGCGATGGCAATGTCAGGAAAAAGGAACACGAGAAACTAGAGAAATACCAGGGGCTCAAGGAAGAGCTGGAGAGAGCCTGGAAGGTGAAAGCATCGGTGGTGCCTGTGGTGATCGGAGCACTCGGGGCCGTGACCCCCAAACTAGAGGAGTGGTTGCAGCAGATCCCAGGAAGGACAACAGACATCTCAGTCCAGAAAAGTGCAGTACTGGGAACAGCAAAGATACTGCGCAGAACTCTCAAGCTCCCAGGCCTCTGGTAGAGGACCCGAGCTGATGAGGGTGAGAGAGACCAACCACCGTGGAAGGTGAGAAATACGTTTTTTTTAAAAATATATATATATATACATATATATATATATATATATATATATATATATATATATATATATATATATATATATATATATATAATAAAGTTATTTTGTATAAGGCTGTATGTGTTTAAAACACCAACGTGTATCTGCATAGACATATGTGTATCATGTTAAATGTGCTCATATCGCTGTATTTGAGTCACGTGGTGCATCTGAGTGCGCTGAGTCTCTGCGCCATAATGGATCAGGTCTATGGATCAGGTCTATGGAGGGGCCTGAAATGTTCACAAAATCTGACGTCATTACGTTGCTTCTGCCCATTAGTTTGTATTGCAGCCCCTGAAAAACGTCGTAGTGCGCAGGGTGGGGGCGACTCAAATCAACTGATTCTTTAGAAACATTATCATTAGAGTTGGGCGGTATCCAAATTTTGATACCGTTAAACCGTCTCCACATTTTCCCGGGGTATACGGTATTACCGTTGCTAAGGCTAAAAAAAAAAAAAAAAACACACTTCGTAGCACTAAGGTGGAGTCCGCTGGCCAAATGGCAGCTTGCACTTATACCGTTTAGAAACAGAAAAGCAAGCATTACATAGGCCTAATGATACTGAAAACATAACAAAACATGTAAAAAATTAGTAACTTTTATTAACAAATGTTTAAAAAGTGCAAATACAGCAGTCAACCGACAGAACGAAATAACAAATTGTCTATGGGCTAAAGCTAGCTAACAAGACATAACCGAAAATGTGCATATGAGAACGCAGCGGAAATGCTTGTTTGTATATTTTTAAAATATATTAACATGAATCAAATAAATTAAAAGTACAACTATACAACATTTCGAACCGTTTTTGTACGTCAGAAAAAGCCACTCCTTATTGAAAATAAAATGATTAAGCTATTGAATGTTTTTCGCCAGAAAAACCAGCATGTTCACGTTTTCCGGCTTGAGTAGGGCACGTTGTGGGTTGACAACTTTGCCCGCGGTGCTGAAGACCCGTTCCGATGGAGAGATTGTGGCACAAACGCACAGGTATTTTCGGGCAACCCGCGACATTAAAGGAAAGCGCCCGACTCCATTGGATTTCCACCAAAAAGGGGGTCTTCATCTCCCGGAATAACAGGCTCGCGACAATATCCTCTACATTGCCGACCGGATCTGCCTGGCTCTCCCTTGTCATTTGGTCGAAATCCGAAATGCTGCCAAACTGCAGACGTTGTTTTTCATTGGGACCAACTCAGCGCGGCCTGTCATGTTGTCTTGTCCTTCTCCTTCTCCTTTCGGAGCGGTAATGTCACGTGACTACGCAACATCCAGGAACTTAAGAGCAACATTACACTATAACATAGTAATATTCGTTTTAAACTGTAATAGTATTAAATTAACAAACACAACCACACATACATAAGTGTTGAAAAAACACTCTTTATTTAGGCATTAAATCAATTATAGTTAATATTATATTAGGGCAAGATTTTTTTTAATGACGGTAATGAATCTGATACCGTGGCTATTTTTAGATACCGCGGGATACCTTATTACCGTATTACCGCCCAACCCTAATTATCATAATTCTGACCAATGAGGATTCAGCTGCTCTGTCCCGCCTCAGCCCAACAGGCTAATGCTACTGATACAGGCTAATGCTAATGCTACAAGCTAATGAATGGAGAACTACAGAGCTGTGCGCTATGGCCGCTAGCTACTTTCACCTAGACCGAAACAGGAGAGCGGGAGGAGAGACCTAAAGCGTGGGACACACTGACACAGACCGGGTCCCGGGGCACTCGCCGCTGGGACCGCGGCATCCACTGCGGGCGTCGCTGCCAGGACCGGAGAACTTGCTGCCACCGGCGGGGCATCAGGGCTTATTCCAGAGGGCTTAAGTCCACCTGCTGCTCTGGTAACTTTTTTTTTTTTTTTTTCAGGAGCACAGGTGCCCTTAAGTTCAAACTTTTAGGAGCACAGAAAAAAAAATGGGGGCACAAGTAGGTTTTCGTGATTATTACAGTGCAGAACTTACGCACACCAACACTGAATAAATGTAATAATAAAAAAAAGAAAAGAATTATGACTGTACTTTTCCTGCGTGATCGCAATGTTTTTATAAATATATCGTCATTTTATCTGATTAATATTTAGACTTAAAGTAAACTGTACTGTACTTGAACAATCTGTGGCCCTTTTTGGACCTTCACCCACAGTTTGAGAACCTCTTCTTTAAGAAAACTTCCACTGCACTTTACAGAAATGTGTTTCAGAGTGTAAAAAGTGGGTAGGATTTTTAAACCTGTATTTTCAAATTCCTAACTGGAGTTACATTCTCTTACTGGTTTTACAGTGGTGTTTAGCCTCTGCACATTTACCAAACCAAACGCACATTGTGACAAACAGATTTATTTGGCATTTTCTTAGGCAAACTTCAGCCCACATATCACCTGCTCAGTGCCGTAGCTCTGCTCTGTACGGACACGGACATAAAATTAATATTGGCGTATTTCATGTGAGGCGAATGGACAGGTGGGATGTTTAACCTGCCCTGTGATATATGATCGCACTCAGTATTCAGACCTTGAATCCGTGACGAGACCGAGTCCGAGACGAGACCAAGACAAAGCTCTCGCTTTAGCGGAGAAGGAAGTCCAGTGGCATGGGGGTGTATGAGTGGCGGGACAGGTGTGGGTCCTGCTGCGGTGCCGCTCCTCCTTTAAGGAGGGCGTGGGTGTGTTTTGAAGCAGAGTTTGTTCTATGAGTGATATCGGCGCACACGCGGAGCTTGTGTGCTGGGGTAATGCGCGGTCAGAGGTGTAGTGCCTGAGCACGGTTCGGTTGCGCTCGCGCATGTGCCGTGCTTTAGGGGCATCCAGGCTTGGGCAGGTTCCACAGTCCTAGTGTGACTTTGCTCCTAATGTTTGATACATTTAGAACTTTAACTTGTCACGTTAGGTCTGCGCGCAGCTCTCCTTATTGTGGCTGCAGAAGCGCTCACACTGGTGCGACTGTTTTGATTTCCTCGTTCACACACTGAAATATTTACAAGCCGAATGGTAGGCTGTGGTAACGTTCAAGCAATGAAAAAAAAAAAAAACAACTTTTCTGGCACATTTCTTCTCCCACCCCAGTTTAGGGGTGGAACTGCACCAATGATCCTCCCGTTGTCCTTCTTGCCAGTTGATTGACAGAACAGGGGCACTTAAGGGGCCAATCCGATTAAGGGTGGGGCCAGTGCCCCTGTGGCCCCGGCCCTAGATCCGCCTGTGCAATGTATTATACAGTATTTTTAAACTGTTCACATATTTCTTTGGTCATCAAAAACATTCAGGAAAATGGCACATTCCCGAGAAGTTACAGCAAAATTGTTTTTAAAACTGAATTCACTGTACGTCAGTCACTGTCCACCAGTACAATGTTTTAGTCAAACCAGTGATGATAAATTTATGTTTTTATATAGTATATGCTTATTATTTATAAAGCGCTTTTCTTACAATAAATGCAACACGTTTACAGAAGATAAATTATGTTTAGAAATGCTAAAAGAGTCTGTGGAAAGCTCATCATTTGATTGGATGTACGTAGACATTATAATTAAGACCACCCAGATTTGAGGTGTAGTTAGGAAATATATTTCTAATGGAGGTTGGGTTTTTTAAATAAGATTTGATACAGTTTATTGTTTACCATGGGGCAACATGATAAATATATACTCACGAGAAAATGTATGCATTTTTGCAATACACAGCACAAAACTTTAAAATGTCACATTTAGATCGTGCACTTGACTTCTGCTCCCTGTCCCGTCTCCATGGACAGAGATGAGCCAAGTAATGCTCTACACTGGAACACACAGCAGTTAAAGATGTCCACATGTCCAAGTATGAGCAGAGCTGCAAACTCCTCCATGAGCTGCAGCAGCAGAGAGTGAATGATTGTGAGAGGAGCTCTTTAGTTCTGTGTGTGGCTCTTAAAAGAGCCGTTGGTGCGTGTTGTAAGGAGCAGTTTACTTGGAGCTGGTGTATTTGGTGACGGCCTTGGTGCCTTCGGACACGGCGTGCTTGGCCAGCTCTCCGGGCAGCAGGAGGCGCACGGCGGTCTGGATCTCCCTGGAGGTGATGGTGGAGCGCTTGTTGTAGTGCGCCAGGCGGGAGGCCTCTCCGCCGATGCGCTCGAAGATGTCGTTGACGAAAGAGTTCATGATGCTCATGGCCTTGGAGGAGATGCCGGTGTCGGGGTGCACCTGCTTGAGCACCTTGTACACGTAGATGGCGTAGCTCTCCTTCCTGGTCTTTCTCTTCTTCTTGCCGCCTTTGCCGGCGGTCTTGGTCACGGCTTTCTTGGAGCCCTTCTTGGGCGCGGACTTGGCGGGTTCAGGCATGTTCGTGAGCGGGATCAGCGGACACTGAGGGGACAGGAGCGCAGCCGCTGCTTTTATCCGCCTCCCGCTAAGCTCCCATTGGTGGAGCGAGTGCGCGCGCGATGTGCAGGGGCATTATGGGAGGGGCTGTGCGGCTTTTACTCATTTTAAGAGGGAAACCAACTAAACAAAGTCCCCTTCCCCCATTTCACCTCAGTCTAGAGTCCCTCTTTCCTCTTCACTGTGCAGCACAAACGGGACTGTATTTCTTCTCTGGTCTGAGTCACTTTTGGCGCGTCACAACAAAGTGGATTTGCACCAGGCTCAGCTGAACATGTGTTCAGATCACACAGTGAAGGAAGAACACTGTGACTGACGGCTTTAGTTCAGTAATACTGACTCCTGCAGTAAACTGGACTGTGTCATGTGTTCTGCTCCAGGGCCACATCAGAGTCTGTGTCTGCGCACTTGGAAAACTTTCACTCGGACTTCCATTAGATTCTAGTGTAGAAACGGTTTCATTTTGGATACCCTGTTTGTAAAGCCTCATGTAGCGATTACTGACTAGAGAAGCAGAAATATAAGTTATATTCATGACAAGAGCGGCGTTTTCTGTTTCTCTCATTAATATTGTGGCGTTTGAAGCCTAAATTGTGTGATCAATGCACCTCGATTATACAGAAGTAACTGTACTGTGAATACGAGGAACGAGTAACTTAGTATTAGGTAGACTTTTTTCTGTGTTGTCGCAGTTACTTCCCAACACTGATATTACACCAGAGAAAAGGCTAAACCAGCTTTCAAAGAATCAATACGTGCGTTTTTCAGCTGGATAATTCACTCTTATAACCAGTTTTCTAGGATAGAAAAACAGTTCATTTAGGGTATTTTACGCACGACGAGGAATTACTCGAAACCGAGCGAACTTCTGTAGACTTTTTAAAGCTCAGATTGTAACGAAATGTCGTTTCATTGTATTTATGGTAATACATGGGGCGCACAGAAGTTAAGCTCTTTACAGGAGTGTGTGGTTCTGAAAAGCACCATTGTTTTCTCCAAGCAATAAGCGTGTTTTTTCACCTGCGTAACTCAAAATCTGCCTTTTTTCTAAGGATAAACATGCTCCACTTGTTAAGAGTTTAAGAATAAACGAGTTATAAGCAACGACGATTAGAGCTCCGATTAATCCTTTTCTTTCCGTTCTAGATTTTATTATGACTGGTAATAAAGAGATCAGAAGCTCTTTCTCGGAGTGTGTGGCCCTGAAAAGGGCCGTTGTGTGTTGAGCAGGAGCAGAGTTTAACCTCCAAAGCCGTAGAGAGTGCGGCCCTGCCTCTTGAGCGCGTACACCACGTCCATGGCGGTCACAGTCTTCCTCTTGGCGTGCTCGGTGTAGGTGACGGCGTCACGAATGACGTTCTCCAGGAAAACCTTGAGCACACCGCGGGTCTCCTCGTAGATGAGACCGGAGATACGCTTGACACCACCGCGGCGAGCCAGACGGCGGATAGCGGGCTTGGTGATGCCCTGGATGTTGTCACGGAGAACTTTACGGTGACGCTTGGCGCCTCCTTTCCCCAGACCTTTGCCTCCCTTTCCTCTGCCAGACATGTTGAACCGTGAGTGAGTCGGATCAAGATGAGAGGAGACTCCGAGCACACAGAGTTTATTCACTGGTAGAGGACGTGACAGAAAACAGAGGCTCTCTAGCGCCACCGAGTGGACAGTGTGTGCAGCGAAAAAGCAAATGAAAGATGAGCTCAACTCCCACTTTCCCTGTCTGTATTTATTGATTTATTTACTTGGGACACTGCATATTAATGAACATCTACAACACTGCAGTGTAAATATGCCAGATTATAGCAAAAATGCTAATTTCCATCTGTAGTCCTTAAGAAGATGACACCAGAGAAGAATAATAATTTACAATTGTACACTAAAAGTGTCCACAAGTCTGGTTTTCCTTTAGCCACTGCTTCAAGAGTGATTTGAAAGTGGCCAATGTTGGAATGTCTCTTAAAATGGGAGACTTCCAGAATTTAGTGCCTCTGACTGAGAGCAGTTTGTCTGCGACATTGTGTTTTGTGTCCCAAATGGAGCGATGCGTTTAGGGCCCAGGGGAGTGTGTGTGATTTTGGATTTGGTGGTTGTTTGTGTTGTTTGTGTTAATCGTGTTGTTCGTCCAGCACATTCCCTGTAGGTTGTAGCTCGGGTTTGTGTAGATGTGCTGCGTGAATAAAGCGGCTCTTTAGTGAGAGTGGGGGCTCTGAAAAGAGCCGTTGCTGTAGTAGAAGTTTGTTGGGGGCCTTTACTTCTTCTTGGGGGCCGCCGCTTTCTTGGCTTTGGGCTTGGCGGCTTTCTTCGGGGCCGCTTTCTTTGCCGCGGGGGCCTTCTTGGGGCTCTTGGGTTTCTTGGGGCTCTTGGGCTTCTTGGGGCTCTTGGGCTTCTTGGGGCTCTTGGGCTTCTTGGGGCTCTTGGGCTTCTTGGGGCTCTTGGCGGCGGGTTTGGTCTTGGGCTTGGCCGCCTTCTTGGGGGACTTTTTGGCCGCCTTCTTGGGGGTGGCGCTCTTCTTGGCCGCTGCCTTGGGTTTCTTGGTGGTGGCGGGTTTCTTGGCGGTGGCGGGCTTCTTGGCTTTAGGAGCGGCTTTCTTGGCGGGCTTCTTCACCTTCTTCTCCTCCGTGTTCTTGCTCATCTTGTACGAGCCCTTTTTCTGGACCAGAGTGCCTTTCTCCAGCAGCTTCTTGACGGCGAGCCTGACCCGGGCCTTGTTCTTTTCCGCATCGTATCCCGCGGCGGACAGAGCCTTCTTGAGCGCGGGCAGGGACACACCGCTGCGCTCCTTGGAGGCGGACACGGCTTTAACGATGAGCTCGCCGACGCTGGGGCCGCTCCTCTTGGCTTTGGGGGCCTTCTTTTTGGCGGCTTTGGCCGGAGCCGCGGCGGGAGCTTCTTCTGCCATTGTTCAGAGTCACTAACACAGTGAGAGAGTGGAGTGTGCGGGAGCACGCGCGCACTTAAACACCCCGTGAGAACCGTACGGACTCAACACTGTGTCAGGCTGTTGCGCGCAACAGGGGCACGCGCCTGCGCGCTCTGTGCACGAGGAAGAGTGCACGTGCGCACACACACACACACACGCACACTTAGCCTACTACTGTTCATTATCTTTTCAAATAAAAGGTGCTTTTAACAGACCAGTGCTGTTTACACATAGACACTGTTATACTATATATATATATATATATATATATATATATATATATATATATATATATATATATATATATATATATATGTGTGTGTGTGTGTATGTTAAATAATAGCTAGGGGCAAATATACATGTGCATATGAATGTGTTTAGTACAGCCTAATTTCCACAAGTGTATAACCTAATCTATACATGTGGACTTTACCCGCAGCCTTTGACCCCAAATGAAAACATTATTTACACCAGAACAGTTACACTTCACACACTTACAAATACAGGACATTATCAAAAACTGTAAGTCAGTTTTATTGATCAAACTTTTGAATGTTTGTTTCACAAATCCACAGAACTCGAGCAGAGGAAAAAGCTGTCACATATTTGTATTCCCACATCTGCATTTCGTAGATTCAGTGTGACTGACTCCATCCTGCATGTTCAGTGAGGACAAAGGGCTCATAATTCTTTTCTCACGCAGCATTAGGAGAAATCGCTCTCCAAGGTGCTGAAATGTTTACTGGCCATTTGGAAAAAATGACATAAGAAAGACCCACTCGTTAATGCAGGGTTAATGTAGCTGTTATATTCCGCATTGACCTTCTTCCAAATTATGATTCATGGCGAAGCCTGTATGGGTCAAGAGATGATGTCAGAAGAGTCTTGGGCTGTGGAAAAAAGAACTGATCTGTTCCTTAGTGGTACATTTTGCAGGTCATTTGGAGGAAGAGTGGCGGCACGGCTGCTGAGTGGCTACTAGTCATGCCTCAGGGTCAATCACCCTGGTCTTTGCATGTTCTCCCCTTGTCTGGATGACTTTCTAAGACCGTCACCAGTTCCAAATAAACTGCTCCTCACAACATGCACAGTTTGCTGCCCAATACTCATAGCACCTGACCCCCCCTATGAACCCCTCTGCAGGTGGGGAGCCCACAGGAGGGTGGACAACATGGTCCTTGATGTTAGTTCATAGGGGTGCGGGCATGTTTTGGGTTGATGGGGGAAACCGGAGTACCCGGAGGAAACCCATCCAGACACGGGGAGGAACATGCAAACTCCACACAGAAAGGCCCGGGCGACCCGGGGATCGAACCCGCAACCTTCTTGCTGTGAGGCCTGAGTGTTGCCACTCAGCCACCGTGCCGCCTTGTCCGGAAATTACACACACAAAACAGTGTTGTGAGAATGACAGTGTTAAACTGAGATGACTACGTCTCAGTCCTGCGGAGAATACAACCTGCTACTGACTGAGCATTAACACCAGGAATCAAAGACACAACTCAACTTAAGTTTTTATGTGCACGGGGAGACAAGTGGCGCTTCTGACAGCTCGTCCCACTGGGTGCCCAACTTCGGAGCCTTCCTCAGTCTCTTCCAAAAATCCAGTTGTCTCTCCGCACATTTTATTAAGTTCAGCATGAGCAGCTCCCTACCACGCAGGGCAGGGCGTACCCATTTAAACAGTGTAATACAGTTTCTGCACATAAGCAAAACAATAGATAAACTTCGTGAGACTGACCTTGTGTCTGTCCGATACCGCGGGAGGGGATGCGATACAGCGGCAGCTGTCTCCACCTCCCCCTCCGCGGCCTGCTGGCCGAAACTTTCCATGAGCTTACTCACGTGAAATATTGTACAAGATTATTCTTCAGCACAAAAAAGGTGGTTTCTTGTACTACATAATACTAAACTGCATGTATTTACAATTTGATACAAACTTCTTTACAAAAGCTTTCACAGGAGATTTCTAAGGTTCACTGTGTACATGTAATATGCTGGGCTTATGACTATAAGTGAGAAGAGTCACTGATTGGTCAGAAATGTTAAATTTTCATTTAGTTGTGTAACAATTCTGCCCAATAATTTTTCACACATAGATTAGAAAGCCAAAAGCCTGTTTTATACAAGAGGCGAGTTAAACACGAGTTAAATTATAAAATTAATCCTCATGAATGCAACTTTCCTAATAGTTTCCACAGTTGCGGGACATGAGGATGTCAGAATCAGAATCAGAATCAGAATTACTTTTATTCATCCCCGAGGGGAAATTTTCTTTGTTACAGATGCAACCGACCAAGAGCATGTACATCGAACAAGTTACAAAATAAGCTAAATACAATAAGATAAAAGATAAAATAGCTCTCTCTGGGAAATTATTTACATCATTGACCTATTTGTGACTATATACATGTGTGAGCAGGGAATAGGATGAAAAGGATTGAGTAGTATGTGAGTTAAAGTGAGTTAAAGTGCAGCGTTCAACAGTTTGATGGCGACAGGCAGGAAAGATTTCCTGTGTCTCTCAGTGGAGCAGCGCGGCAGCCGCAGTCTATGGCTGAAAGAGCTCCTCTGATTGGCCAGCACCTTGTGGAGGGGGTGGGAGGGAGAGTCCAGAATAGTCCAGATTTTGTCCAGTATTCTCCTGTCCAACACCACCGCCAGAGAGTCCAGCTCCTCCCCCACAACATGTCCAGCCTTCCTAATGATCTTCTCGAGTCTATTAGTGTCCCTCAGGCGCAGACTGCTGCCCCAGCAGACTACAGCGTACATGATGGCACTGGCCACCATAGACTCGTAGAACATCCTGAGCATTGTCCTGCAGATGTCAAAGGACCTCAGCCTCCTCAGGAAATAGAGGCAGCTCTGGCCCTTCTTGTAAACCGCGTCCACGTTCCTGCTCCAGTCCAGTTTATTGTCCAAGTACACCCCCAGGTACTTGTACTCCTCCACCACGTCCACACTGACCCCCCGGATGGAGATGGGGGTCACAGCAGCTTTGGTCCTCCTAAGGTCCACCACCAGTTCCTTTGTCTTCATCACGTTGAGCTGGAGGTGGTTCTCCTCACTCCAAGTGACAAAGTTGTCCACTACAGTCCTGTACTCCTCCTCGTCACCACCGCTGATGCATCCCACCACTGCAGAAGAGTCGTCAGAAAACTTCTGAAGGTGGCAAGACTGGCTGCAGTAGTTGAAGTCCGTGGTGTAGAGGGTGAAGAGGAAGGGAGACAGGACTGTCCCCTGTGGAGCCCCGGTGTTGCTGACCACTCTGTCCGACACACAGCTCTGCAAACGCACATACTGTGGTCTTCCAGTGAGGTAATCCACAATCCAGGACACCAAGGAGGCATCCACCTGCATCACTGCCATCTTCTCAGCCAGCAGAGCCGGCCTGATGGTGTTGAACGCACTGGAGAATTCAAAAAACATGATCCTCACAGTGGCAGCCGGCTTGTCCAGGTGGGAGTAGACTCTGTGGAGTAGGGTCAGGATGGCGTCATCTACTCCAAGGTGGGGCTGGTAGGCAAACTGGAGAGGGTCTTGCAGATGTTGGACCATAGGCCTCAGCTGCTGCAGGACGAGTCGTTCCAGAGTCTTCATGATGTGGGAGGTCAGTGCCACGGGCCTGTAGTCCTTAGGGTCGCTGGGGCGCGGCGTCTTCGGGACAGGGACGAGGCACGATGTCTTCCATAGCAGGGGGACTCTCTGAAGACTCAGGCTCAGGCTGAAGATCTGGTGCAGAACACCACTGAGCTGGGGAGCACAGCCCTTCAGGACTCTGGGGCTCACTCCATCAGGTCCTGGTGCTTTCCCGGCCTTCAGTCTCTGCAGTTGACCCCTCACCTGCTCCTCAGTGACAGTCAGTGTGGAGGTGTCAGGAGGGGGAGGGGGGGTGTCGTCTGAGGTGTGAGCTGGGTCTTCCACAGGAGACGGGGGAGGGAGGGGTAGGGGCTGACTGCTGCTGGCTGGAGCTGGACAGTTCCTGCAGTGTCAAAGCGATTGAAGAAGATGTTGAACTCATTAGCTGTGTTCACGTCTCCCTCAACGCTTCCCCCTCGGGTCGGCTTGTGTCCCGTGATGGTCCTCATGCCGCTCCACACTTCCCTCATGTTGTTCTGCTGAAGTTTCCACTCCAGCTTCCTTCCATGTCTCTGTCTGGCCTGGCTCAGCTGCACCTTCAGTTTCTTCTGAGCAGCCCGGGCCTCCTCCTTGTTTCCCGAGCTGCAGGCCTTCCTCTTCCCAATGAGTGTGGCTTTAATGTCCTCGGTTATCCATGGCTTGTTGTTTGGATAACAGCTCACAGTCTTTGTTGGGACAACTGAGTCCACACAGAAGTTTATGTAGCTGGTGATGCAGTCAGTCAGCCCGTCGAGGTCTTCTCCATGGCGCTCAGTGAGTGCAGCCCAGTCTGTCACCTCAAAGCAGCTCTGTAACACCTCCAGAGACTCATCTGTCCACCTCCTCACAGACCGGGGGGAGGGGGGAAGGCGCTTCACCAGAGGTGTGTAAGATGTCCTGAGGAGCACCAGGATGTGGTCTGAACGGCCAAGTGGGGGCAGGGGGGCCGCTAGGTATGCGCCACGAACATTAGCATAGAGATGAGGAGCTGTGGAGAAACTTGACTCAGTCCCAATCCTTTTTTACTGTTCTAATGTTTTCTGTTTTCTCACTTTTCATTTGCAGTGACGCTCAGCTCTGATGCCCATAACTGTACTGTACCTAACCTGTGTGAAAGGTCTTTTTATGTCTGTGACTGCAAACAGATTTACCCCAGGGATTCTGAAGTGAAATATTGAACTTCATCACAATATTCTAATTTTGTAGGCTCTCATGGTGAAGTCTATTTCTTCATAAGTGCTTACGTGTACTTGAATGTGTTCCATGTGCGACCAGCAAAGGCACAAAGGCTTCAATAAATGTATTAATTATTTACACCTCATGTTACATTACAATGTTCGACATGCTTTTACTACTGCGACTACAGGTTTGTTGGCCGTGTCCTATTACAGCACACGTGTAAAAGCGGCTCTTTCTCTTGTGTGTGGCTCTTAAAAGAGCCGTTGTTGTTGCGGGTCAGAGCAGACGCTTTAAGCCCTCTCTCCGCGGATGCGGCGGGCCAGCTGGATGTCTTTGGGCATGATGGTGACCCTCTTGGCGTGGATGGCGCACAAGTTGGTGTCCTCGAACAGTCCCACCAGGTAGGCCTCGCTGGACTCCTGCAGAGCCATGACGGCGGAGCTCTGGAAGCGCAGGTCGGTCTTGAAGTCCTGGGCGATCTCCCTGACCAGGCGCTGGAAGGGCAGCTTGCGGATGAGCAGCTCGGTGGACTTCTGGTAACGGCGGATCTCCCTGAGAGCCACGGTACCGGGCCTGTAGCGGTGAGGCTTCTTAACGCCTCCGGTGGCCGGGGCGCTCTTACGCGCGGCCTTCGTGGCCAGCTGCTTCCTGGGGGCTTTGCCTCCGGTGGATTTACGGGCGGTCTGCTTGGTTCGAGCCATGTTTACAGAATCCTGTCTGCGAACACACAAGAGGAAGTGCACAAGAGCGGCAAACGAGCTGCTTTTAAACGCTCCGCGTCACGCGCACGGGGCACCGGGGTCTGCGTCACACCCGCCCAGAGAGGCCACACGCGCTTTCTATTGGAGCGCGTGTGTTTGAAGTAAGCGCGGGAAGCTGAGCGGGACCAGGGCGAGGGGCGGGGCTATTGTTCCACAGCGGGAAGACGCAGCAGGACGTAGACGTGTACGTGCACACGCACACGCACTATGATTTCTCCTCTGTTCAGTGAGCGCGCTCCACTCTGTGTGAACTTCTGGGTCATTTTAACGTCCTCAGGTCGCTCATGATGAAATCAACTCACTGGATTTTGGTGCTTCAATCCCTCTGATTATATCTTTAATTGAAAGATAAAGGAAACAGACACTGTAAAGCGCTGATAATCTGCGCACACAAAGAGAATGTGGAGAAGTGTGATCTTTCTGATCGAGTTGTCGCACAAACCGACTCTGCAACGCCGGCGCTCCATTCGTGATATTTTGTATCTTATAACTGAGGCCATGTGCAAATTTTAAGAGATTGTGATATTTAATTCTGAATGGGGCTGTGAAAACACCAGGGTCGTTTTATTATATACTTTAGTAAAGTAACATTGTCGTGCGTTAGTCCAGCTGAGTTGAGCTTTAACAGAAGTGCGCGCTTTATTGTGGAGTGCGTGGCTCTTAAAAGAGCCGTTGTCGAGTATCGAGTCTCGGGCAGCTTTACTTGGCCTTCTCGGTCTTCTTGGGCAGCAGCACAGCCTGGATGTTGGGCAGTACGCCTCCCTGAGCGATGGTCACTCCTCCCAGCAGTTTGTTGAGCTCCTCGTCGTTACGCACGGCCAGCTGCAGGTGGCGGGGGATGATACGGGTCTTTTTGTTGTCCCGAGCCGCGTTTCCCGCCAGCTCCAGGATCTCAGCGGTCAGGTACTCCAGCACGGCCGCCAGGTACACAGGAGCTCCGGCGCCAACGCGCTCTGCGTAGTTGCCTTTGCGGAGCAGCCTGTGCACACGGCCCACTGGGAACTGCAGTCCGGCCCTGGATGAGCGGGACTTGGCCTTAGCGCGGGCCTTTCCTCCGGTTTTGCCTCTTCCGCTCATGGTTACGCTTCGTTTGGGGACTAGAAAACGAGTGTCTGGAGCCTTAACGCGGCGCTTTTTATGTGCGGGAGGAAGTGCGCGTCAGTGCCGCACCAATCAGCGGCCGCGCTTACTCAAGGGGAGGAAAAAAAAGAAAAGATCAAACAAATTACCGGTGAGACAAAGTAAAATAAAGTAAAGCAAAACTAATAAATTAAACTGATATACACAAGCTTTCCTACTGTAATTCTTGGAAACTTCAGTTGATTGGTACTGGAGAGGTTAAGGTCTAACTGTGGATTAAGTCTGTGAAAAAACTGGTTCTTGATAAGGCTTAATATTTTATCCACACGAAACTCCCATATATGACTTTCTGTATTATTTTATGGTGCATTGGTGAAATCCCCTCCAATAATCTAAAATGCATCTTTATACTTTGTTATTACTTAACTCCTTTAGTTTTATGCATAGTTGGTCAAGCAGTATTTTTGCAAGAGTTGCATTATTATGACTGTATAAACCGCAAATTATAAACATTGATGTATTCATTTTGAGACTTCATCGTATCCATATACCGTTATCTGACCAGAAAGATTCCATTACAGCTGCTTTGGTTTTTTGAAAAGTTTGGTGACCCCTGCTGACTGATGTGTGTTATGACTAAAACACTGATCAAACCATTGGGACTTCCATATTTTTTACAGTCGCTTTCAAAAGAATGAGTTTCCTGCAATAAACACATTTGTGCACTTCTCCTCCTACATAACAAAAAAGTTTGTTTTTCTTTTGACACGATCCTAAAGGCCCTTAATATTTATCCATCCATCCATCTTCTCCCGCTTAATCTAACTGGGTCGCGGGGTCAGTTTGCTGCCCAATCCTCATAGCACCTGACCCCCCCCCCATGAACCCCTCTGTGAGTGGTGAGCCCACAGGAGGGTTATATTTAATGAAATAATTTTGAGTGAATTAAACAAGGTACTAATCATTAAGTCTTGAAGGAAACAAGTAAAAAATAGTACTAATAATGTAATAAGGCAAATACATTTATCTGTGAATGAAATGAATGTCTCAAGTGACCAAAAATGTTTTAATTCTTTATTAATTGATCATCAGAGGCAGCGAATTATAACTCGAGATGTAAAAGCCGAAAAAGTAAACTATTATTATTTTTATTTTATGTATATTTTTCTCTTCTTCTTTCTTTGTGTTTCTTGTATTTGGAGTTTGCATGTATGTACATATGATTTTGTGTACTATGCTCGAAATAAACCATAAATAAAAAATAAAAAGAATTTGAATTAAATAAAAAAAAAAACAGAAAAAAACTACAGAACCAAATGAGTTTTATTTACAAGACAAAATGTGTTACTAAAAGCTAAAATAATCACACAATATTTTAATTTCCTTTACAATAGTATTAGCGAATTAAAAACCAAACCATGAAATGTTGGCGTGTGCACAAATTTACAGTGAATGGAACATTGACATTTAATTTCAACAAATAATGGCATTATTTATTGACTAATTTAATTGTAAGTTAAAAAATACCCTAGTTTAATCTTTCATTCAGTTTGATTACTTTTTATAAGTGAAGAAACGATTACCCTTCAAAATGATGCGCGTTTTCTGTGATCGATTGCTTAGTCTGTCGTCATCTTTCACCGACTGCTCATGCCTGGTTTACCAAAACAGTGCGTCATATTTGCGCGACCGCACTCACGCTGCTGGTTGATGACAGGTCACAGAATAGAGCCAAAAAAGTACAGAATAAGACATTTTTCACGCCAAAAATCATGTCTACTGCTATGAATTTCAGCACAAAAAGCTTCAAACCTCGACCGCCTGATAAAGGGTCGTTTCCTTTAGATCATTTTGGTAAGATTATACTTATTTGTTTGTTTAAGAATCGAAATGGAAGAGGACAAACCGTAGTGACATTATTATCCAGTCGCCCCGTGTTTGATATAGTATTATAGTATTAATTCTGCAGAGCTTTGTCTTCTTTATTACTGTGCAAACGTTTTAGGCAGTTGTGAAAATATGCTGTAAACAAAGAGTGCTTTCAAAAATATAAATAATGATTGATTGTTTTTGTCGATTTACAAAATGCAAAGTGAATGAACAAAAGAAAAAGCCAAAGTTATTAAGAACTCTCTTCAGCTAAAACTTTTGCACCTTACTGTAGTTACTCCCAATTCCACCCTTTTTTGTCTCTACGACCTCTTAAGTGTTTTCTCTTCACCTTTATATCATGCTTCTTTGGTAATTATAAAGTCTATTGCCAATAATATCACATAATGTTCTTGGTTTAACAACAGTCATATCAAAAAGTATCGTAAAGAAACATAAGGATGAAAAATGTACTTGAAAGAACAATTTCATATTCAAATACTATTAAAATATAGTAACATTTCACCATCAAAATCTGAAATGATCCATGTACATCTTCTTAAGTGCTTGTGTACTGTACCCCTGGTTGTGAAACGTCAAATTAAATTCTAAATCGGCCCCCAACCAGGTCAAAATCAGCTATAAAGTATACTGTATTTTTTGGACTATAAATCGCGCTGATCCAGCCAAAAAAATGCATAATGAAGAAGAAAAAAACATGTGTAAGTCACACTGGACTGTAAATTATTGTATAAAATCAGAGACCAAGAACTAACATTTCATCTTCAAAGGCAAATTATAGAAGTTATAGTAATAAAAACAACCCAATAGAGAAAAATCAGTGCATTATTTGTTCATTCATTTTTTAATGTAGACCCAAAGATAAGAAAATGAAAAAATAAAAATAAAAAAATCTTTATTATTTGTCTTTAAAACCAAAATGAAAAAAAACTGATAATGATTTTTTTAAAATTCATATATTTGGTCTATGGACTGTCAGTGTGAAAATTGTAATATATAAGTCACAGGACCACCCAAACCCTCAAAAAAAGTGTGACTTTTAGTCCAAAAAATACAGTAAATATATTAAGATGGTTTGAGACAAATAAATTCAACCTTAAGATAAACAAAATCCAAGATTAAATGTAACAGTGCAACCAAAGACTCTTCATCGTTCTCTTTAAAAATCAGCATACAGCGTGGCCTGCTTTGTTAATGGTTTGACGTTTATTGAAACACATAACGTTTCATGTTGTGTGTTCATTATTCCAGCGGTAAATCCATCCTGCAAAGCTTGTATTTGTATGTAACGCATGTGTCATTTCCTTCAGGTGAATGCAAAGCGTTTAAGGAGAAGTTCATGAAGTGCCTGAGCCAAAACAACTTTGACAACTCCTTGTGCAGACTACAGTCCAAAGAGTATCTGGAGTGCAGGATGGAGCAGTAAGAGTTACAGTTCATATATTTGTGTCTGACTTGTATTAGGACATGTGACATGACAGTATTTGTTTTCCAGTCAGCTGATGACAAAGGAGCCTCTAGAGAAACTTGGATTTAAAGACCTCATGGATCCTCCTTCTAATCCAACCGAAAATCCCAAGTCCTAGCTGCATCATATTGTAATTCTGACAGATAATTCGATATAAGAACTTAAAAAAATTCAATGGAAGATCTACCAGTAGTATGTGTAAATATTTTTAAGACAAAACAGGCTGTTGCGGTGTAAAAATGTTTTTTTTGTAAGATAATAGATATTTTATGTTAAAACATTTTGAGATGAAATGATTGTTTGTTGTTTTTGAATACAATAGAACAGGAGTCACCAATCTTTTCGAAACTAAGAGTTACTTCTTGGGTTCTGAGTCATACGAAGGGCACCAGTTTGATACGCTCTTCTGAAATAATGAATAATGTATGTTAGGGCTGGGCGGTATACCGTTTGAACCGGTATACCGGTAATTTTTATTTTTATGATATGAATTTTTTATTTACCGCCATACCGTGTGTGCGCGCATATGTCGGCAACACAGAGCGGCGGAACGTCGCACAGCGGTAGATTGAGCGGGGGCTGTTTTTCAGTGTTACACCAAACAAGCCAACAAGCCAGGTAAGGATAGCGAGTTGAGTAGAAAGTAAAATCTGCATCTTCTCCCCAATCTCTGCGTAACGTTGGCACTGCAGCACAAAACACTACACAGACGTCCCTGGTAGGCGCGTTTGCTGAAAGGGACCGTCTGTGTAGTGTTAGGCGCGTTTGCTAAAGGGACCGTCTGTGTAGTGTTAGGCGCGTTTGGTAAAGGGACCGTCTGTGTAGTGTTAGGCGCGTTTGCTAAAGGGACCGTCTGTGTAGTGTTTTGTGACACGGGCGAGAGCGGGGAGCCGCGCACTCCGTCTAAAGGGACCGTCTATGACAAGAAAAGCAAACGTTGGAATGATATTACCAACTCTATCACACTCCACTTAGCCAAAGACAAAAATACCGTTAAATACCGTGATACCGTGATAATTTAAAAAAATACCGTGATAACAATTTTTGGTCATACCGCCCAGCTCTAATGTATGTATGCATGTACAGTTGTGCTCATAAGTTTACATACCCTGGCAGAATTGATGATTTCTTGGTCCAGACGTTGCACATGGGACGTACTTGGATATTCCAACATGATAATGATCCAAAACACAAAGGCAAGTGGACCTGTCATTGGCTCCAGCAGAATAAAGTGAAGGTTCTGGAGTGTTCGTCTCTTCTGACCTCAGTATCACTGAGCCTCTGGGCAGATTCAAGCTGCAGTTCAGAAACGAGCCCAAGAATTTACAGGAACTGGAACCTTTTGCCCAGAAGAATGAGCAGATTTACCAATTTACCAACAGAGAAAATAAAGAGCCTCATCCACAACTATCACAAAAGACTCCAGGCTGTCATTGGGTCATTTGTGTAGTTTGTGTTTCATTATGATTTAAAAAGAGGAAACACAGTTGTTTGATATTAAACGGCTTCACCCAAGCACTAACCATGAGTGAAAGAAAAGTTTTTGGGTTATCATTCATATTCTCTGAAAGATGGACAAGAAATCATAAATTCTGTCAGGGTCTGTAAACTTATGAGCACAACTGTATGTATGTATAATGAGCATATTTTTAAGATATTGTACTTTTTAAATCTATATAAATACAAGGGTGATTAAAAAAACAAACAAACAGAATATAATACAATTTTAGATGCAGCTCACTAGTGAGTGGTGTTATTTTTAGAACTGGCCTGCGGGCACCTCATGTAGTCTTTGGGGGTGAACTGGTGACCCCTGCAATAAAAAATAGTGATACTACAATTTTGCATCCATCCATCCATCTTCTCCCACTTAATCCAGCTGGGTTGCGGGGGCAGTTTGCTGCCCAATCCTCATAGCACCTGACCCCCCCCATGAACCCGTCTGAGTGGTGAGCTCACAGGACAATTTTCCAACTCAGTTTTATTTCTAAGGCATAGACTTTATAGTCAATACCCAATCCGATACCACGATAATGAAAAACACTATTTAGAGAGTAGAATGTCCACTTCAACATTACATTCTAGTACTTTTTTCACTATTATCATGTGGCCTTATGTCTGTGTAATCCCGCAGTCGTTCATGTAGGTTTCATAGTTTATTAAGTTTATCTTTACATTTTCATTATGTTAATTATAACACATAGTTTATTTTACTTACACTTGTTCTTTTCTTTTTTCTTTTTGGTTTAAGTCACCAGACGGAGGACAGGACCAACAACCCCGAACCAAGAGGGGGCACTATTTTAGTTAGTTTTGTTAATTTAAACTAACTTAATATTACTTTACTATCACATATTATTTGCTGTAGTATAATTATTTGCTTTAATTTAGTAGTTAGTAGTTTAGTTCTAGTGTTCAGTTAGTTGGCTCCCAGATATTTAAGGAGACCTGTCCCTGGTCTGGTGTTTTTTTGTTTTGTTTTTGTGTTCAGTTGACTTTAAGTTACCCCACTTTGGGCCCAGTTTTCTGTTGATGGTTCGCCTTTGTTAAATTGTATATTTTTTGGACTTTATTAAATTTAAACGTCTTTTTATGTCTTTTTCTTCTCTGTTTGGACCATGGCACTGCTCAAATGAGTGTTTTGATACCAGTTTTTTTTATCGATTTGCATCTGATTTTCGGCACTTTTGACTGTACACAAATAGAAGCCCCATTTCACAGAACTTTATTGTACAGTGAATAGCAATTTCACAGAGAAGTTGGGTCATATAATATTAAACCGGAGTTGGAAAGTTCTTATAAAACACAGAAATTACAGTCAAACTAAAAACACTAAAAGTAACTCAATGGGACATGTTAGTAAATTAAATGGTGCGTGGGTAATATACTATTTACAGTAGAAGTAAAACAGTCTTACACATAGGAGGCGCTATTTAAAATCGGATAAGCTTATACTTTTACAACACTTCACATGGTTTTAAATTATTCTGAGCATTCACACTTGCACATACATACAAACTCTTAAAAACATGGTTGAAAGTTGAAGTTGATTGTTTCATTGCGTTTGAGTCCAGCGCAGAATTCTGACCAACTCAATTTTAAACTCTAGGGATTCTAGGATTTCTGACGCCACGTGAACGCAACCTACTGGTCACAACACTCATAAAATAATACAGAGAGTCATATATGGGAGGTTCGTGTGGATAAAATATTAAGAAACGATTTAAATATAAGCTAACGGGAGGAGTTTGAACTGGAGCGTGACCGGTGACGTCTGCGGCCGGGCGAGCGAGACCTTCGGCGAATTGGAGAGCGTCGCCGTGGTGACCGAGACCTATATAGTAGCAAGTAAACACAATATTAGTATTCACTTCTTTGGGGTAATTCGTGTAATAAGAGATTGGTCGTGTATGTACTGTACCTGCGCCTCATTCGGGGAGGGGTGCGTCTCCACATGGGGGGAGGAGGGGGCAGCCTGCGAGGAGGGGGGGATAGTCTGCGAGGGGGAGGGCGGACGATGGGGGTCAGGACTGCGGTGACCGTGATCTCCTGACCGTCAATCTGACCTGCAAACAGAGTCATTATACTGCAAGTCATGTACTGCACCGGTGGGTCATTTAAGGCACAACAGAAGCGTAACCGCACTAAACTGTAGTATCTAGACTTGATCGTCACTATCCTGGGAAACAAGGAGGAGCAGCAGTGGTGGTCGGCTCCTCGTACTCCTGTGTGGGACTGAAAATTTAAGAGGTCATTTGTCCCCACGGCCATCAGGCTCTATAACCTGTCATATAACCTCTGTAGAACCAGCACTTTATGCAGACTAGGGATGGACATTCAATTCAGTTTTCAAACATTTTATATTAAAATGATCATTTCTATTATTACTAATCAGCATAAATAAACTCAACTTTACAACATATAAACCATAATCACTATAGAGCCACATCAGCCCGTTTGAGATTAGAATGTGTTTAATGCAGCTTTATGCACATTTGTTTATGTCTTACAGAAACAAAACTTAAGACCACATGTCTCATTTGCATAAACAGTAAGCAAAAAAAAGCAGCTCTTTCCTTGTGCTGATGTGTTCAGCTTCTGTTGGACTAAAGAACAGGACGCAGTAGAATATGAGTGTTCTTTCTGTGACAGAGGATGTGAAGAGGCTGGTGAGTCTGTTCTGTGCGTATGTCGTGTTGGAGATACTGTGTATACATGCGAAACCGGGACACTCAAAAAAAATAAAATAAAAATCATACTGATGTGCAGGTAAACGCACTCTGAGGGATATAGTGATCTCCAAGGAGCCAGAGCCGAGACGTGGGACTGTGGGGCCACAGCTCCAGTGTTTGTGCTGTGAGACGCAGCCTTGACTCCTTACACTACGTTACACACAGACACCTACATTCAGTTTGTCGATTAAAATGAACGTGATCGATGAAATTCTTAATGATCAATTATCGATTAGTCGATTAATCCTGCCCATCCTTAACGCAGACGGACTTTGCATATCTTGCACAAAATGTTAATGACTACTTATTGCCTTTTATTCATTTTAACTGTTTTTAGTGCGGGATGAAATGTGTGAGAGCTACATGGAGACCTGAATTTCCCCTTCTGAGGATCATAAACTACCTACCTACCAAATCCATATGCTCTGATAAAGCTACAACTACTCAGTACAACAAACTCAAACAGATATATAAGTCAAGTATATGAATAATATCTTTTTTCAGCTAATGCCAGTATCCAGTGTTTGACTCCTGTTGTGACCAGTGTTTAATCCTATGAGAAGGAAGGCCAACTCATTTAAGTATAGTTATAGTAAAGTTCAAAAATTAAGTTTCCACTTTCACACACACACACAAAAAAGTCAATATCCCTAATTCCACACAGGTCAGCATGAATAAAGCACACTGAGCATTCATATATCCATGAAGACATACAAATCTTCATGAACGGGTGATGCAAAAGTTACATTAGAGCCCCTTTTAATTCATCAGCGAGTACATAAGAATAAATACTCATGTGTAGTCACCTCCATCCATGTGTTTGAGGGCCTTCTCTGCCTCCTCGGGCGTCTCAAACTCCACATAGGCGTAGCCCTTGGACAGGTGAGGGTGCAGGCGGTTCATGGGCATCTCGATGTGTTTGATTTTACCGTAGGTGGAGAAGATCTCTTGGATGTGCTCCTGATAAACACAACAAGGACAAATGCTTCATGCAGGCCGACTGTTCATGTGTGAATAAGTACGCAGCGTTACCTTGACTACGTTCCTGGTCAGTCTGCCCAGAGACAGCTTGGTGGGTTTGGGAGTGGGGCTCCTCCGTCGCCTTTCCCTCTCGTCTTTCTTTGCAGATTTGGACCTGTGGTTACAGCGATAAATACATTTGTCTGAGAAGTTGTTTGAGTGGACACTGTAATGAAATGATGTGAATTATTTAGAGTCTTTTCGTCAGGGGAACAGTGGTAAGTGAAAGAAGATGAAAGAAGAAGTACAATTTGTCCTTCCCCGTTACCGATATATTGTAAAAACAGCTCTTAGGGTGAAGTAGCAGCACTTGGGACGTACTTGGAGCGCGAGCGTCGTCTGTTGTTGTGGCGCTGTCGGCTGGTGCTGGGGGAGGACGATGAAGAGGAGGAGGAAGAGGAGCGCGACGAGGATGAGCCCGAGTGACTGGAGCCGGAGGAGCTGGAGCCGCTGGAGGAGCCTGAACTGGAGCCAGAGCTGCTGCTGGAGCTGGAGCTGGACGGGGACAATGAGAGTGTGGTCAGTAAAACATTCTAGACACATTAGGGCTGTAGATGATTCGAGAAATTCTTGGTCGACTAAAGACGTGTCCTGAAGATCGATTAGTAGACAAAAAAGAGGGTGTGGCAAAGCTCCATACTATAAACTACTGTACACTGTAAACGTATCTGACCCAACCTGTGCTCACAAGATAGAAATCTGTGCATCAGTGTTCTCTTACTGGGTTTAAGGATGTTCATAAATGGTTTATTAGATGTCTACTGTTAAGCAAAGTCATCACAACCTCTCGATTCTCACATCACATCTGGGTTTATGTAACTAGTTTGCTCGCTGTAATCCTGTTAACCTATAATTTAAAAAAAAGACAGATGTTTACTCAAATGTTATTTTTATTTTGGTGTAGCGCATCAGTTACAATGTAACAGAAGAAGCTGTAAGGCAGAAACTGCCCTTGATTAACCTGTTAACACCCGCACTCGGCACAAGTGTTCAAATATGTACCAGATGTTCCAAACTGTAATAAGATGTAATGTATAATAAATAAACCATCTTCTGAAATTTAGGCATGTTTTCTTAAGATAAATAACTAAAACAAGCCAAAAAATTTCGCTCCATATGTCTCGTGTGCCTCCGCCTGTGAGTGTGCGTAAAAGGAGGAGAGAGAGAGTCTCCATACACAGAGCGCATGGAGCTAGCCTATCACTACTGCACCTCTGCCCCACATGGGGCCCACCGCTGAAATCGTCTTTTCATAGGCTACTCAGATCTGTCAATCATTTCCTGAAAGAACCAATGACTGAAGAGGTTTTGCCGTGGAACTGTCCCTCGGTCATGCGTAATACGCCGCTAACTGGACGCACTCGTTTTGTTCCCCAAGCTGTAGCGCGGCGCCCCGTAGCCGGACCGAAGCCTGGATACGCTTGTTTTGTAGCTAAGAGTGTGGAGAAAACAAACATAGCCCACACCGCTAACAGGACCTAAGCGTTTAGCTATGCTAAGGACCAAGAGCGAGAGTAGTAGAGAGATGCGTCGCTCATCCATTCAGACAAACTCGGACTTTTTGGATTATTTCTCCACATGGAATTATTTTATGAAAAAAACAAGAGCTCCGCCAGTGGGGCAAAATACGCCCGTACTTTGAATTAATTAATTGTTGGTGCAGTTTGGAAGTTTGACATTCCTAGGTGAGACGGTTGTCGAGTTAGAGCGCGGACAAGAAATTGTCCACAGACAGACGGACAGACAGACGGACGGATAATCAATAGGGAAATCTGGCTCTTGCAGTAGGAGTATGAGTATGACATCATCACATTCTAGAATCGGAATTCCACCAATCAGATTGCAGCAACAGAACTTAAAGACACTACAAAGCTTTAATGTGTCAAAGCTCACAGAAGCAGAGAATGTGGATTGTTCTCGCTTTCAGCAGCAGAACATTTTTGCCTCTTCATGAAGACAGACAGACAGACAGACAGACAGACAGACGGACGGACGGACGGACAGCGCCATAGCATAATACGCCCCGTCTTACAACGGGCGTATAACAACTGGATATTCTTTTTCTGTGGACTGTTACGGACTAATTGAGCACAGCTATTCCTGGATTGGACCCGTTTCGGACCGACAGAACCGGCTCAAAGGTAAGAAATGGCTGTAGTGCAGAAGGAATGCTGCCTTTGACAATATGAAATGCGCATTGCAAGCAAGGATCACTTATCAGACGCAGTTTGCTGAAGCTTGATAAATAATGTTTGTTGCATGTAAAATATCGATACTGACGCCTCCGTATCGATACGTGTATCGCCAAGAGGCCCACGACGATGTATCCCCGTATCGATTTTTTGAACACACCCCTACTATTTACAGTCGTGGCCATAAGTTTTGAGAATGACACAATATTAATTTTGGTACCAGAATGTCCTCTGAGAGCAACGTCTCCCGACCATCCAAGAGCAGTTTGGTGATGAACAAAGCCTTTTCAGCAGGATGAAGCACCTCCCCATAAAGCAAACGTAATAACTAAATGGCTCGGGGAACAAAACATAAAGATTTTAGGTCCATGGCCACGAAACTCCCCAGATCCTAATCCCATTGAGAACTTGTGGTCAATCCTCAAGAGGCGGGTGGACAAACAAAACCCCACAAATTCTGACAAACTCAAAGCTGAAATTCTGCAAGAATGGACGGCCTCAGTCAGGATTTGGTCCAGAAGTTGATTGATGCCAGGGAGAACTGCAGAGGTCTCGAAAAAAAGAAGGTCAACACTGCAAATATTGACTTGTTGCATGAACTCAGTGTAATTGTCAATAAAAGCGTTTGATACTTATGAAATGCTTGCAACTGTATTTCAGTAAACCATAAAAACATCTGATACAACACCGAAAAACAATGAAGCAGCCAAACCCGTGAAAATCTAATATTTGTGTCATTCTCAAAACTTTTGGCCACGACTGTAATCAGAAGTGCATGATGAAATGGTGTATTTATACGTAAATAAACAAAAATGTGATAAAATTAGTCTCATATCAGTTCTTAAAATCTAAATATTTTTAGATTTTTAGTCACCGTCCACCAATTAACGACGAACATAACAAGACAGAAGCAACTACTTTTCCATCAGTAACACACTTAAATGTAAATAATGAGAAGCCTTCACTTCAGTCGGTGTGTGAATCAGTTGGAGTCTAAGCCTAAAATAATCATTAGTTGCAGCCCTAATATTATATATATGCTCAAAATGACATAATGAGCACAACCAGAGGCCAACTCACTTTATAATAATTAAATATTGATACGGACATGGGAACATTTGAGAAAGTTAAATATATAACTAGAATAAAGCCTAACAGACTGTGTGCTCCTCCCTCACCTGCTGCTGCCGCTGGACGCTCCTCTGCGAGTGCGATTCTTGTCTCGGCCTCTGTCCTTCTTGTCCCCTCCCTCTTTGGTGTTGCCCGACTTTTCTTTAGGTCGTGATTTGCTTTTGTCGTCCTCTTTTCGTTTTGTTGGAGAGGGCGCCCTGGAAATACAAACAGGACAAGGTATTTATAGTCTTTTAATCAATCTTTTAGTTGGTTGATGATGTCTTAGTCGGCCAAAATTTGTATTAGTTGATTAATGATTTTATTTCGATTATGAGGATTTGGATTTGGGACAACAGCAGGAAATGCAGTATGAAATAGCTGATAATTTGGGAGTTAATCTGCTTAAATTGTTGTTTTTGCATGAACTCCTGTGCAGTCGAAGTGTTGTGAGTGAAGTTTGGGTCAAATACGTGGTCAAAATCATAATAGTTTTGATCACTTATACCTCTTGGACAACTAATCAATCATCAGGACATGTTTCTTGACTACTGCGACAAAATAACATTTACACTAAGGTATAAGGACTAATAAATACAATTTTTAAAAAAAAGTATATTATCATGATTTTACTAATTGTGACACACAAGTTCCAAATATTACCTATAAATAGGTAGGGTGAAAGAAAAAAATGGATTCAGTGATATATCATGATACTTCATTGCACAATTCGCAAATTCAAAATGCATCTGAATCGATTTTTAAATATTTTTCTGAAAATAAAGATATAAGGGAAAAGAAAATATGTAAATGCAAATTTGTTTCGACAGCCCTAAAATGTAAATACATGTGCACTGTATTGAGAAACTCTGTATTACACCATCCCTTCATTTTGTTTTCTGTTTTTTGTGTTTTTTTTTTGTATAAGTGTTAGTATTATGTTTTGTTATGTTTACTTTGTTATTACAGAAAAATTTTTATATATATATATATATATATATATATATATATATATATATATATATATATATATATATATATATATATATATATATACACACACACATCCCTATTTATCCGGGACAGCCCCAGATTTGAGCCCCGTGCCCCTGTCCCAGCAGATTTATCCAAAACCATTGATTCCAGTTTTTGTTTTTTTTTGTTTTTTTTACAAGAAATGTTGCAGATTTTGACCAATCTGATCCCTGCCAACAGTAGAGAGGCATAAATTGACATCTGTTTAGGTAAAAAAACAGAAAAGCTGCTTAAAAATGACAAAAACACAAAGAAAACATGACTATACTGACTCACATGTTAGTCATGAATGGGCTGAGAGCAAAACAATTTTCCTTTATTACGAACTCGTTTCACAATTGTATTATTACCAACCACCACAAACCAGGGTGTCCCAGTCCAGTCTTGTCATCTTACCCATAAACGTTTTTATTTATTTATTTTTTTCATGTTTGCTGCTGATGTAACTCCAATATTAATTATCCAGTAAATTAGATTCTATAGCCTATAATATGTATAATAATTAAAAAGAGAGAAAACCAGAAAGAGAGAAAACCAGGCTGGTGTAAATAAAATGTACGTTCATTGACACATCGGGCTGCAGAATGACATGTGAGTACGATGGACGCTGTGGTGATACGAACGCTGCAACCTTATAGCACAAAAATAACGAATGCATTCATTTCATAAAGTACATATTTATCCTTTATCCATGCGTCGGGTTAGCAAATCGCAAAAACTGTGTCCAAAATAGCTTATTCCACTGTACTTACATTTTATTCACCGCCTTCAGCTGCAGTCCCACAGAGATGCCGTGCGTACGCGCATGTCCAGTTACGTAACGGAAAATCCTGCGTCCCTCTTTTTGAGCTGTACGGCACACATTTATTTCTTCGTTGTTAAAACACAATTTACTACCCATATTAATGCTGGTTGATGATCACTGCATAATTACAAAATAAATATTCTAAAGTGACACGGTAACAGTTTGTTTTACCGTAGTAATACATTTGATTTGGCCTTAAAAACTAAACTGTGGGAATATAGAAACGGTCGCACAGTGCTTGCTGATAACCCGGTTAGACGAGCTTTCAGCTGTTAAATCTTTTCATTGAATGCTTAATGATCTTGCCTTGAAGACACATGCCAGCATCCTTAAAGACACTAAAAACGCTGGAACGTTATTGTGCTGATTTATTCAATGTTTTTGTGGTTCATTTAAGGACATAAAGGAGCATTTGAGGCCAAGTGTCCTGCCTGGGAGCCTGCCAGTGGTTTTCAGATGATGCCTAACTCAGATAAACCTACTGAAGACGAAGAAGCCAGTAGGACCTCATGGACGACCACTCTTGTTTTGACCGTTTGCTGTGCTGCTATCGGAGGAACCTTCCAGTACGGCTACAATCTGTCAATCATCAACGCTCCCACCAGCTACATCCAGACTTTCATCAATGACACCTACATGGAACGGTGGGGTATGGCTCTGGATACCCCCCAGGTGATGTTGGTGTGGACTTTCATTGTATCCGCCTTCTCTCTGGGTGGGTTGTTTGGGGCCCTGCTCGCTGGACCTATGGCTGTCCAGTTTGGAAGGAAGAAATCGTTACTTCTCAACAACACCTTTATGGTAATCGCTGCTGTCCTCGTACTAACATGTCAAATGGCTGGATCCTTTGAGATGATCATGCTCGCCCGATTTCTTGTTGGGATGAATTCGGGTGTGAGCATGAACATCCAACCTATGTATTTTGGCGAGAGCGCCCCCGTGCATCTGAGAGGAGCTGTTGCGTTTTCCTCCGCCGTTTTCACCGCCTTCGGAATATTCCTAGGCCAGGTGGTTGGACTTACCGAGATTCTTGGCGCGAAAGAGGTTTGGCCTTACTTATTAGCTAGTAATGCCATACCCGCGGTAATTCAAGTTCTAACCTTACCCTGGTTCCCTGAAAGCCCTAAGTACCTCCTCATTGACAAAGGCGATCGGGAATCTTGTGAAAACGCGCTATGCAGACTCCGCGGTGGAAAACTCCCGACTTTGGAGATGGAAGAGATGATTCAAGAAAAGGAGCAGCTAAAATCGTCCGCGATCGACGCATATTCCAAAGCTAAAACGCCGTGGGCACTCATCAAGGATAAGGATCTTCGAACTCGACTCCGAATCGTCATAGCCGCGAGTAGCGCCATGATGCTATGCGGAAACGACTCCATCTACTTTTACGCTTACTACATTTTCCTAGCGGCCGGCATACCTCCGCAGAAAATCCAATACGCCTCAATCGGTACGGGCGCGTCTGAATTCCTCTCGTCGATCCTCACTAACTTTTTGATCGAACGTGCAGGACGACGCTACTTTCTGATCGGAGGGTATGGCCTGATGACTTGCTGGGGTGTTGTTTTCACCATTGCGCTGGTTCTTCAAAGCCGAGGAGTGGCGGGAATGTCGTATTTAAGCATGGTCTGTGTTTTCGCGTATATTTTAAGTTTCGGATTGGGGCCAGCTGGAGTTACGGGAATTTTACCGGCGGAAATTTTCGATCAATCAGCTCGACCGGCTGCGTACATGATCGCCGGTTCATTCATGTGGGCCAGCTTGTTTTTGGTCGGTATGCTGTTCCCGTTCATCGTTAACACCTTAGGAGAATATTGCTTCTTGCCTTTCATGCTTGTTTGCATCGTGTCTGCCATATTTTTAAGTTTGTTTCTACCGGAAACCAAAGGGAAGACGTTGGCAGAGATAACGTTGGAGTTTGATAAGAAGAATGCGGGAGAAAAGGGGCAGAACAAGCAAACAGAAGCGCAGTACCAACCGGCGAAGGCGAACTCTTTTGCAACATTGTCACATGAGGAAGACCCCGTGGTGAAGAGCAGAGAATGAGAAGTGAGTCAACAATTCAAACAGAGAAAGTCGTGTTATGTTACTATGCCAAGAGCTAAGGTCGTACTGTTCCCATAATTTGATCTGTTTTTGAAAGTATACTGGGGAAAAAGTTGCAAAGTACGCAGTGTAGCTTTCAATATAGGTATAGGTATATTTTTGCATTATATTTTTAAACAGGATTATTTATTTATTTATCTGAACGAGCATGTGCCGACTGATTGTAAAGTGTTTTTGAGATTCAATCATTATTATTATTATTTTTATTTTTTTTGTTTTACAGTGGGGCAAAAAGACGAGAAAGATGAGAAAGGCCTATCGTTTTCTTCATAGGTATACCTCAACTATGAGAAATTAAAAAAAAAAAAATCTAGAAAATCACATTGTCTCATTTTTAAAGTATTTATTTGCAAATTATGGTGGGAAATAAGTATTTGGTCACTAAAAAAGTTCATCTCAATACTTTGTTTTTTACCCTTTGTTGGTCAAACGTTTTCTGCAAGTCTTCATAAGGTTTTCACACACTGTTGTTGGTATTTTGGCCCATTCCTTCTGCACATCTCCTCTAGAGCAGTGATGTGTTAGGATTTTCATCTCCCTCCAAAGATTTTCCATGGGGTTTCGTTAAAAATCCTACAGTGTGATTTCCCCCCATTCTCCATTCTGTCTCTCATAGTTGAAGTGAACCCATGATGAAAATGACAGGCCTCTCTCATCTTTTTAAGTGGGAGAACTTGCACAATCGGTGTCTGACTAAATACTTTTTGCCCCACTGTATTTGTGTAATCTAGGATAATAATGAACTACCAGTAAACGTCCAGGAGCTATTATGTACAGGGTGACCAGATGTCCCTTTTTACCCGGGACTGTCCCAGTTTTGAGCCCTGTGTCCCCTGTCCCAGCAGATTTATCCAAAACCAGTGATTTGTCCCAGTTTTAGACAAGAAATATCCTAGATGTCCCTATTTTTGACCGATCTGATCCCTGCCAACAGTAAAGAGAGGCATAAATTATCACTTGTTTAGGTAAAATACAGAAAAGCTGCTTAAAAATGACCAAAGCATAAAGAAAATGTGATTATACTGACTCACATTAATGCTGAGTGCAGAACATAACATCACAATTTTATTATTACCACCACACCAGACTAGAAATCTAGTCGCCGTAATTATGTAACTTTCTGGTGGTAGTGCATGACCTGCATGATTTAGAAAGTTAAAACCACAGTTTGGAACATTCTCCATGGACATAGATGTTTGTCCAAGTTTTCAGAATTTATTTTAGGCTAAAAAGTTACATACTGTGGCTTTAACAATGTAAATATTTTTGATTAAAGGTCCTATATTATGCAGTATGGTAAGCTATGTTACCTCAGCAAAAAACACTGGAGTTGTGTTTTGTTTCATTATTATGTCATTATTACTTTACATCTCCTAAGCTCAAAATGGTCTGTTCCACCTTGTGATGTCACAAAGCGGTAGTTTTCAAGTTTTTAGCTACCTTTTACCTTTTGTTCAGTAGAGATGGACAATTCCAGGACTGAAATGATTCTAATGATTCGAGTGAAGGTGTGCGGAGTTTAAAAACACATTGAAGCGCTTCCTGTGTTACCACATGACATCACAAAGTGGAACAGAGTGTTTTCTGTTTGAGAAAAAAGGCTAAATATGCAGGGATTATCTGTTAAACATGTGTGAATGAAACAAAAAACACTTCCAGGTTTGTTTGTGATGAGGAAACAACATTAGAACATAGATCAGATTATAGCGTAATATGGGCCCTTTAAGAGTGGCCCGTGTCACATTGGTACCTCCTCGTAAAAGTACTACTACTACTACTACTACTACTAAAACTTGCCTGCCTTATCTGTATTGTAATATTTCAAAACCAGCCACCTGCTACTTTGCACTAAAACATTTGCACTGTTTCCTGTTTCTTTATGGACAAGTGACCTTTTTTGTGACTTTTTGTTGTTATAGTAATAATATTTAAAATGGTTATACTTAAACTACAATGTAAATCAATGAGATTGTGCGTTGACATGTGGCTGGAGCTAGTTTTCCGAGGATAAAAATGATGATATATGGTGCAATGTCTGATCGCTATGCCTAAAAGTGTCATTATAGATGATTATAACAAAAAAAACTACATTGAACACTTAAAAATGCCTTAAAACATGAAGGATATGTCAGCTGTGAAGTTTGACTGAAGTTGCACTGAGATTTCTTGCTCATTTTCTAGATTAGGGATGCAAAGATACCGATATTAGTACTCAAATATCAGCGCCAATACTGAAAAATTAGCTAGATCGGGTATTGGTTGAGCTGATATCCCGGTTGGACCTTTATCTGGATGTAATGAGACTATTTACAGGCTGATTTTGGCTTATAATGTCTCATAATGTTTCAACTTAAGTTCTTTAATAGGGATTTGAAGGATACATAACAGTTGCGCAACACAGTTGGATCTCTTGTGTAATAAGTTAATAGTTTTATTTTATTTTTTTAATAAAAGAAGTGCCGTTTCCAATCCTTAATCTGGTCAATATCAGAACTGAAAAAGTTGGATTGGTGCATCTCTATTCTAAGTGTGAAGTTCGCGCTATATTTATTTAACTTGTATTTTTAGAATGTTCCTGTTATCTGTTATTCAGTGTCATCGAGTACATTTTTCACCCTTTTTTTAACTTGATATCAGAACTGAAGAAGCTACTTGGACGAGTGGCAAAACACACTGATTTATCTTTTCAGACTCAAACCGTAACCTTTTATAAAACGCTTTCCATAGAAGAATTTGAATACACAATTACTATACTTATTGGGCGCGATGCTAAAATTCCACTAATTCCACTAACGTAAGGCTTATACACTATTTATTAAAATGTGAAAAAAGCTGCTACAGTCTGAAAACAAATATACCAGTAAGTCTACAACTAAGCCAAATATTTAATTTGAAGGTGACATCAAGTCAACAGTAGAAAACCAGTAAACAAAAAGCACTGATACAGACTTTGGGATCCTTAAAGGTCCAGTATTATGCCAAATTGACTCTTGTGAGCTTTAATCCATGTTAGAATGTTGTTACCTCATCAAAAACAGACCTGGAGTTGTGTTTTGTTTTGTTATGTCTCCAGTATGGCCACTAGAGGTCGCCATTCACTTGTGTGTTAGCTCTGACTCCCTTATTGTCTTGTCATGAGTCATCCATTTAAAATAAGATGATGATGACTCTTAAAGCGCCCATCTGTTGGCCATCTGTGAGTAGGTCTTTTAGTCTAGATGTTCTTTTAAGTGGTCACGATACTGCTGACTTGAATCCTACGCTGTCAGAGTACAAGTATTTGTATTACTACTGCTGTATATCTTCCAAAGCATCTTATGACAATCTTTAAAAGGGCATTGTGTACATTTCTGGTGGGGGTCCGTCATCGCTTTGCTTTGAATGCTCCACAGTATGTTATTAAACCGATTACAGCTGCATTTATAGCTCAAAAATACCAAGAAAAATGACATTCTGACCGTGAGCGGGGTCGCCTCTCCACAGATGTGACCTGTAACTTGGTCTGGTTTAGTCTCCATGAAGATAGAACGTTTTAATGTCATACTCTGAAACATTCCAGACAAAACAATAACCTCTCAGAGCAGAAGAGCATTTGACGAACCTTCTACCGGAAAAGTTATGCTTATATGACAGGTTTTAGTTAACATACAGTACTGTGCAAAAGTTTTAGGCAGGTGTGAAAAAAATGCTGTACAGTCGTGGCCAAAAGTTTTGAGAATGACGCAAATATTACATTTTCACAGGTTCTGCTGCTTCATTGTTTTTAGGTGTTTTCTCACATGTTTTTATGGTTTACTGAAATACAATTACAAGCATTTCATAAGTATCAAAAGCTTTTATTGACAATTACACTGAGTTCATGCAACAAGTCAATATTTGCAGTGTTGACTCTTCTTTTTCAAGACCTCTGCAGTTCTCCCTGTAGATGTCAATCAACTTCTGGTCCAAATCCTGACTGAGGCCGTCCATTCTTGCAGAATCAATGCTTTGAGTTTGTCAGAATTTGTGTTTTTGTTTTTTTTGTCCACCCGCCTCTTGACGATTGACCACAAGTTCTCAGTGGGATTAAGATCTGAGGAGTTTCCATAGACCTAAAATCTTTATGTTTTGTTCCCTGAGCCATTTAGTTATTACGTTTGCTTTATGGCGAGGTGCTCCATCCTGCTGGAAAAGGCTTTGTTCATCTCCAAACTGCTCTTGGATGGTTGGGAGACGTTGCTCTCAGAGGACATTCTGGTACCAAAATTAATATTTGTGTCATTCTCAAAACTTTTGGCCACGACTGCAAGTAAACCTAGAAGAACTGTTGCTCTTTTGAAGGCAAAGGTCACACCGAATATTGATTTGATTTAGATTTCTCTTTTGTTCATTCAATGCATTTTGTTGATGAATGAAAATAAATGATGAACACTTCCATTTCTGAAGGCATTCCTAGTTTACAGCATTTTGTCCACACCTGCCTAAAACTTTTGCACAGTAGAGTATAAAACATGTACGATTTTACTAACTGAAAGGTTTAAACTGGCAGACAAAACCCTTCCTTGCTCGTAAATTGTCTCTGCATTGATGGCAATTATTCAGTTTGAGACACCTTTACTTCCTGTATTTGTATTCTTTTCTTCAGTTTTTATTTTTTTTTCAATACTAAGTGCCACTTAAAGAGGGGTATTATGCGAAATTGAGTAAAATCGTGCAGAATTTGAGCTTTCTACGATGTTATAACACCAAAAACATGCAAAAAAACAAAAAAAGGATGCAACAAAAATCTCTCCCATGCTTCCATGTGTCAGTTCTCCATAAATATCCAAAAACATGATACAAAACTATGCACAGGAACTTGACAAACCTGATGTGAACAAACCTGAAAGGCAAATATAGCATTTTTTAAACAAAGGAAACATGGTGATCTAAAAATGTTATGTGTTAGCAGTTAAAACCCCGTAGAAGTGAAATAACCCCTCTTTAACTGATTTAAAACTAGCATAAATAATTACCAGAGGTCCTAACCCATCAAACTATGTCACAATAAAAACAAACAAACATAAAAACCTGTCATATGCGCTTTAAAAACTGAATGCATTTTGATGTTTTCACTGCTCAGGCTCAGGTGATGTATTTTTCTTCCTATAAATGAAACTATTTATTCACTGTAAGCAAAAAGAATAAAAGTCTTCGCACTCACACTTTTGTCCTTGTGATTTATTTAGTGCTGATGTCTTAATTACATTTAATCACATTATCCGGGATTGTTTCACTCTTCAGCTTTTTATAATCCAATTTCTCCCACCGACGCATCACAAGCAACAGCATTATGTGTTATTTATGGGTACGAGTGGGAGGGAAACTTAGGGTTTATAAGGGCAGGGAAAATAACACACGTCGCAGCGTTACAAGAAAATTTGTTTTTAAAAAAAGGGATTAAAAAATAATAAAGTAGAATAAAGTCCGTGTACTGTTCTTTTTCATTTCATTTAAGGACGAAAAACAATAAAGTGGGAAAACAGTTTGTTATTTCATTATTAGAGAACAGATTTCGACCTCTGTTTCCACTATTTGATCAAAAAATTCACAAGTCTTGGTGCCTGTTTTAATTTTGATATTTTATTCTCAGTGGTTTATTTAGGAGTTATGCTGCTTAGCTATTCAACTATTTTATTATAGTTCTCTGGAGTCAAATCAACTGAACAAAGCAGAGTTTATCGCTGCTTCCTGTTTCTCATCTTCTCCATCCATCCACTCCCGCTTAATCCGACTGGGTCGCGGGGGCAGCTTGCTGCCCAATCCTCATAGCACCTGACCCCCCTATGAACCCCTCTGCAGGTGGTGAGCCCACAGGAGGGTGGACGTCATGGTCCTTGATGTTAGTTCAGGTGCTGCATGTTTTGGGTTGACAGGGGAAACCGGAGCCCGGAGGAAACCCATCCAGACACGGGGAGAACATGCAAACTCCACACAGAAAGGCCTGGGCGACCCGGGGATTGAACCCGCAACCTTCTTGCTGTGAGACCTGAGTGTTGCCACTCAGCCACCATGCCACCACAATGACTTTCTAAAATGTGAAAATAAATACGTCGCTATAAAAGAAAAGGACGTGTTTTTCCACAAAATTGCAACGATTTTTCAGGTAAGTCCTTCTAGCAGCGCAAATAAAATATCCAAGTTAAAATAGCCACAGACTGTTTTTTAATTGGTGTTATGTGAAATAAACTTGAAATGAAATATTGGAAATAGAGGTTAAAATCTGTTTTTCTGTTTGACACTAAAACAGAATAATGAAATAAACGGTTCCCATTTTATTGTTTTTCATTCTAATCCCATTTATGCCAGTTGCTGTGTAGCACTGTTGATTTGTCCTAATTTTTTTCATGTGGCAAATTGAATTCCATCAAATTTGACACATTTAATAAAAGCTGTGTCTTACTTTTTAATTTAGTTTTTTTCATGTTTTTATGTGCAGATGCTGAGATATTAATTAAAATATTTGTGCCATTTAAATGGTCAAAATTTAATCTGTGAACATTTGTAGCATTTAGACTGCACAAATCTCTCAGTCCATATCAACATCACAAAATCAATTTTTAATTTGAATTCTAGAGTCAGTCTGAGTTAAGTTATTTCTGTTTTATTCATGACCATGACGTTAGTTTTGCTCAGTAGTTTCACTGATGCTCGTCGTTGTTTCCTTTAAGTTTTGGTCTTTCTTCCCTTAATCGTTGTGGATAAATTCTTCATGGACAGAATCTGTTCTTTGTCGACCCTGTTGGATGAAGATTTGGTGTTGGGGCAGATTTATGCTGCTCAAAAATACGTGACACTTTTCCACAGGAATTTGGCCACAGAAAAGCCTTGACCAGAAGTTGCACGACTCAACAACATTTATTCTAGGCTATTTATGCAGTATTAAAACGAAAGAAAGAAAAAACCACAACCACATTTGATTCGTTTTGTTTTCAGTATTTATTTATTGATTGTTTATTTGATAGGGAAGCCAAGTGTTTAGTATTTATTCAGTTTCGGCCACAAATTTTTATTTCTGTTTTGATTTCACCCCTAGTTTTTGTCGAGGCAACACGTCGTAACAGGTTTTGTTCGGAGCAGGGTGGTGGACGAAAGCGCAGACTGTTTTACATTTTAAAGGAGACGGTGTTTTCCATCGCGGAGCTCAGGCCCTTGTGGGGAGAAGTGCACCTCTTCATGGTGCTTCAAAGTGACACCGGTGTGAGAGGTGCTCGAGAGGGGCCAGCTGGAGACAGGGCTGAGGGGATTGAGAAGAATGTTTTTTTATAGATATGAGAAGAAGACAAATCACGGTTCCTTTGGCAACTGCGTAGTACGAGTGCAAATGCCGTGGGAGGGAAGAGGCAGACGGCTTTGAAGATACTGTCACCTGCTGGAGAAGATCACGCACCCACATACTGGAGCATCAAGTGAATAGAGGTAAGGAAAAATTAAAAAAACATGATTCTAAAAAAGGCCATGGGATTTTGAGGTGAGCTGCGTTACTTTTCTGGCAGTGGAAGAAATGCTCTGTTTTGTTATTTGAATAAATGAATACACTTAAATAAAAGTACTAAAGTGTCCATTTTAAAATGTACATAAAGAGCAAAAAGTGAAAGAATTTTGGACAGATTTTGAGAACTATTGAATTACATTGTAGTGATTTTGATAAGAATTGTGCAGATTTTTTATTTAAACTTGTTCAAACTCTAAACAAAACACTTTTCAGTCCAGTTAAAAAAATGTAGTGGAGTAGAAAGTACAGAAACTTGCTCTCAAATGTAATGAAGTAAAAGTATCCTCAGTCAAACATTTGCATCACCAGGCCAAGTCACGGGTTAGATCTGTGGACAGGCAAGTTGCTTGAGGTCATTTTGTTTTTCCCAAACAAAAACTCCCATGTTAATTTAATGCTATCGTAAGCAGGTGATTAGCCACTGAGTGGAATTGTGCGCCATAGGGCGGTTGTCGGGGCTTTCTGCGGTCAGCTGAAGGACATATGTAAGTAACAGGAGTTATGTTTTGCAAGGAAACCAGGTCGTCCATTGCATGTTCATTAGTTTCTGCTAAGACAAAGAAATACCCCTGAGACCAAGTCAAAATTCAGAGAAGAATTTACTCAATCAAGCAGTAAAAGGCAAATACTTGTACAATGATTTTTATACGCAAACTATTGTGGGAGGCTACCGTAGTTTAGACTTGGCACCTCTTCGTTGGTGCACAGACCAGCCAGGCCTCTTGGCACGTTGCACAATCTTATCAGACTTGACGAGCATCCCCCGGGTTCATCTTACTTCTCTTACAGGAACCACTTGCTGGTCTGATCAAGTTGGCGAGTCATGAGTCAGCACATCCCTATCAATAAGTCTTTGCCCTATTTAGATAATTGATTAGAGACACCTCAATTTCCCAGAAGCCTCTTTGTAGCAGCTTAGCCCGGCAATCCAGTTTGTTCCGAAAAACTCGACCCCACCCTCCCAACCCTGATCTGTTTGCTTCCAGACATAAGACGCCTACGAGGGGGGTCCTGTTCCTGCTGGGCCATGTGGAGATTGAGACTGAACCCCCACCCTGAGTCTCGACCAAGCCGACCCGCCTCTTCTCCATATAATAAACGCTTTTGCACATGTGTTGCTGCTGTGGTCCTTGTCCTAGTGTTTGTGTTGACTGTATTGAAAATGTTGTGCAGTGGAGACGGCGGCTGCTCCAGTCACTCCATGTGGGATAGTTTGTGCAATAGAGGATAGTGCAGTGTTGTAGCACTTGCACTTCAAACATCTAATGCCTCAGATCACTTTAAGCCTGCACACCTGAGCGCACCCAAAAAAACGGCACTCACAAAAAAATGGAAAACAACTACAGCTCTTATATATGAATAAATAAATAAATAATGAATTATTTGCATTATTCATTTTGGTTTTAGGTGTGATTTTTTTTTTTTTTTTTTTAGTTTTATTTATTTTAAAAGCTACAATGCATATTCATGATCATACACTTGTAAATACACCAGAATCAGCTCAATAGTGACTTTCCATCTGTAGTCCCTGCAGGTCAGAGAGATGGAAGCAACATAAGACAACTTCACACAAACTGTCAATGTCAATTCATAGGACAAACATGGTAGAAACAGCACCATAAGACACAATCATGACATACAACACTGACATTTACATGGAAGCAGAGCATTAGTGATGACAGAGCTGGATTCTCTTAAGCCTTCATTTCAGATTGTTTTAAATGTTCTGAATGTGGTAGAGTCTCTTATTGTAGCTGGGATGCTGTTCCAGATTTCTGTTCCCTTGACTGGTGGAATTCTGTCAGAAGCCAAAAAACGGCACAGATCAGTGTTGCCTCGGTGGAGATCTCACTGTGGCAGTGAGTCTGTCAAGACAACAAACTAGTGTAGTGATGGGGGCAAGTTCTGAACTCTGGTGTTTTACGTTCTTAACGTAAAACACCAATTTTCTTCACACAGAAGAAGCTTAACACCATTTTAACCCATTTTACAACCAGTCTAACAAACAAAACGCTCTGCCTGGTTCACTCATTAGTGTCTGGAAACGTTATACTTTATAAGCAGCCTTACACTTCCCTCTGTTGATTTCCCACTGCACAGGCCAAAGCCCGAAAGACTCGATCGCCGATGTCGTTTCTAATCCCATTTATTTACGAGTGAATTATATTTTTTGAAAAAGCTAAAAAAAAAATACATTTCCAAACCATTTTGTTTCGACTATTTTCAGCTTTGCTTCTTTTCACCTTCAGTAGTCAATCCTCACTTGTCGCTTCTAGCGGGTACTAGCTGCTTGCCACCGCTGAATTCGGCAATCGAGTTTTTGCATACACAGCTGGAAATCAACAAAGTTAAGTGTAAGGCTGCTTATAAAGTTATTTTATAACGTTTCCAGACACTAATGAGTGAACCAGGCAGAGCGTTTTGTTTGTTAGACTCGTGGCTGTTGTAAGATGGGTTAAAGTGGTGTTAAGCTTCTTCAGTGTGAAGCAAATTGGTGTTTTACGTGGAAGTTAAGAACTTGCCCCCATCACTACACTAGTTTGTTGCCTTGACAAACCACAGCGAGATCTCCGCCGAGGCAACACTGATCTGTGCCGTTTTCTTGGCTTCTGATAGAATTTGACCACCTCTAGCAACGGACTTTAGCTTCAAACGTGCTGAAGTTCCCCTTAAATTCAAACAACATTCAGTTTTGTTTCTTATTTTTAAGTGTAGTAAGATGTATATTCATATTTTAAGTACAAAAAATCTTATTCCACTGGAAAATCATTTTACTTGTCAAGTGAAATTTATTTAAATCACGATAAACTTTCTTAATTCAAGTCATCTTAACTTCGCTAGATTCTGTTTTTTGCGGTGTAGATTTCATTAGGAGGATTATGTCCATCTTTTAGAAGAAACTAAAGCACCTGTAATAAAGTTATCCAGAACACACATCACACCACTGTAGATATATGCTGATCAAACCCTGCAAAACAACAAAAGCCCATTATTTTTTCCACACTGTTCTTTTCACAACAATTTTATCACACATTTTCACAAAGTCTTTGGAGATGACTCTATTATGAAGCCAGGCAACAAAAGGATGTGATGGTTTTTAAAAGCAGCAGCACTGCGGGGTCAGGGTGGTCCGGGCGCTCGCGGTGATTGGGTAAAACGGGCCGTGCTGTTCCTCTGATATGAGCAGATTGAGCCCTCAGTCCTGTTTGACCTTTTGTGAGGATAAGAGGAGCCAGTCACAGTCATCGGCCCGAGCGCACAAAGAGGACGCCGCCATTTCATCAGATTTGGTCACTGGGACTGTTTTTCAAGAAAGAGACTTTTATAACCATTGTGAGATTATTAATATACTGTATTTTACGGGTTTTTAATAGGAAAGGCGGCTGTTCCGTGTCTCACCTGTTTATTGACTTGACACCAGAATCCATGCAAATGATTTAAACCTCCTGTTATGTTACGGGTCAGATCTTCATTGAGTTTGAAGATCTAGGAATAATAGTTAAAAGTTTTTGTTTTTGTTTTTTTTTTGTATGAAATTACTTCTGCTTGCCTTAATTAGTGGAATCAACATATAATATGAAAATGGTTCATCTCACATATTTGCACACAGTATCTGAACAGTATCACATAGATACTGTTCAGGTCAGTTTGACCCGGCACTCAAACTGGAGGTAAAAGGGTGTCAAAAATGTCACACTATTTCTTTCTCTGTGACTGTGAGAGATATTTCACCTCAATCACACACACACACACACACACAGTGTTTGTTGGGGATGAGTTCTGTGTTGGTGGTTGTAGGGGCTGCGTTGGGTGTGTTGGTGATTGTAGAGACTGTGGTGTGTGTGTGTTAGTGGGTGATTATAAGTGCTGTGGTGTGTGTGTGTGTGTGTGCGTGTGTGTGTGTGTTGGTGGTTATAGGGGATGTGGTGTGGTGCAATTGTTTGTATTGTTGTATTGGATTTTGTTCATTTCTGGTTCACAAACAGTGCATCTATGTAAAACAAAAGTGAATTATCATAATTGAACCATTACCTGTTAGAGGCGAGGAACACAAGTGCACTAAATATTGACAGAATAGTTAGTGATGGAGTTAGTAATGAAATACTAACAATGCTTGTCAGGATTTTTTTTTTTGTTTCAGTCATCTTTTGGATAAGTAAATATGCACCGGGTCAAAGTGACCTGGTAACTGCATTGCTGTTCCTGACAAATGAACATGACAGGAGGGTTAACAGCTAATGCACCCTTTTTCTTTTTATTAATTCTTAGGAACTTCTCAAGTGAAAATACTAAGAAATGGGCCTTGAAAATTTACGTTAAATACATTTTAACAAACAAGAAATAATTAATTTTTAAAGCAATAATCTTTGTCTTACAAATATGTGTAGATAATAACAAACTATTACAAATTCTCATGTTCCTATTTGTCAAGTACATATTTGTGTAGATCTTATATACTTGTGCAGTTTTAGCCATGTAATAGAACTTCTTACAGTACTGTTAACTGAAGTAGCTCTAGAGTTAGAAGACACAAGACTGGATATTTAACACAGAAGTGTATTTACTAAGGGTACAGGACCAGGAGACTCATTGTAGTACTGTCCATTCAAGCCTGACTGTGACTATGCCCTTGTTGTTGGGTCCCATGGCAACAGAGTGGTTGGCTGCTTTCGTGGATTTCTGGCTCACGCACTGAGCAGTTTTGTTTTTTGAGCTTAGTTAGTTTTTAATGTCATATCATGGGATTTTAACCAACTAAGAAGTGAAGCATGAACAGTTCAAATGACACAAGTAATGGATTGTTGCATTCTGTAAAATAATCTGTTATTCCCATATCCTTGGAGACCGTGCAAGAAGCTAGTTAAAGCCGGGCGTACACCATGGGCGTCGCAAGCTTTCATAATGTGGGGGGGACACAGTGGCGGGGGGTCTGGGGGCCCCCTCCCCCAGAAAAAAATCAGCGTCCCTGATCAGGGACGGTTTCATTTTTTTTTCATTCTAACTTAATTCATTCAATATCCCTATAGTCAATATGAGCTTCCTATATATCATTTGAAAGCTTACATTCACCACAAAATGCACATTACATTAATTTCTTTCCAAAACACATTCCAAAAACTTTGACCGCAATCAAACTGTACCATAAGCAAATCAGAAATCTTGCATTTCTTACCTTTCGATTGCTACTCCAGCTTCAAATCCCATTCAATCCAGAAGTGTTTGTGCTCTTTCTGTTCCTCATAGTCCACAGAATAAAAATATCCACTAGTTTTATTTCATAAGATGCTCCATGTAGTTGCTATCCAGCCGCAATCTCATTTTCTTCTTTCGAATGTACCTAATACAACAATAAATCCATTTTGCGCACCACTTTGTAAACATAGCTTCCATTTTGGCCGCTCACTTAGGGTATGTTTGTTTTCCCCCCAAGTCTTAGCTTCAAAACAAGACATTCCGCGGAGTTTTCCATGAAAGCGTTCCGAAGTTAGACCCCTGTGGATGAAACGAGCGCCTCCATTTTGTCCCTTTGTGCCATGATGATGAGTCCGAGGTAACACGTGCACACACAGGCAACATGGAAAACCCAGAGCGGATCAATATTAAGTGGAATGGATTGTTTCAAAACAACGCTGGATGAACAAATAATTTTTTTTATGATTAATGTGGGGGAAACAAAACAAACACTTCTGAAATGTCCCCCTCACATTGAATTGATGCGACGTCTATGGCATACACTGTGCAATATTTTCAATAGTCTCACTCAGCCCCAGCTCAAACTCTACGACCAAATCACAGGGTTTAAAATTTCACAGCTCAAGATTCATGTTCTGGACTTCAACAGTGCCAAACCCTCATGAGAGGCGACTGGATTTTAAACAGGTTTGATATTCTTGTGACCTATGATTGCTGATCAGGAGCTGGTCATGAGGTATTCATCAGTTCTCGTTACCTCATGTATACTACACAAAGCACGATACACGATTGCAATCAAACCAAAACATTGTCCAATCCCAAAAACAGTCGCATGGGTGAAAAATTGGCTCAAAAAGGGTCAAAAATCGCCCAGTGTACACCTGGCTTAAAGGGACAGTTCAGAATTTTGTACATAGGGCCTAATTTCCAAAAGTGTTGGAGATGTTTGGAGACACTTTTTAAAATATTACATCCAGTCCTTGTATTTGGAGAGGTTGCTGATGCTAGGCTAGTGTATGTCAATGGCCATAGTTGTCCTGAAACTAAAAACAAAGACCGTTTTTAGTGGCCCACAGTGCACCCGAGGCAAAACTATTAGAACTCCAGACTGTCAATGTAAATGTCTGTGTCCATAGAATAATGTTTGAAATAAAACTAACCTTGCATCGCATGAATCGTTGCATGTTGAGGGACTATTTTCTCATATATCAGTTCGCCGCTGCTGAGCTTTCTATCAGGAAGTACAACTCACTGCTTCAAATGCAAGGTTGGTTTTACTTCTAATCAATTTCTATCAACACAGACATTCAGACGGACGGTCTGGAGTTCTAATAGTTTTGCCTCGGGTGCTCTGTGGAGTAGAGGTAAGATCGGGCCTAAAAAATCCAGCCCGACCCGACCCGCGGGTATTAAAGTCCGACCCGAGCCCGACCAATTAACTTGATTTGCAGGCCCGAGCCCGAAGCAAACCCGAAATTTCATGCGGACCTGCAGAGGGGAAGATTATTAAGAGGGCGTCGTTCACGTGCGCAGAGCATGCTCTGGCCTGGCTCTGGCTCATGCTCTGCGCACAAATTTAACTGTTTATTTATTTTTAAAAAGTCAGCGAGAGAGAAGCCCGGCCCGACCCGACCCGAAATTCGGGTTGGGCTCGGGCTTAAGATCTTACCTCTACTGTGGAGTGGGTAAGACTGTTTTTAGTGGCAGGACGACTATGACTATTGACATGTACTAGCCTAGCACCAGCAACCTCTGCAAATACAAGGACTGGATGGAATATTTAAAAACACTCTGGCTCACTAGGAAATGAGGACCTATGTCCAAAATACTGAACTGTCCCATTAAGGAGCAGCTATGGACCTTTGCTACAGGCTTTTTACACCATACGTGGCAGGAAATGTGTCTGAGGAAATACTTAGACTGAATGAACCATTTTATCACCAACCTTTCATTCACAGGCCGCTCCCTGGAGGCTGCTGTGAAGTTGCATGACACAGAGTAGGGACACTTTTGGCTCTTCCTGTCCTTCTTCCTGTCCTCAAACTGCCCTATAATATTAAAAGATTGCTCAAACCTGCATAAATCACTCCAAATACAACTGAAATGAGAAAGTGAAACAACTATAACATAGGATAAAGCTCTGAAAAGTCCCTTGAGTTACTTGATTCCTTCATTCTCAACCAAATATACAGGCCAATAAAATGTACACATCAACAGCATCGTAATACCAATAATTTGAATGCATTTGACCTTTACTTTGCAGTTTCTATAGGGAGCTGTGTGTTTTCATGCTGCAGGCCTTTCTCTCCTTGTAAACACTGGGGGATGGCTGTAATAAGGCAAATACTAATATGAGGATGTTGACATGTTTCCTGTCTATATGTCTGAGAGTGACACTGTTATTAGGTGTAGCCCACACACGAGAAAAACAACATCAGATTGAATGGATTTCCTGAGGGCTCGCTTAGAAAAACGACACAATAATATGAGGCTGGGAATAGTGCCGCAGGTTAAAACGTGAATCATTTAGCGAATGAATGTCGTCTTAAAAGTCGTATACCTGCAAATGGTGCTTTTATTGTTATTAAATTGTATTGCAAGTTTGACCCAATGTTCTTCAATATGTAACATCTCCAGGGTTCTGACTAACCAGTGTGATGAGTGGTTCATGGTGAAAATGTTTGATTAGGAAAGTGTGAAAACTCAAGAAAAAACACAAAATGGATTTAAACAACACATTTTCAGGAGTGTGTGATCAATACAAGAGTTCATGGTCCGAGTTGGCGGCACTCATGCTTCACAGCAAGAAGGTTCTAGTTTTGATCACCCTGGGCCTTTCTGTGTGGAGTTTGCGTTTTCTCTCTCTGTCTTCTTCTGGGCTTCCTCTGCGCACTCCGGGTTCCGCCATTAACCCAAAACAGGCCCAAAAAGGTAAAATCCTGCAGCTAAGGAAGTCCTGACCATCTTTCAACAAAAATGTGAGTGTGCGTTATTGAAAAACTGCCGTCTAATGCTTGCGAGTTTATGTAATTTCTCTAATTTCATGTGTGAAAGATTTGTTTAACAGCTCATCTGTTGTAATTCCAGCTAAGTCAGTTCTTTCTGGCCAGATGTGTGTGTTAAAATAAAGCACAGATTAAAGTCTAATAAAGCCTCAAACAGAGCAGTGTACATAGTTAGATTCACACCCTTAAAGGGGAACTTTGGCACGTTTGAAGTTAAAGTCCATTGCTAGAGGTGGTCAAATACTGTCAGAAGCCAAAAAGGCTGGGCAAGTTCATAACTTCCACATAAAACACCAATTTGCTTCACACTGAAGAGGCTTAACACCACTTTAACCCATCTTACAACAGCCACGAGTCTAACAAACAAAGTGCTCTGCCTGGTTCACTCATTAGTGTCTGGAAACATTATAAAACAACTTTATAAGCAGCCTTACACTTACCTTAGACTTAGCTTGTTGATTTCTCACTGCGCATGCAAAAGCCCGAAAGACTTGATCGCCGATGTCGTTTCTAATCCCATTTATTTACGAGTGAATCATATTTTTTGAAAAATGCTAAAAAATACATTTCCGAACCATTTTTTTCAACAACTTTCAGTTTCTATTGTTCTTCACCATCAGTAGTCGATCCTCACCTGTTGCTTCTGGCAGCTCGAGCCGCTGCCGCCACTGGAGTCGACAATCGAGTCTTTTGGGCTTAGCAATGCACAGTGGGAAATCGACAAAGGTAACGCTAAGGCTGCTTATAAAGTTATTTTAGAACATTTCCAGACACTAATGAGTGAACCAGGCAGAGCGTTTTGTTTGTTAGACTCGTGGCTGTTGTAAGATGGGTTAAAGTGGTGTTAAGCTTCTTCATTGTGCAAATTGCTGTTTTATGTGGAAGTTATGAACTTGCCCCCATCACTACACTAGTTTGTTGCCTTGACAGACTCACTGCCACAGTGAGATCTCCGCCGAGGCGACACTGATCTGTGCTGTGTTTTGGCTTCTGACAGAATTCCACCACCTCTAGCAACGGACTTTAGCTTTAAATGTGCCGTAATTCCCCTTTAAGGACTGTTGATAACATCAGTAATAATATAATAACTCAGTACAGTGTTATAGTTTTTCTTACTGTGATATCAAACTCCTTCAGTTGGCCCTTCAGTTGCTTTTCTCCTTTTTTGTCTTCCTTTGGATACTTTCTTGTTTCAACCTACAGTAGAAATGATGTACTAGTACACATGTGTCAAACATGCGGCCCGGGGGCCAGATTCGGCCCTCCAAGACCTTTAATCTGGCCCTCGGCTGATTTTTCCATTAAAATACTTAAAATTTTCAGATTTTTCTGTTAATTTTCTGCACCGTTTAGCATAGCAGCGTCTCCGGCGTTTCTGTACGTTGCGACTCCCACCAGAGCAGCACAAATGAAGACTTTCCTCTTTCCAAACGGTTTTAAAGGACGATCGTTTTGACTGTCGACCGTGACCCTCATCAGCAAAATGTCAAAAAATGAGAAAAGCAGATGCTGAGTTCAGGATTTCCCAAGAAAAATAGTCTAATTCTTATTTGTTGACAGAGGTGAATGGGAAATCTGTGCTCAGTGTGTTTGAAACAAGTGGCGTTGCTCGAGGAATATAATCTTAAACACCACTACGAGACACGGAGAAAAATACAATAACTTGAAGAGAGAACTGAGTTTTCTGATCCGGCCCTTTCGGGATCAAAGTAGGTTGCATACGGCCCCTGGACCAAAATGAGTTTGACACCCCTGTACTAGTAGTTCACATTTAGACCTGGTTTAGCCCTAGCTTAGATTAGACCTGGAATAGTCCTGTTATAGACCTGGTTTACATTTTGTGGAACACTGGAAACCAAATTGTTACTTTAGTGGTTTTTGGTGTGAAATGTTTGAAAGCCACATAACAGTATTGGCAAGATCTGTTTACGTTATTGACTGACCACAGTGACTGCATTATGGGTCTGTTATTGCATTATAGGCTTATTACATTTAAACATGGTCAAAATGATGACATTATTGGCCGTTATTATGTCATCGGTTGTTATTTTGCAGTAATTTATCTAAATACTTGTGAAATGTTGGAATAGGAAAAACGTCAACACTTTGCAATGCATAATATACGTGTTGTGGAAAATAAAACCTGACATTTACACAGGGCCTGTGCTGTATATAGAACATCTCTGTTCACACAGTCTGTACTCAGCCGAGACACCCTTCTGTCTGTTTGAAATCTTTTGTTGTTTGATTTTGGGAGCTCACAAATACTTGCTTTTTGAATTTCTATATTGAAAGTAATAGAGATTGGGCCAACATCCTTTATCATGTGGGAACAGACCTTAAGTATTATAGTATAAGTACAAGGAGAATTCACTGATCATGGGTGTTTGTGAGTGAGAGCTGTGCCAACTGTTTTGAGAAAGAGTTTGAGAACTGTGTGAACTAATGAGAACTGTTCCATATGATTTCACATAAGGACATTTCAACGGGTAAGTTTAGTCATCTTCAACAGGTAAGCTCCATCCCATAACAAGCCCAAACCCTGGTAAGAGGTGGGCAGTTTTATAGGCTGGTGTATGACCATCACTTAAAGGGACTTTACTTAACTTTAGACGTGCATCACCACAGTACATTTTCAATTGGAGTAAATAAACATTAAAATATACAAATATATAAGTTAAGGCAGTATATATCTGTACACATTTTCTATGGTAACATTTACTGTATTGTTTGGGCGCCTGTTCCGCTGACTCACATTAAAATTGCTTATTTCTAACTGTATTGATTTAGCAATAAAAAGACATGTAATTGAATAAATGCAAGTTAGATAAGTTAAATGCCATCCAGTTGTAGGTCAGTTGTGAAAACCATACGTCTTTGTATAATTTCCTAATATCCTTTTTCTAAATTAGATCACATTCTTAAATCTGAGGTCACAATTTAGTCAAATCTGCTCTAGAACTACACAACTTTCTCCTGAAAGAAACCAGCAGCATAGAGCGTTTGTCACTGACACTGTCACATTTTCACTCTCATCTGAGGAACTTTTCAATACAAGATGTTTCCTGCTCAAGACATGATTGTGTGTCATCAAACTGCTCGTCATCCGGCGGTGTACCAGGTAAGATGAGTTTCTACACTGTGTCCAGTGTCTACATTTGTTGATGGCATTTCACAACTTATTACATCCATTAGCATGTGTCTAGTTTATAACTAACACTGATGTTTTTCATCTTCCCACAGTCAGTGTATGAAGTCCAGTCTGGGCCCTTCACTCTCCTGACACAGGACACTATGTCACTTAAGACCACTGTCTCCTCCTGCAGCCAAGTCTCTGCTCAGAAAAGAACCAAACGTCCCTTTATGTATGACCCCAGCAGTGCTCCCCCGGCCAAAGGTGAGCCTGTCCAGCTGCAGAGAGGCCACAAGAGACATCCCTCTGACCCGAGAGTGATCGTCCACTTCCCAGTCCAGTCAAGTGTCTCTTGGCAGGTAGGTTCAGCTGTAAATGATATATTAAATATATAAGATTAAATCAAATGTAATTGCTGTTGTTGTCGTCAGTAACACGGTTTACACTTGTCTCTTTACAGGGAGGTGAGAAAACTCCATTCAAGAAAGAAAACAGCCCAAAACAGAGTTAGGCTTCAAGTCCAGCGTCTGCTCCAGATGCAGGCTCAGCGAGAAATCCAGTTCTTCTTGACCAGAAGAACTTTCAGGAAAAAAAATCATTGAGATAATCCTGGGGAAAGTCCAGGAGCAAGTGCAGATCATAGTACTGGAGAAAGTGCTGGACAAAGTGACAGACCAGAACAAGATCGACCACAAAAATGTGGAGTGGAGAGTCCTGGAAATACTCCTGTGCCAAACCCAGAACAGATGTGAGGACAAGACCCAGGTGATCCAAACCCAGGACAAAGATGGCCTGGCTCAAGCCCCACAGAGTTGAGGTCTTCTGGACAAAACTCAGGACAAAGTCCTACATCAGGTTCATGTTCAGGACAAGATGCAGAGCAAAGTCCTGGAGGAAGGTGACCTGAAAGTAGAGATCCAGCTCCAGGTTCAACTCCACAACAAAGTCCAGGACAAGGAAGAGATGGACCAACTCAGCAAACTCAAGACAAATCAAGCGTCAGCGCAAAACATTACTGTCTCAAACTGCTACACCCTCACATGACTGAACAGATCAGAAACATCCTGCAGTGTTAAGCACAAGGCCCTCATTCTTCAACACAGTGGTGTAAAGGGAGTAGGCCTGAAACGATTCCTCGAGTAAATCGCTTAAGTCGATTAGAAAAATGCATTCATTATTATTTTTTTGCCTTGATGCTTCATTTTATTTTCATACGCTCAGCGATGGCCAGCCGGAACCTTCTGCAGTAGAGGTAAAGTTTCCGCACGACCACTGCACTTCACTGCACACAAAACAGCGCGGCGCCCATGGATGTATAGTAAGAGTGCACCCCTCATCTCCTCCCATACGCTGCGCACCCCTCATCTCCTCTTGTACGGCGTGGACACTGTGCGTGGATCGTGTCTTGTCGCGTACGCTGCGTGGACCGCGCTTCCTCCTGTGCGCCTCTAAACCAGAACTAACACCAGGATTAAAACCAGGTCTAAAACAGGACTAAAGCAAGTCTAAACTAGGTGTAAACCAGATCTAAAACCAGGTCTAATCCAGGTCTAAAACCAAACAAGAATTTGCAGGAGTTGGTTGCTACATTCATGTAGTTTTAAAAAATCATGACAATATCAAGTAACGTGAAGTATTCAGATTACGTTACTCACTTAATTTAATGGATTACGTTACAAACTACATTTTGGGGAATGTAATCTGTAATGTGTAGGGGATTACATTTTAAAAGTAACCTTCTCCACACTGATGCTACAACATCTAAACAGAAAGCAGCTGTACATTACATCAAGTGGAAAAGAAACAGCGAGGCAAGTCAACCTTAGCATAGCGATAATTACGTTCTATCAATGCATGTGGTGTGTACTTAACGTGTGCAAAGTAGACGCGACATTAATAAACAATTACTCGATTATTCGAACAAAATCATCGACAGAAAAATCGATTACTGCTATAATCGATAGCTGCAGCCCTAAAAGGAGTACACTTGGGTTTATATTTGTGCGTACCCCAGAGGACACGTGGTCATTTGTTCATGTAGGTGCAGAATACTGCAAAATGCTGTGTTTCTCTGAATAAGAAAGAAGAAAGAATTACATTAACAAGAAGAAATATGTTAATTTATTGTAATTCTTTCAAACCCAGGAGTAAACTGTCCTGCAGTCTTAGTTTTCAGCCTGATTAAAACTTTTAAAAAATCACTTCTCAGCCAGCTAGTTATTTCCTAGTTTCATGATCTCGAATAGCTAAAAACATTAAAATGTGCACTGTTACTTTTCCGGTAGAGGGTCCAAAGTATTTTCATATGAATACTACAGATTTTTAAATGTGGGTCTGATTAAGAGACTGTTGCATGCTGAAATAGATAATAGCATCTTCATTTTCAGCGACATGGCACTAACAGCTTAATTAATAATGAATGAATTTAAGATTTTAAGATCACCAGAATACATTCAGTTAAAGCACATGGAGTATAAGAACATGATGCAGCACGTGTATGTCTTTTATATGTTTAGATAAATGACACAAAAACAGATCATACTTTGCCCCAAAAATGCCAAATCGAAAATCCACACAGTTAATACACCCTGTTGGTTTGATTTTACCCGACGTGAGTGATGCAATGCTGGGCTGGATTAGACAGCTCACCACCCACGCACCTCTATAGCGCCACCATTAGACCTGCTGTAATTTTCCCGCAGATCCCCTGACATAATGATATAGAGAAAAATCACCTCATCTTCTCCTCCGAGCACCCGCCTTGGCTAATGTCGTTAGCTGTGCCGTCATTTCCCTCTATTTAACTGTAGCTGTGATTATCTCAACCATGTGAAAGTCTAAAAATGGCCTCCCTGGGGTGTTGATGAGGCCCCCTGGAGACATTTGGATTTTGGAAATATGTCAGATCTGTGTTTGAATACAGAGGCGAGGTTCAACTGGCAACACAAGGGAATAGCGAGGCGAGAACGTGTAAATAAGTCATTTTCAGGTAAGATTTTCATTATATTAAAATACAGTCTATTACTTCTACTAACCCTGCAAATACAAAAAAATACTACTTGCCATAACTATTACTACCAGTATTGCTTGTACTTATCTTACCACCCAGTCAACACCTTAGAGCTCTGTATTATGTAGGAGGTCCAAGGTTCAAAGAGTTAGATCCTCATATAAGTCAAGTGACAGATTGGGTTCTATACAGGGAGAATCAATTATTGCTAGGGGTGGGACATTAATGCGTTAATTACGATTAAGTAATTACAAAGAAAATAATGCAATAATAATAATAATAATAATAATAATAATAATAATAATAATAATAATGTATTTTATTTATTTGGTCCCTTTCTGGACACCCAAGGGCGCCTTACAGCAACAGCTATAGCGCTTTTCACAGACACGTGTTCTCAAAGAGGCTTTACAGAGCATTATTAACAAAACATTCTTCATTCACTCCAGACCCGACGGTATTAAACTACCACCAACACTCACGCCCACACCACTTTCACACCTACAGTGCATGTTTTGGGCCTAATATGAAATATATTAATGCATTTTATCGCAGTTTGACAAACTACGCAGAAAGTTTGTCAGTGCAACATGTTGTGGTATATAGTTAAGTGGCCATACCAGCTGGGAAAATCAGGTGCCACAGGGGGGCGCTAGTCACAAAAACTGTCGTCGTTATGTCCTTAAGCAAGGCACTTCACCCACATTGCCTAGTATGAAGGTGGTGTGGTGAGTGATGGTGGTGGTCGGAGGGGCCGATGGCGCAGATTAGTAGCCGCGTTTCCGTCAGTCTGCCCCAGGGCAGCTGTGGCTACAGTAGTAGTTTACCACCGCTGGGTCTGGAGTGAATGAATAATACTCTGTAAATAATGCTCTGTAAATAATTCTCTGTGAATAATGCTCTGTGAAGCATCTTTGTGACATATATCTGTGTAAAATGCTTTATAAATAAACACTTACTTACTCTAATGCCATTTATACTGACGCACACAGTTCCCACTACAACAGCAATGTTCGCTCTGGGTCTGCTGGACGGTACATTTCTATTTAAAAAACTACCCGATGGAAGTACTGACCAAGGCTTCGTTTATTAACTGTGCAGAAAAGAGTGCAGGTCACAGAAGCACCTCAACCCTACGACACCATTTCAACACAAAACATGTGACAGCAGCACAGAAACTGCTGGAGCTGTTGACGGGAACAGTTCTGGTCCGAGCACAAAGTAGACGTGTCAGTGCCCAAACTCTAACACATGACGGCTTCAGGAAGAAAATGAGTCCACTAAAATTAATTTACATAATAAATGTTGTTTTTAAAGCAGATATTGTTATGCAATTAATTGAGATTACTTTTTTTCCCCCCAATCCCACCCCTAATTATTACTTCTATTTATAGTACGACAGTAGCTCAGTTGATGTTTGTCCTTTGATTTGATGGTTGGCGGCTCGAATCCCACTCTCGACCCAAACATCGTTGGTTGGCGGTGTGATTCCAGCTCCCACAGATGAATGCTTCCGTTGTGTCCTTGGGCAAGACACTTAACCCACCTGATGTAAAGTGCTGTGTAAAAACGTGACCATTTACTTTAATCAGTCACTACCTTCTGTATACCACTACTACTATTTTAACCTAAAACTACTATTTATACTATACATACTAAATGATGTCTTTACTATTACTGCTGCTACTACTAATACTTTCACGTTTTCAGTTGAAAAGACATTTATGTATGTATTTTTAAGTATTGTTGTGTTAATTTAAGAGATTGTTCTCTCAGCAAAAAGATGCCTGAAGCGGTCTTAGATGTCGTCCATGCGTGTTTGAGTAATCTAGTGATCTTTCCTGTAATCTCTCCTCCATGGAAACAAGCACGAACTGCCCAGCCCTGGAACTGCCAATCTCTACTGAACTAAAAGGTAAAAAAGTAGCTGTTAAAACTATCACTGCATGATATCACAGGTTTCAACAGAGCATTTTGAGATTTGGAGATGTACTTTTAAGTATTTTTGTGTAAATTAAAGGGCAAAATTGGTCTTTTTTTGAGCTTTCTATCATGTTAAAACATTGTTCTCTCAGCAAAAAATATGCCTGAAGCGGTCTTAGATGTCATCCATGCATGTTTGAGTAATCTAGTGATCTCTCCTGGACCCTTTACAAGCCCTCTTTACATTTAGCTATATGATTATGTCCAATTCAGCCCACAAACTTACATCATTCATCCTTCCACATGGCAATTCTCCATATTCAAAACAATAAAACGTAACATGGTCATCACAGTTATCCAAGTGGTCAAAAAGCATCTTCGTTTTTTGTTTAATCTTGTCTAGAATCTGAGACCATACAGAAGATTTAGAATGAACATTTGTTCTGATTTAACATTATATTTGTTGCATCATGATGTAATCCATCAACCCTTACATATTTAAGCTCTCACCAATGTCAATCTTTGTAACAGAGCAATTGTGCACTATTGAAAACCACTTAAACAGAACAACAATATCTGGAAGAGTACTTAAGTATACTTGAAGCTTGCATTCAGGACACTCTTCAGGATTATTTAGTTCTCAAGAGGTCCAATAACAATAGCTTCCTACACTGAATTGTAGTAATCGCAGGTATATCTATAAATCAAAACCTTCTTTACCATAGCTGAAGGGTTATATACGCTATACTACTACATTTGACTTGGCAATAATGTGCAGACTATGAAGACCTAAGGTCAATTTTAGTAAATTTCTCATTGCCTGGATTTTTTTTTCTTAATTTTGCTTTTAAAACTGCCCCTTTTACGCTATAATGAAGTGTTCTACATCCGTTTGTTCAGTACAGTCTGTTATTTCACAATCTGCTGCTGTAGTTGTGGCATGTGACTGTAATAAAAGCTATAGGACCAGAAATAGAGATGAAAAAAAGGAAATAAAATTCACACTCTTTTATACAACACACAGCAAACATGTATAAACAACTTTTTGGACATAAAAAAATGCTTAATTTAGGTGCACGTCTAAAATCAGTCACCATGTCCTTAGTTTTGGCAACGTTCAAATCCAGGTAGTTGTCCTCACACCACTGGACAAACTGCCCCAGTGCAGGGCCATGATTCACCTCAGAACCTGAAAGTAGCGACACCAGAACCTGTGTCATCTGAGAATTTGATTATGAATCTGTTTTCCTCTGAGGATCTGCAGCTGTCTGTGTACAGAATAAAAAGGAGAGGTGTCAGTACACAACCCTGAGGAAATCCAGTGTTAGAGATGGAGGGAGGAGACGATCAACCATTTACAAAAACATGCTGGACCCTGTCGGTGAGAAAGTTTAAAAACAATGAAAGCAGCTGATCTGGGAGATTAAAATCCAAAGCCATACTTTGAATCAGGACGTGGGGCTGCATTTTGTTAAAAGCCAATGAAAAGTCCACAAATAAAAGTCTCATATGGGCCCCGGTGTTTTCAAGGTGCTTATAGATAGTGTTCAGTAAAAATGTTTTGCATTCTCCACTCCCTCCTCGAACCGCCACCCCTCCTCGAACCGCCACCTTAACGTGGTGGAGGGTTTAGTACCGAATGATCCCAGGAGCTATGTTGTCGGGGGCTTTGTGCCCTGGTAGGGTCACCCAAGGCAAACAGGTCCGGGGGGCCAGGGTCAGACGAAGAGCGGTTCAGAAGCCCCGAATGATGATAAATATACAGAGGCCAGTTACGTCGCCCGGAATGGCGACACCGGGGCCCCACCCTGGAGCCAGGCCTGGGGTGGGTGCACGCCGGCGAGCGCCTGGTGGCCGGGCCTTTCCCCTACGGGGCCGGCCGGGCAGCCCGAAGAAGAGCGACGTGGGGCCGCCCTCTGGTGGGCCCACCACCCGAGGAAGGAGCCATAGGGGTTGGGTGCGGAGGGATCTGGGTGGCGGTCGAAGGCAGGGGCCTCGGCGACCAGATCTCCGGACATGGAGACTAGCTCTGGGGACATGGAATGTCACCTCGCTGGGGAAGGAGCCTGAGCTTGTGCGGGAGGTCGGCGTTACCGGCTAGAATATAGGTCGGCCTCACCTCCACGCACAGCTTGGGCTCTGGAACCCAACTCCTTGAGAGGGGTTGGACTCTCCATTTCTCTGGCGTTGGCCGCGGGGAGCGGCGGCCGAGGCTGGCGTGGGCTTGCTTATGGCCCCACAGCTCAGCCGCTGCGTGTTGGAGTTACCCGGTGAGCAGAGGGTCGCGTCCCTGCGCCTTCGGGTCGAGGACAGGTCTCTCACTGTGGTGTCGGCCTATGGGCCGAACTGCAGTGCAGAGTACTCGGCCTTCTTGGAGTCTCTGGGAGGGGTACTGGATAGGTGCACCGAGCCGGGGACTCCGTTGTTCTACTGGGGGACTTCAACGCCCATGTGGGCAACGACAGTGACACTTGGAGAGGGGTGATTGGGAGGAACGGCCTCCTGATCTGAACCCGAGCGGTGTTCTGTTATTGGACTTCTGTGCTAGTCACAGTTTGTCCATAACGAGACACCATGTTCAAGCACAAGGGGGTCCATCGGTGCACGTGGCACCAGGACTCCCTGGGCCGGAGTCGATGATCGACTTTGTTGTCGTGTCATCTGACCTCCGGCCGTGTGTCTTGGACACTCGGGTGAAGAGAGGGGCAGAGCTGTCAACTGATCACCACCTGGTGGTGAATGAGTTGGGTCCGCTGGCGGAGGAGGAAGCCGGAAAGACCTGGCAGGCCCAAGCGTATCGTGAGGGTCTGCACAGGGCGTCTGGCGGAACCTTCTGTCAGTGCGGCCTTCAACTCACACCTCCGGGAGAGCTTCTCCCAGATCCCGAGGCTGGGGACATGGAGCCCGAGTGGGCCGTTCTCGGCCTCCATTGTCGATGCGGCTGTTCGTGGCTGTGGCCGTAAGGCCTGCGGTGCCTGTCGCGGCGGCAGTCCCGAACCCGGTGGTGGACACCGGAAGTAGAGGATGCCGTCAAGCTGAAGAAGGAGTCCCTACCGGGCCTTACTGGCCCGGTGGACTCCCTGAGGCAGCAGCCCGTCCGGGCCAAGCGTGCTGCAGCCCGGGGGCGGTTGCAGAGAGCAAAAACTCGGGTCTGGGAGGAGTTCGGGAGGCCATGGAGGAGAGGACTATCGGACGGCCCCAAGGAAATTCTGGCAAACCGTCCGGCGCCTCAGGGAGGGGAAGCGGCCCTTCACCAATACTGTTTACAGTGCGGGGGGAGCTGCTGGCCTCGACTGAGGATGTTGTCGGGCGGTGGAAGGAATGCTTTGGGGATCTCCTCCAATCCCACCGTCACGTCCTCCGAAGGAGGCCGAGGCTGGGGACCCAGAGGCGGACTCATCCATCACCCTGGCCGAAGTCACTGAGGTGGTCAGAAAGCTCCTCGGTGGCAAGGCTCCGGGGGTGGATGAGATCCGTCCTGATGCCTTAAGTCTCTGGGTGTTGTGGGGCTGTCTTGGCTGACACGTCTCTACAACATCGCGTGGCGATCGGGAACAGTGCCTCTGGACTGGCAGACCGGGGTGGTGGTCCCTCTGTATAAAGGGGACCGGAGGGTGTGTTCAACTACAGGGAATCACTCCTCAGCCTCCCGGTAAAAGTCTATGCCAGGGTGCTGGAGAGAGGATTCGGCCGATAGTCGGAGCCTCGGATTCAAGAGGAGCAGTGTGGTTTCGGCCTGGTGCGTGGAACACACTGGACCAGCTCTACACACCTCCATCGGGTGCTCGAGGGTTCATGGGAGTTTGCCCAACCAGTCCACATGTGTTTTGTGGACTTGGAGAGAGGCATTCGACCGTGTCCCTCGTGGTGCCCTATGGGGAAGTGCTCCGGGAAGATATGCAGTCCGGGGCCCTTTGCTAAGGGCTGTCCGGTCCCTGTATGACGGAGCAGGAACTGTGTTCGCATTGCCGGCAGTAAGTCAGACTTGTTCCCGGTGCATGTTGGACTCCGCCAGAACTGCCCTTTGTCACGGTTCTGTTCATTGTATTTATGGACAGAATTTCTAGGGCGCAGCCAGGGGCCGGAGGGGTCAGTTCGGGGACCACAGGATCTCATCGCTGCTTTTTGCGGATGATGTTGTCCTGTTGGCTCCATCGAACCAGGACCTGCAGCGTGCACTGGGGCGGTTTGCAGCCCGAGTGTGAAGCGGCTGGGATGAGAATCAGCTGTTCCAAATCCGAGGCCATGGTTCTCGACCGGGAAAAAAGGTGGTTTGCCCTCTCCGGGTGGGTGGGGAGTCTCTGCCTCAAGTGGAGGAGTTCAAGTATCTCGGGGGTCTTGTTCACGGTGAGGGGAGGATGGAGCGCGAGATTGACAGAGCGGATCGGTGCGGGCGTCGGCAGTGATGCAGTCGCTGTATCGGACCGTTGTGGTGAAGAGGAGCTGAGCCGAAGGCGAAGCTCTCGATTTACCGGTCAATCTACGTTCTACCCTCACCTATGGTCATGAAGCTCTGGGTAATGACCGAAAGAACGAGATCGCGGATACAAGCGGCCGAAATGAGTTTCCTCCGCAGAGTGGCCGGGCGCTCCCTTAGAGATAGGGTGAGGAGCTCGGTCACACGGGAGGAGCTCGGGTAGAGTCGCTGCTCCTCCCGTCGAGAGGAGCCAGCTGAGGTGGTTCGGGCATCTGGTCCGGATGCCTCCTGGAGCGCCTCCCTCGGGAGGTGTTCCGGGCATGTCCACCGGTAGGAGGCCCCGGGGAAGGGCCCAGGACACGCTGGAGGACTATGTCTCTCGGCTGGCCTGGGAACGCCTCGAGGTCCGTCCGGAGGAGCTGGAGGAAGTGGTTGGGGAGAAGGAAGCTTGGGAGCCCCTGCTTAGACTGCTGCCCCCGCGACCCGGCCCCGGATAAGCGGAAGAAGATGGATGGATGGCACTCCCTTATTATACTGATTTGATCCAGTTTTCCTTCAGTTAAAAACAAAACATGAGTCTTTGAAATCTGTTCAAAACTCTTTACAACTCGTAGTATGAGTGCCACCAGCCTGAACTCACTCATCTCCTTTGATTTGTTTGATTTGGGCAGAAGTATTACTGTTGATGTCTTCCACAGAGTGGGAATTTGACCAAGGTCAGCAAACATTTGAAACAGTCTAGTAAAAAATAACACTGAGCTGGGTGGCACAGAAGTGCAATGTGCACCAACAGATGGCATCAGGACCCCTGGCCTTCCCTGTCTTTACTTTCTTAAATAAAGCAGTGACCTGATTCTATGAAATCACAGTTTCCTTTGAAGGTTTAAGACATAGACTGTATAAAAGAAGTGGACTAAGTGAGTGTGACGTCACCCATAGTGTTTAGCGCCGCTCAAATGAGGCTCGCGATGCTAATGGTTACGGGGGCAAACCTGGAGCCAGGCTCTATGTTATGAATGGGTTTTTTTGATGGACAAAATAGCGAAAAAATATTCAGGATCATGTGTCGCGGGTACATACGAACATTTTAAGACCAAAATGACGAGGCCACAGCAACAGGTACAGAGAGAGGAGAGATAAGATCCCAAGGAAAAAGGGAGAGAAGGAGCCAGAAGAGCCTCCTGGAGCACTTCCTGTTTGGCACGCGGCGGCTAACGGGATAGCTATGTCCACTTTAATATACGGTCTATGGTTTAAGAGAGTTCCTGCAGTCACACACATTTGGGTCATTCCACACCAAATCTCCAAATGCCCCCACACGACCATCATGGATTTGACTGAAAAGGAGGTTCACACACATTCCAATAGGAAAAGTCTAAACCCTGACCTGTTTTTAGCAGAGTTTTCCAAGGAGCCACTTTCAAATTGCTGTATCTAAAAACAATTTACGGTAGGTCCTTCAAATTTTCAAAGGTTAAATTTTGGCTAATGCACTAGCGCTCTAGAAGATATTAAGGTTTAAGAATGGAAAAAAATTTATTTGGTGCCATCTTTGCCATCTTATACATATACATATAAAATGACAGCATCCACCATCATTAAATAGACAGTTATAAAAAGATTAGATGTCTGCTTTTAACATATCCAAAATGTGTGATGGTGTTCTGCCTTATTTTTGCTAAATTCATTTTTGAAAATCTGGTGTCTGCATACATGCAGAGCATTCAGGGCCTATGAAGGCACTTTCAGAAGCTAATATATGCTGAATGTATGACACACAGCTTAAACTCAACAAAATGCTTTATTTGATTACTCAACTATTGTAAATTATTTCAACTCTTTGAGGCAACTTTCACATGTTTTGTTGAAACACTCCTGAATTATGTATAGGTGTCCTGTAGTAGTGCTGGGAACATCTATTTTAGAAATGATGCGTTGTAAAGGTTCCAGCACAAGGCTTCTCTCCTGGGCCAGAAGACACTTTTTGCTGGACCATGTGGATGCATGAATTGTATCTGAACATCTTGCTGGTCTTCAGATGTGTCTCTGGTGCTTCCCACCCACCAGTGATGGAGTAAACACAGGTTACATACTGGCCAGGTTCATGTCACTGATTTGGAAGCTCTGTGAAAGCCTCTTCTTCTGCATGTTCTGGTTCATTTATTGTGCTTCACCAAGGGACACAGCTACAGTAAGAGTTTACAGTATCATCTCACGTGTATTTAGACCTTGTATCACTGTCCTTCATCACACACCACTTTTTCAAAACATCATCTATTTCAAAATGAGAGAAAGAAGTATTGAAAGCACTTGGCAGAGAAGTTAGTTAGTTAAGTTATTAAAGATGTAGACAGAGCGAGTAATTGCAGAACAAAATTGCAATATGTTTTTTTTTTCATTTATTTTAGCACATTTTTTGAAACTTGGATTACTTTGATCATTTTATTCAAACATGTATCTGAAAAAGGGCCACAGGTGCTCACATCCTTTGGAACGGTTCTAATCAGTTCACAGTTTTCAGGGTCTTTCTCAGAATACTTGGCACAGCTCTCATTCACATTATCAGTGAATGCAACCTGCTTTTTTCAACACTAGAAACCTGTGCTCGTGTGGTGAAAGAGTTTGGGCTGAACTCTGTCACTTTCAATAAAGAAACTCAAACAAAACGGCAAATCAAAATGTGTGAACACCAAAGCAAAGGAAAGGATTTCAGATACATTTTCCAAGAACATGTGTTGATGTATTTACTATTCCAACATACAGTAATTTTCTTCAGCACAAATATTTTTGATCATATATTGCAAAATCTTGTGCAAAGTGTGAACCTCAAAGTCAGACTGCATAAACCAATAATAATTCTCGGTGGTGCCTAAAAGAGCACAACTAAAGCGTCTAAGCTGATCTGGCACATGAATGAAAGAGCACAGAAAACACATGACCACAGTCTCAGAGTTTGGACGGAAATCAAATTAGTTTGGATTGAAAAGTTGCATTTTGCTGAGATTAAATGTTCAGGATTTTGTCTGAGCTGTTTTTTCAGTTGATAAAAGTGCCAAAGATTGAAAGAAAAAAATAACTGCGATAGAATTCTGTCAGAAGTGTTAGATTGTAGATTGGTTGACCTCATCTGTGGTTCCAATAACAGCTCATTCCAGCTCTTTGTCGACATTAGTCATTGTCGCCCTCTGCCCAAACTGCCACAGACCTGATGACCGGTGTCAATCACAGTGTTTTGTGTTGACATTTTCCTACATTGGAAAAAGTATTATCATGACGTGCCTATTAGTCATATGTTATTACTATGTCACTAATGTCACTATTTCCTTCAAAAACATGATGTGACATTTGATAGATTTAATTCATTAATTTGGATACAAAAATAGTCCTGATAATGCACCAGAAACCTGTACTTATTTATGTTACACAGGTTGATCCTCAGAAGCTTTCACAAACCCTGCACCTGGGCCTTTCAGCTAAAGCTTATCGCAGACAGGATTAGTGCGACCCCGAGCCCGATGTAGAAAGATGAGCTGCTGTGTGGTTTTATTTATAAATGACGATCATCTGACCTGAGGCCTGTTGCTCATCTGCTTCCTCCGGGGTCTGGAGTATCCTTTCATGAACTGACCTCTCCTGATCCTGTCTGGAACACATCTGCTGAAGTCATCATTCACTCTCTGGCCTTTCTGACTCTTGGCCTCTCCTGTTTAAATTCTTGATAGCACCATAACAGGTTTAATGTAATGAAAGGTTAGAAGTGCACTGTATGTTTTGTCTGTCAACTGGACAGAAGTTTTTTCGAGTGAGGAGGGTTCGCAGCTCATCCAAGTGTTGCTGGACACTGCCCTATATTTCTTGAGAAACAAAACAGTCACTTAACTTCTTGGGTTCTTTAAAAAAAAACGTGTGGTAGTGTATTTAATTTGTTGACATGTTTCGGCCGCAGTAGCAATCCATCATCAGAACAGTCACCGCTGTTGGTGTTGATGTTCTGACAATGTAAATACACTTTACTACATTGTCTTTAACTTCTTGGGTACTTTTTTAATGTACCATGTTTTCCAGACTATATAGCACCAGGCGGCACGGTGGCTGAGTGGGTCGCCCGGGCCTTTCTGTGTGGAGTTTGCATGTTCTCCCCGTGTCTGGATGGGTTTCCTCCGGGTACTCCGGTTTCCCCCATCAACCTAAAACATGCAGCACCCCTATGAACTAACATCAAGGACCATGTTGTCCACCCTCCTGTGGGCTCACCACCTGCAGAGGAGTTCATAGGGGGGGTCAGGTGCTATGAGTATTGGGCAGCAAGATGCCCCCGCGACCCAGCTGGATTAAGCGGGATGGATGGATATAGCACCAGCTAAAAAATGCGTAATGAAGATGAAAAAAAACAAGTCATACCGGACTATAAGTCACACTTTTTGAGGGAAATTTATTTTATAAAATCAGAGACCAAGAACCGACATGTCATCTTGAAAGGCAAGTTATAGTATTAAAATGTCCAGCTCCACTCAAATAAAGCTTGCGATGTTCACGGTTACAGGAGCGAATCTGGAGCCAGATTTTTTAAACGGACAAAATAGCAAAAAAAAAAAAAAAATCAGAACCATGTAGAGTGGGTTCATAAGAAGATATTAAGACCCAAATGATAAGACCACAGCAGCAGTTACAGAGAAAAGAGTGACAAGATCCTTAGCTCTGTCCATTCATATATATGGTCTATGGGCTGTCAGGGTGAAAAAATTTATATATAAGTCACAGTGAGTATAGGTCGCACCCAAACCATGAAAAAAGTGTGACTTATAGTCTGAAAAATACGGTACATAAGAAGACAAAATGAACATCTTTGGCAAAACAGCCACTTCTTATGAGAATGTACCAACACAGACGAGTGAGCAACACAGGACCTCAGTCTGCTGTTAATCTCCATCTCAAAGCCACTAACCACTCATTTGAGGATGGTGAGGCATACATCTTAGTCAGAGATGAGAAATATAGTTTTGGAATCATCTTTGAACAGAAATGAAGGTCTCAGACGTCTCTCATTTTTTACCCCCATAGCCACCTAGATCGCCTATACCATGTCCACGGATTCTCCACCAGGTTTTGTGCAGACAATTTAGTCCGGATTTGCAGAGCTCCCTCTTTTTTTGTCCACAACATTCCTGTTGTTGACAAAGTTTTAGGGTTTTGAGGCAACACTGTTCAACTTACCACTAAAAACACTCTGCTATCTGCTAAAAATGTAAAATACTGTATTTCTCATTCTCATTGGTGCACATCTGCGTATTTTCATAGTCAAATTCCATTCACTCTCTGTATATACTGTATATATAAATACATATATGAATACCAACTTATCCAGACATGTAAGTCTATTTGATTTATATAAAGAATACAAAAACATCTCTGGATCTCAGCAGGGTTTTGCAATTTTACATGAACAAAAACTAAAGTAAAAAAAAAAAAGAACTTTCTTTTTCTTCTTTTTACCAGATGCTCCAAAACCATCTTAAAATAATGATTGCAATTTATAATTTTGCTCACATGAAGCCATCTATTCTTATTACTTTTGCAGGAGCCACACAATCCCCCTGAAATTGGGCCATTACCTTGAGGGAGACACATTGGATAATGAATGAGAAGAAGCTGCAACACTGACGACTAATAGAATCCAGAGCCGTCCAACCTGTGTCTAGCCTCTATTCACCGATATGACAATCGCGGCAAAGAGATGAGTGCGTTGATCTATGCAAATGGAAATTCATCTGTAATCAGGAAAGATATATTTATAGAACATGTGGGATTGTAAAAATAGCTGGGGAATTCGTTAGTATGCTTTATATCAGACTCGAAATCTATAGGGTATTGTCATGGGTGGTCATTGTTGCACTGATTATATTTTGATGAAGCTTGATATTAGTAATATTTCATTTTTTCTGATATAGGGTCTGTGCTCGCTTCTTGCCATGGACTGTTGCTACATGTTGAATGTTTCAGAGTATGCTAAAGTTGTAGATGTCCATGGAGACCAGCAGGTGGCAGCTCTGATCTGTGGAGTAATAATGCAAAAAAAACAAACAAACAAAAAAACACATGGGCCCTTACTCTGACAGGGCTTGCATCTCCACAAACCTGGCTCTGACTGTTTGTTTCCATGGATATGTTCTTCCTTTTGTCTATAATATTGCACAGTCAAAAACTCATATATCTCCATGGAGAAAGTTCCATAGTATGTTATATAATGTTGCTTTAAATTTAAAAACTTAAAGGTGCCTTGTGTAACTAGCTGAGCCAAAAGGCTCTCGATTTACATCAGTCTACGTTCCTCCCCTCACCTGTGGTCATGAGCTCTGGGGAATGACCGAAAGGACGAGATTGCAGATATAAGCGTCCAAATGAGATTCCTTCGCAGAGTGACCGGGCACTGCCTTAGAGATAGGGTGAGGAGCTCGGTGACACGGGAGCAGCTCGGAGTAGAGGAGCAGCGGAGGTGGTCCTGGTCGCCTCCCTCAGGAAGTGTTCCAGGCATGTCCCACCGGAAAACCCAGGACACGGTGAAGGATCTACAGTTGTGCTCATAAGTTTACATACCCTGACAGAATTTATGATTCCTTGTCCATCTTTCAGAGAATATGAAAGATAACACAAAAAACTTTTCTTTCTCTCGTGTTTGGTGCTTGGGTGAAGCCGTTTATTATCAAACAACAGTGTTTCCTCTTTTTAAATCATAATGACACAGAAACTACACAAATGACCCAATGACAGCCTGGAGTCTTTTGTGATAGTTGTGGATGAGGCTCTTTACTTTCTCTGATGGTAAATCTGCTCATTCTTCTTGGCAAAAGGCTCCAGTTCCTGTAAATTCTTGGGCTCTTGTCTGAACTGCAGCTTGAATCTGCCCAGAGACTCAGTGATACTGAGGTCAGAAGAGACGAACACTCCAGAACCTTCACTTTATTCTGCTGGAGCCAGTGACAGGTCCACTTGCCTTTGTGTTTTGGATCATTATCATGTTGGAATATCCAAGTACGTCCTATGTGCAGCTTCTGGACCAAGAAATCATCAATTCTGCCAGGAGATGTAAACTTATGAGCACAACTGTATGTCTCTTGGATAACCTGGGAACATCTTAGGATCCCCTTGGAGGAGCTAGAGGAATTGTCTGGGGTGAAGGAAGTCTGGGGGTCCCTGTTTAGACTGCTGCCCTCGAGACCCGGCCCCAGATAAATGGACGGAAATGAATGAATAGATGGTGCATTGTGTAACTTTTGGTGGAGGGTCTGTAAAATGCTTTTCTCCGTCAAGAAATCAAATGGCAATATTTCAATCAGAAAAATCAGAAAAAAGTCCAATGTATTTAAAAAAAAAAAATCCTTTCATGGTTTAGTTTTGGTTACAGTGAGTAAGTCATCAACCCTTAAATCTCACAAAGGAAATGCTGTAGAAAACGAGGTACTGTAAGATCAAACTGTCAGAAAAAAACTGCAAAAACTATTTCCCCGACAAAAAATATGACATTAATAACTGGAATCAGACTTTGAATCGACTTTAACAGTGCATTCGATAACTTTTCTGGAAGGTCCGTCAAGTGGCTTTTCTCCATAGCAATGTTTTTGCTTTGTCTGGAATGTTTCACATTTTTCCTTTCTATCTTCATGGAGACCAAACTAGACCAAGTTACAGATCAGATCTGCGGAGAGGCAACCCTCGCACACCATCAGAACAATTTTTGACCTATAAAACCACCTGTAATTGAATAAATGTAAGGAAGAACTGTTTCATGTCACACTGTGGAACATCCCAGGTGGAGCAATGCCATATCAATGGAAACAAGCAGGCGACAAGTGTATTATTGCTTAAAAATCCACTGAAAACATCCATTCTTATTTTAAATGTGAACCCCATATATCTGAGCTGTAATGTGGCCTGTATGGAAAGCAAAGATTAAATATCGTACTGCGCAGGCAAAGCAATAATGTTCCCAGAAGATTGTGTCAGCTTTGCCGGAAAAGTTCCCTGAAAACAAAAGATTAACACATTTTCCCTTTACTTGAAAATGTAATATTGAAACCTTCTATTTTGTCATGTCCAGCTGTGACAGAAAATGTGACAAAAGGTACAATTATCTCTCGAAATGATATCTTGGCGCAACAGCTTGTAATAATTTGACTGAAACGGAAATGGATGTAAAATTACTTCTGACAAAAATGCATTTAACAGACCCATAATTTAAAGAACACGTATTATCCTAGTTGTCTTTTTGAGCTTTAAAATATAATGAAATACATAGCCGGAGTTGGATTTCATTTCATTCACGCTGGTTTCCGTAATCCTCTATAAAACGTTCTTTACCTCTGAGTCTCCAAAAGCACTCAGTTTTTTCTGGGATTGTGATGTCATAGGCAGAAACCCTGTGCAGTTTACTCATTACTGCTGTGTGCTTCCATTAATATATCCGGACATGTTACTCATGAGTTAGTTTAATTGTTTTTTGTTTAAATTAGGCATTATTTTAAGTTCTAAATCATGCAATTCCAATGTAAAGGTCCTCAAGAAGAATGTTTACAGCTAGGCCAATAGCAATACAACTAACGTGTGCGCAACTTTTAGGATATGGAGGATATGGCTTTGCCTGAAATGTCCAACAATATAGTCTTAAACTTATATAAACTGTACTGTAAAATAACAAATAGTCGCTGGGGCGTTTATTTATTACAATCACTTAACAGACCAGGCATTTATTTGAGACCAGGTGGCAATTTTGGGCAGGCGATGAATTCCTTCCTCACAAAAATCTTGCTCAGCCAAACTGGGAAAATATTGTACTCAAATTATTTTAACCAGTATGACTGTAATTTAGTTTTTATGGGGGAGGCATCGCTGTTATACAATGGCCTGGTGACTACTTTACCTATTTTGTCGACATGATTCCCGCCGCCTCGTCCCCTGCCTATGGTGATATTGCTGCTTCTCCTGAATTACTAAACTGAAGTAATATCACCAAAACTGCTTCCATTTCCTGCCTGCTATGTTGCACCATCTTTCTTTTTTATGTCATTTCAAAATAGGGATTTCACAGCAAAGTCATCTGTTCCACCACTTTTTCAGTGAAGGTGAGAGTGCTCGGACACAGCGCAGAGAATATAACCTGTCCATTCTGGTGCTGCCATTTGCTTGTCTCCATGGAGATACATATACTTAATGCATTACTGTGGGCAAATGGCTACAGCGATCATACATAGTACACAGCACAAAGTGGAGTGTTAAAATTGACTCACAGAATCAATTTGACAATTTTCTCAGGGTTTATGATCCAAACTGTTCTAGAGTTATTTTAACATTTTTGGAAATGCTTGCACCGGACTATAAGTGGCATTTTTTAGGCAAAATTTATTTGATCAAATCAGACACCACAGATATTTCATGTTGAAAGGTGAGTTATAGAAATAACACTAGAACAGAGAAGAACATTCTGAACATGTGTCTGGTGTGTTCACGTCACATATGAACAGTTATACACAAAACTAGAGCAGAAACAACAGAACAAGTTTACCAAACTCTCCATCTCACTCCAAATCACTAAATCCACTGAATTCTTCATCCTCGGTGTCACTTCTGAGCAACTCCACCAACTCCAGCTAAATCCAGCTTTTAGCTGCGATTAGCTTTTGTTTTCTTCATTACAGTTCGAGTTTCCTCCACTTTTCTACATCAAACACAAGTTTCTCTCTCACTTCAATCTTTCTTTCTGCTGCTTGATTGCTCCTCTCTATCATTCCACATCCATTTCTGGTGCTACGCTCAACATATACATAATAATGTAATAATGTGTTTGCGGACATTTGTTTACGTTTTACAGAAATGAAACTTAAAGCCTCATGTCTCATTTGCATATAGTGATAAAAACAGCTGGTGCTGATGCAGAAGCTTCTGTCAAAAGGACAAGATTCAGTGGATTATTCATTGCCTGGACAAAAAAAAAGTCTCCACCTGGATTTAACTGAGCAAACAGGTTTGAGGTGCTGCAGTTGGTGAAGTGACAGTGGTGCAGGAGGAAGAGCATGAGGCTCAGCAGATACTGGTACACAAGCCTAGAGCGCCCTCTTGTGGCCTCAGTGTGAAAATAACCAACATGTGAAATTATATCTTGCTGGTGGAAACGTGTTGGCTCCTTCGATGCAATAAAGGACTTTTAATATATTAAGTTGGTGCCTCGGGTTTGTACCTCGCTCATTTACATTTAGATGTGAACTGAAATATTTCATATATAAGTCGCACCTGAGCATAAGTCACAGGACCCAAGCCATGAAAAAAAGACTTATAGTTCGAAAAATAGGGTACACACAGAACAGACTCACCATCAACACACACTCCTCTGTCAAAGAACACATAACAGAACACATAATCCACTGAGTCGTATCCTTTTATCAAACAGAAGCTGACGTCATTTTGTTCGGCCAGCTCAGGGTGTAAGAAAGTTCTTATGTCTTACGGAGAATGAATAGGCCTTTATGAAGTATGAATAGGCCTTAAGGAGAGGCAGGTGAAGAGAAAAGCACAAATTACCTTTTAGTCAATCAAGTTTTGGGGCAGGTTTTATGAGAAAGTGAACATTTTGTCCTCTACATCAATCATTTAAATGGAGAAAATGGGCCCGTCTAAAATTGGAATGAGTTTGACATGGACCAAATCATGACTGCTGGGCGAACGGGTCAAAGTACCCTACAAAATGAGCTCTTGTCTGGCTGCTGGTCAGCTGTGATGAGTGCCTGTCCATGGGAGAAAAAAATAGCACTGTTGCCATAGCGATAGGTTGCATTCACGTTCTTGTATTTGTTGTATTTTCAGAATTTCAGATGGAAAGAAGGGCGTCTATAATTACCCCAATTGGAGGTTCATTGTTTTGGGAAGAGACGTTTCTAAAGTGCTGCACAAATACTAAATAATAAAATGATAAAATAAATGCTCAGATTTAATCCTACTAGTCCTAAAACAATACAACCAGTCAAATAAAATAAGAGCAGAAACTAAAGAATAGCAATGAAATAAATAAAATAAAAGACATGGAGGATCATACAACTTACACGATGCAAAAAGCCAAAGAATAAAAGATTCACATATGTTCAATCTCATCTTATTTTGTTACAGGACGCAAATATCTCTGCGTAACTTTTCAGGTTGGGGGTCTGCCACCATGGAGATGCTATTGCTTTACCTATAATGTTCCACAATATGGTATTAAGGCTGCGTCCCATTACTCTGTCTTACCCCTTTGCCTTACCTCTACTCCTTGGTTTTTCACGTTCATGTGAGGGCGAGGGGTGTCTCCATTCTAATTTTGATCAGAGCTTAGGCCCACGACCCAGGGCTGCACACCCCTTGAAACAAAGTGAGCTCTCGACCAGACTTGAAATGAAGCGGTAAGCGGTACGAGCTCAGGCAGGTGGGATCAGGACGGCAACATCCCCTCGAGCAGCCAAGGAATCTCATAAGTATTTTCAGCAGTTGTAATTATCAATTAACAGTTTAACATGATTTACAATCATGGCGCTCATGTTCTACGTTACTTTTAGTGAACTGTTGTTGCGTTTTTAATTGTAGTAATGTCAGTTTAGCCGAAGTTATCGTTATATGAGTGGACTAAGTGAGTGTGACGTCACCACAGCGTCAGCGTCACTCAAATGAGGCTCCTGTTGCCATGGTTACAGGAGCGAATCTGGAGCCAGGATCCATATTTGGATATCCGACCGTGAGTATCATAGCAACCACAAGAGCCAATCATGATTGAGGTGGTTAAATGTGCCGCCCTCCTCATAGCAGAGCGGTGATGTGATACTCTGCACCTGCAGAACCGCTGTATTTCGGTGATTCTTGAGAATAATAAGGAAACTTTTAGCTTTTATCATCAAACTTTAAATTGTAAGTTTAAGTAATTGATTTATGTTCTATGTTCTGTTACATGTGAAAAACAATATAATTGCAATTTAACGAAATTTACTTTACTTTATGCTCGTTAAATTATGCTAGTTAAGATTCTAGTAACATTAGCTATTGTAATTGTTTGAGATATTTTGTCATTTTGTTTAAAAAATAGTCGGGGCAGGAAAGCAGGAAGGGAACTTACTTAGCAACGAAACTAGCTGTCAATCAAACCTGTTGCTAACGCTAGGCGGCAGCGACCTCGGAGAATGAAGGCGTCTGATTGGTCCGTTATTTATGTTCATGTCTTGATTTAGGAACAAGATAGAGAAATGAAAATTCAGGATCTTGTGTCGTGGGTTCATACGAACATTTTAAGACCAAAATGACGAGGCCACAGCAGCAGGTCCAGAGAGAGGAGAGATAAGCTCCTAATGTAAGTCAATGGGAAAAAGGGAGAGAAGGAGCCAGAAGAGCCTCCTGGAGCACTTCCTGTTTGGCAAACGCTATAGCTACGTCCACTCATATATACGGTCTGTTTAAACAAGCGAGTTATTTGTCGAGCTGAGGTACCCGATAATACTTGACATGGCCCTTTTTAGGTGAAATCAATGAAATTGTTGATGTTCTAGACGTAGCAGCCAGGTACCGGCAAGGGATGGTGACGCAAACGGTAATTGAGGGGTCTCCCATTGCTTAGGGAATCATTCGTACCCCTCGCCCACTCAGCTCGGTAACGAGGGGCAAGACAAAGACGTAGATAAAGGGGTAGGAGAAGGGGTAAGACAGAGTAATGGGACGCAGCCCAAACCTATATAAAACGCCTTTATTTAATTCTGATTGTTTTTATGCTCAAATATGCATTCTTTCTGTGAATTTGTCCGAATTTCAGATGGAAAGTAGGGGTCTAAATATAACTCAATGGGTGATTTATTGTTTTGGGAAGAAATGGCCAAACTCATGATTTACAAATATTTGAATCTTACTATTCTTCTCTTCTTATGGCTATATGACCTTTACACTGACTCCAATCATGTCTTTGGAGTTGAATAATGCTAAAACAACAACTTTTTAAAGCTATATTGTGAAAAAAAGTTTAGTTTATACTGACAAAGAATATATTGAGAAATACAGGGCTGCATTTATACCATACGTAAGAAAATGTACAACAACTCACCTTTATGTAACAGATATTATTATTTCATCTTTGCACTGTTTCTCCTTACGACTCTTGTATATAGCTGTAAGATAAATTTGTACTACTGGATGCTCTTTTTAACTGCATTCTAGATATCAAATCCTGATATCCTGACAGAAACTTTTACTCAAACTACAAGCACATTCTTTTAACCCATCCTCTCAAGTGAAAAACCTGGGTGTCATTTTTCATTCCACACATTAAGACCATTTCAAAAATGGGTTTCTATTACCTAAAAAGCATAGCCAGAGTCTGCCCCATTCTCTCTCTGGCCAACATGGAGACACTGATGCTTTTATCTACTTTGTCTACTGTTGTCTACTGTAATGCCCTGCTCTCTGGTCTCCCCAAAAAGAGTATTTCAGGATTGCAGTTATTACCAAATTTAGCAGCTCGTGTCCTGACTAGGATCAGAGGGCTGGACCGCATGACACCGGTTTGAAAATCACTGCATTGGCTCCATGTGAGTGAGTGAGGATTGATTTTACAGTTCTTTTACCTAAGTTTCTTTTCCTTTTACTTATTCTTTTGAATGTCTTAATGGTCAGAACTGCTTATACCCTCTGAATCCTCGCGGACCCTGTGTGAAGTTGGTCCCCCATCAAACACAAACCTGAACAAAAACTATGTCAATCGTTTGTGCTGCTTTAGTTTTGGAGAAATTAACAATTCTTTTATAGGTCAAATTGGGGTCAGACCCCAGGAAGCTTCAAAATGCTCTGAAACAGTCCAAAATGGAGTCAGTTGTTTGTGCTGTTTTGTGCTGCAAAAAAGTTTCATTTGTGCGATTATGATTCTTAAGATATTTGTTTTATTTTGGGCCGATGGCTTAATCATCCCGATCATCCAGCCCCTCAAAATGTGAAACAGCCTCAAAACTGGCAGGTAGAAAATGTTTGTGCTGGTTGAACTATGTTTGTGCTGTTTTGTGCTGTGACAGTTTTCATTTGTGCGAGTTTATTTCTAAAATTATTCATTATTATTTCTGTGGTAATTATAGGACGTCATTTCCACTCAGCTGACGGCGGCAAACTCTGCAAAACTAGTGAAGATAAATCATCTCAGGCTGTGGAAAAGTATGAATCAGTCTTTAGTCATTTGCTTTTGGTTCATATTTTATATCATAATACAGACTTTTCTTTTTTTACAGACTGCTTTTGCAGAGTTTGCCGTCATCAGCTGAGCAAAAATGACGTCCTATAATTACAGCAAAAATAATAATTAATCATTTTAGAAATAAACTCGCACAAATGAAAATTGTCACAGCACAAACAAAATACAAACATTTTCTATCATGTTCTGCCTCTTTTGAGGCTATTTAACATTTTGAGGGGCTGGACGACGTCATCGGCCCAAAATAAAACTGCAAATATCGTAAGAACCAGAATTGCACAAATGAAACTTTTTGCAGCACAAAACAGAACAAACAAAAGCACACGATTGACATAGTTTTCGTGTAGGTATGAGTTTGATGGGGGCAACTTCACGGAGGTGCGTCTTTCCAGTACTACAGCCCTCATCTATGGAACAGTCAGCCGGAGGAGCTCAGGGCTGCAGAGAACGTTCATGTTTTTAAAAGTAGGCTCAAAACTCACCTTTTTAGCTTAGCTTTTGATTGAAATGTTATACTTTTGCTTGTTTTTATTATACACATTATTATATTTATTTATTTTAGGTATATTTTTAGGATTTCCAGTGTTTCCTCTGGACCAGGAGCGGTGTTCAGCTGCAGGTGCCGGGGTCTGTCCCGTGGGCTCCTGGTGCTTGGGCCTCATCTCCCCCCTGGGCCCTACGGCGCTCCCTGGTGGCGGCGGACGGCTCTGCTCCTAGTGTAGACGACTCCTCTGATGGTGCTTTCTCAACTGGTTCACCTGTACCCAGCCACATGTTTTACCTTGTATTTTAGAATGTTCATATGTGTGTGTGTGTGTGTTATTTTTATTTTACTTTTATACACAAATTAACCCCACAGACTGAGATGGACATTGACTTTAAATCAGTTCTATATTTCAGCTGATAACATTGTTTATTACCTGTAAGTTTGTCATTATGATGAGCATTTTAATCTTTAAATAATTTGTTTAACTGAGCTGGAAGAGAGCTGTTAGATGACCTGAACATAATTTGAGCTGTTTTAAAGTTTACAAGAAGTTACAAGAAGTCAGACAAGTTTAAAAACAGTGGGTTTGTAATGACTCTCAGGGGAGGAAATGAGTCTTAAAGAAGTTTCCCACATCTCCCCACAATCATTTAAATAAGACAGAACAAATGAATGATACAGTAACAGCAGTGCATTCTGATTCAGTCACTCCCACACATTTAGCAACTTTTTTTCCACAAGTATATGAGGTTTCCATGACATTATTTCATCTATTATAGCTCCCCAAAATACATTTTGTTCAGCTCTATTAATACATGTGTTAGCAAAGGTTATTTGGACTGGTATAAAACTTTTACAATTTCCAAATAAAATTATTAGTATTATTTTTTTATTATACATTTTGACTTGAGCCAAAAGCTGCTTCAAATTATCCCCTGAACATATAACATTAGTATAATCAGCAAAAAGTACACATTTCATAAGCTTAGATATTTTACGGATATCATTAATATACGTTATGAATAATGTAGGCCCCAGTAGTCAAGTCATTTCTCTTGTGGATCAATAAGGTAAGTCTAATATTGATTTTTGTCTTTACACCCAGTGTAACCAGCATTTAAGACAGAGACTTTTATTTTGGCGGGTCCACTTCCTGTGCTGCTGCCCCGAACATTCCATTTCCTCTAAGATCCTGCACTTTACTTCCCCCTCCCACCTGTGGCTGTGGTGTGGTCTGTTGGTCCAAACAAAGTAAGTAAACTTTATAAATCTGTGAAATTCATCCCGCATATTAAGATCCTCCATAGGGCCTCCGTACATGTATACAGTCGTGGCCAAAAGTTTTGAGAATGATAAATATTAATTTTGGTACCAGAATGTCCTCCGAGAGCAACTTCTCCCAACCATCCAAGAGCAGTTTGGTGATGAACAAAGCCTTTTCCAGCAGGATGGAGCACCTCGCCATAAAGCAAATGTAAGAATGGCTTGAGGAACAATACATAAAGATTTTAGGTCCATGGAAACTCCTCAGATCTTAATCCCACTGAGAACTTGTGGTCAGTCCTCAAGAGGCGGGTGGACAAAAACCCACAAATTCTGACAAACTCAAAGCATTGATTATAAGCGGTAGGACATTCTATTCCTAATTGTTCCCCCCACTGCTCCTCGAACTGTGAACACTATGATAATAATAGAGCCGCACATTTGTGGTGGACACAGTTTGAACGTAGAATGACACCAGTGACGGTTCATGGGCGTAAAAAACTGCGTAGAAGTCCAGAGTTTTGCCTATGACACAACAAAATTGGCAAAATGCGAAAAGAGGATTTTTGAAGATGATTTAGACAAACTTTATTGATCCAAAAGGGAAATTATTTGGACAAAATAGCTCACACATCACAATATAATGTAATAACAAAGTAAAAAATAAAATTGTAATGATAAATTAATAAATATATATATGGTAATAATACATTCTAAATAAGTAATAAGTAATGTAAAAACTGACTCACAAACTGTGGATTATAAACATTGCAATTCGAACCTATGATCATAGCAATGAAATTCTCGATACGTGGATCATAAACATTGCGATTCTCAATCAGCAAATTATACATTGAACTCTAAAGAAGAGAAACTCACTTTTTTTCTTGAAACTCAATTTAAACAAAACTGGGAGCTGGCCTTTTGTCAGTTTTCTTTTGGTTGGTCGTGTATTAATGTATGTATAACTGTGAATTCATTTGTTTAAAAAAATAAATAAATAAATAAAAGTCTTTACTCAATGCCTTCATTTCACTATACATATAATAACTACAAATCCAGTGGTCTGTATTTCATTCACACCTCGGGCTCCTTCAAGAACCACTCTTCTGTGTCCGCTAACATCCAGCTAACAGCCACAGTTGTGTTGGATAGCCTTAAATTAGCGTTACACCATCTTTGAGACAGTAAAACCAAACTGGATTCACTTAGTCTGAGAAGTGTTTGACATCTTGTGAGCTATATCCACCCACAAATCTCCGTACACTGTGTGATCTTTAAGTATTGATTGATTTTAGCGCGACGACAAAAACCCGATTGAGATTTAATTGGAGAGGAAGTAGTGACAGTGAGCTGGCCGGGTGCCTCTGTGCAGAATTCATTACAGTCATTGCACAATTTAGTTGTTTTGTATTTATTAACACGTATTATGCATTATTGTGGCTTTAATTTCCTTTTAAACATGCCCTTGGTCACTTTGGGATAAGTATTTCACATGTTCTAACCTAAAATGAGTATGAATGTAAAACTACTATAAACTACATCTCCATTTCCAAAGATGTAGTTAGGTGTTATAGGGATGGGTCGGTTGCGAACATGTTTTTTTTTTTTTTACATTAGAAATTAATTCTGTGCATAATTTTATATTGTTGTTGATAATAAATGAATTAAAGCAACCAAACAACCTGAATATCCGCTTGAGAGCTGAAAGAGCCAGCTCTTTTTAGTGAGCCGAAAGAGCCGGTTCTCTAAAAAGAGCCGGAATTCCCATCACTAAGGTGCTGGAGCTCCCTCTGCTGTCAGCAACTGGAACAATGGGAAAATGGAGTGAACAATGAAGTTTGTATATTTCATGAATGCTAATAGAGCTATACATAGGGGTGGGAACAGCTAGCCCTGACTTTTACTGATAATATATACCATATTTTTTCGGACTATAAGTTGCACCAGCCAAAAAATGCACAATGATGAAGAAAAAAACATGTATAAGTCGCACTGGACTATAAGTCACACTTTTTTGGGGAAATTTATTTTATAAGATCAGAGACCAAGAACAGTCATTTCATCTTGAAAGGCGAGTTATAGACGTTATAGTAATAAAAACAACCCAATAGAGAAGAATCCGTGTATCATTTGTTCATTTGTTTTTCAATGTAGAACCAAAAAATAAGAAAACAACAACAACAACTTTTTTCTTTATTATTTGTCTCTAAAACCAAAATGAAAAAAACAGATAACGATTTGTTTTTTCACTTTTGAGTCATATATAGGATTCATATATATGGTCTAGGGACTGTCACTGTGAAAAATGTAATACATAAGTCGCACCTGAGAATAAATCGCAGGAACCACCCAAACCCTGAAAAAAGTGCGGCTTATAGTCCGAAAACTTTATTCCATCAATTAAATCACAATTTAGTATTTTTTTAGATCTAAAATTCTCTCAAACATAACATAAATACGAGTATCCTGTCAGATTCTGTGTTATTTGGGGGCTACATGTTCAGAAACGCCCTCTCTTTCCTTGAGTCTTCTGTCTGTGACCCGCTGGCCCTCGTCTTGAAACTGACCAATCAGATTCCCCCATTGCAGTTAATTGACAGGCAGACAGCAGCACTGGTGCATAGGCTTAGTCCCGCCCCCAGGCCAACTGTGTGCTCGCCCATGTTTGCCGTTTAGGTTAATGTGCACTATATTTGTGTCAATATGGTGATAGACTAAAAGGAATTTGACTCATTTTTGTTTTACTTAATTTTACTTTTTTAAGTAATAAAGACGTGTAATATTTTTCTCTGAGGCCCCGTATCAGATGATGGTCCATGGTCTAGTTTTGGCCCCCAGATTGGTGGTTGGGACCCCTGGTGTGTGGGCTTAAAAACAGCATGAAAAGTCTAGAGTTGTATTATCATTATCATTAATGAATGAAACAAGTTAATGTCAGTGAAGCAAAATACAACTCCAGGTACGTTTTTGATGATTTCATCTTTAGCTCCGGCTCCGCTCTAGCTCCTCTCGGCACACTGACTTGAATGGGTGACTATGTTTAGACCCCGGGGCTTGATTCCTATAAAAAGTACTTACTTTTCCAACCAGTTCCTAAGAATACTTAAAATCAACTGGCTTCATAAACTCAACATTAGCCCAGGGTGGTTTGAAACAGCTTAATTTGAATTCAGCAGCCTTACCACGAACTAAACCACTTGAACACACACTGTCCTAATCATGATGTTTTGAGCTCGCAGCTTATTAGAAAAGAATAGATAGCGTACTCACCAAGCGTGATAAGTGCCTATGAGTTTTATTTTTACAGAGAACTTGCTGGTCAAGTGTTGGAGAACAGTTTTGATTGATTTGCCATCTTGGTGGGACTTAATCAGAAAGTAAACAAAGGACGTCCTTATCCCCTGTGATAATAGAGCTGCACATTCGTGGTGGACACAGTTTGAACGTAGAACAAATCCAGTGACGGTTCATGGGTGTAAAAAACTGCATAGAAGTCCAAAACTAGCAAAATATAAGTAATTTTGAACGTTCTGAGAAGATGACTTTGGATGAATGAAACAAGCGTGGATGAGGCAAAAATACAACACCAGGAATGTTTTTGATATCAAGACCACGGTTTTACATGGTTAAAAGTCATATTTTAGGTATAATAACAATGAATATCCAAAAAAAATGTCCAGTCTTTTATCTGTGACGCTATACATTTGGCAAATTGCAAACAGTTTTATTTTAAATTCCTACCGGACGTACACAGTAGGGATGAAACAATAACCGAAATCTGGTGATATCGTATCGTCAAAGGTCTCACAATAATATCGAGGACCATCACAATGTATCGAATCCCAAGTGTCTTTGCTTAAATGAACAGTTCTGATGCAGAAATAGCTAAAAAAAAAACAGAGGGAACTACATAGACCATGATCCTTTGCTCCGTTTCAGTGTAGACGACACGAAGAAATAACTGTTCTAAGCACTTTGAAATCTTCATTCTTTGGATTAAGTATTGGGAAGGCATTTTTAGAGGAAAAAGGAGCAGATTCACACTTTGGTGCCTCCATAAAACATTGCAATAAATCTGGTACGGTGAGATGTTTATGGTGAAAATATCGTCCAGAGAGATTTGGATATCGTTCCATCCCTAATGACAATAAATGTTGTACCAAATGACTGGCCAAAGCATTTTAGAATGTCAGTGTTGTTATTATGTAGAATATCGTAATATCGTGAGCCTCCCCACCATATTGTGAGCTTTACCACGATATCGCAATCAATATCGTACCTTGGATATTGTTACACCTACAACACTTTGCTTCATAGGCCCAGCATTATCCCACGGTGATTTCAAAAGTCTGTATTTGAATTCAACAGCCTTACCATGAACTATCCCAGTTGAACACGCACGGTCCTAATCATGATACTTGATGCACACAGTGTAATAAGTCAGAATGGATAGCCGTGTGTAAAACAGCTAATATCAGCTTATAAGTTCTATTTTTATGGGGCACTTACGGGTGAAGTGTTGAACCACTGTAGGACAAATGGTTGTGATTGATTTGCCGACGCGGTGGGATTTAATCAGAAAGTAAGCAAAGGACGTCCTTATCCCCTGTGATAATAGAGCCGCGCATTCGTGGTGGACACAGTTTGAACGTAGAACGAATCCAGTGACGGTTCATGGGTGTAAAAAACTGCATAGAAGTCCAGAGTTTTGCCTATGACGCAACAAAATCGGCAGAGGATTTTCGAGTGCTCAGAGAAGATGATTTAGACAAACTTTATTGATCCACAAGGGAAATTATTTGGACCAAATAGCTCACACATCACAATATAATGTGATAACAGAGTAAAAAATTTAATTGTAATGATACATTAATAAATATATAAATGGTAATAATACATTCTATATACTTAATAGGTTATATATATGCACACATAATTTTGTACAATGATGCCTTATTTGACACCTGCCTCTTGATACCTTTTTAGAATTAATTATTAACATTTATATTTTTTACTCTGTTATTACAGTATATTGTGATGAGTGAGCTACTGTGTCCAAACCATTTCTTTTGTGGATCTATAAAGTTTGCATAAACACTGCCACACACTACAGGATTTTCTGTTCTTAAACGTTTTTTTAAACGTGCACACTACAGACACGAGGAGAATCATATAAGACAGGGTGTCTGGTTTTCACATTCTGTCCTGGCTGTCCAAGATTTTTTTTTATATAAAGTGAGGGAAATGTGCTGGTTTTCACTACCTTTTGTACACTCAGACACAGACAGTCGGTCAACCTGCAACATGCCGAACGGGAGGTCCCGTCCACCTAATCCTGCTAAGGTGTCCTGGTTTTTACAAACGGAAATATGGTCACCCTAATATTGATTGATTGATTGATTTCAGTCAAAAGCATATTCTGACATTATTCCATAGACAGTCACATTTAACGTATACAGACCGAAAATGTGTCGACTGAAGCTTGAGCTTATTATGCCTTTACCCTTTATTCATTGCATCATCTTGGCACCGGTTAATAAATACAGCAAACAAATTAGTAACAAAATCTAACATTGTAAATCTCTGATCACAAAGACTGCAGCGGGATACAGCTGCAAACTACAGGATATAGTTGTAAGTTGTGAGTGTGATCACATCACCTGTTTCCTGTCTACGGTAAAACTAGTCGCTTTTTAAAAATTATTAAATTAATTAATCATTGTATTTATATAGCGCCTTTCAAGACACCCAAAGTACTTTACAGTTCATTATTTATTCACTCCGCACTCGATGGTGGTAAGATACTATTGTAGCCACAGCTGCCCTGGGGAAGACTGACAGAAGCGAGGCTCCAATCTGCACCATCGGCCCCTCCGACCACCACCAACACCCACACACTCACACACACCACTTTCATACTAGGCAATGTGGGTGATGTGCCTTGACTAAGGACACAAGTGTTCAAAGATCAGAGCTCTGCACTTCTAGTTTAGATTCATGTCAAAACTGTGTTATTATTATTAGTGAAATGTGGTGCAATACTTCAGACAGGATTTTTCTACAGGATTTTAAAGCAAGATTGGAGCTAAAGTCCACAGGAAGTAGAGTTACTATCACTAATCTGCAGCTTTTTGGATGTAAACAGACACACGTGAGGAACAACTTTCGCCTTTTTACTTTCAAAGAAAGCTTTAAAATGGATTAATAGCGTGGTTTTGTGGACTGGATGTCATTATTTGCGGAGGACAATTCCTATCGATAATGTGGATAATACGCTGCACTTTAAATTTACCACTTTGAAAGTGAAAGTATTTATTTCCACTATATCCCGAGTTTGTATGTTGCGTCTCTGTGTCCGTCGCTTCTCTGCCCCTGACGCTCTGTTTTATCGGCTGTTACCGTAGTGTTGCTGGTGTTTGGTGGTTCTGATCTGCCCCTGACACCACACACATGTGGAAAGCGGCTTCAAAATCGCATACAAAGGCAAAAAGTCAGGTCATGGGGACAAGAAATCACAGCGAAAATCAGGCAAATTCTCCTGTAGTGTGTGGTGTGCAACTCTGGATTAATAAATTAAGCATGGATGAAGCAAAAATACAACTCCAGGAATGTTTTTGATGACCCAAAAAGTCCAAATTGCATAGTTTAGATCTTATAGTGAATGAATACCCAAACCAGCCAATCAGTTTGTATTCATTTGAACTTGACAGCCTTACCGTGAACTGCACCACTTGAAAACGCACTCTCCAAATCATTATACTTCACGCACACCGTCTAAATGAAACAGAACAAAATGAATAGCGTACAAGCTGTGTGTAATGGCGCTAATAAATGCTCGTGAGTTTTAGTGTTATGGGGCACTTGCTGATGAAGTGTTGGCCCATGTGAGAAGAATTGCTGTGATTCATTTGCTTCCTCAGTGCTCTCATTGTTAAGTGTTATTAATTGTAAAATGTAGTTCAGGGGGAGCGAATGGCGGCTGCAGACAGGGCGACCCTGCAGAAACTCAAATCTAGTTAACGTTTGAATTCAAGGTGGACCACGTAACGTTCCGGGTTAGGGGTCCGCTTCCATGGAGATGCTATTGTCTACTACCCTACCGTGAACTATCTATCCCTCTTGAAAATGCAGCACTCTCCTACTTGTTATCATAAAACTATGTAAGAGAAGTCCTGATTTTTACCTGTGACGCTACAAAAGTGGTAAAATGCAAATAGAAAACAAAAGAAGACAACTTTGGTTTAGTGGAACGAGCGTGGATGAAGCAAAAGTTAAATTTTCGCTGATTTGAACCCTGCATTAGGATATCACACATCTAACACTAAAAAGAGTCAAATTTGGTGAAATTCTGAGGTGATTTAGAGGGTGCACAAGTTGAATAAAGTTTGTCTTGCTGTTTTGTCATTGTATGCGAGTCATTTGTTATTATATGTATTTCCCTTTACTTACAGCAAATAACTTTTTTTTTTTTTGTCAAAGGATAATGCAGATTCCAAGAAAGCAGAGAGTGTTCAGTCACTGAAAGTTGTTAATGACACAGCTGAAAGAGCAGGAAAGCTGATTCAAGACTTTAATGCCTCACGAAAAATGAAGATGAGAAGCAATTTCTCCTTCAGGTTGTGCAGGAACATGGAAAATGTGCCTGATTGGAAGAAGGTAAGGTAAGGTAAGGTTTATTTATATAGCACTTTACACAGACACATGTCCCCAAAGTGCTTTACACAGCATTTTACAGAGCATTCTTCATTCACTCCAGACCCGGTGGTGGTAAGCTACTGTTGTAACCACAGTTGCCCTGGGGCAGACTGACGGAGGCGCGGCTGCCAAGCCAAGCGGCGCCAACGGTCCCTCCGACCACCACCAACACTCACTCACACAACTTTCACACCTACAGTGCATGTTTTGAGTTGATGGGGAAACCGGAGTGCCCGGAGAAAAACGGAGGAAGAAGGGGAGTGTTGTTAGTGTCTGAAACTCAGCGACAGAATTTAGGAAGAGAGTTCTTCTGAAAGTGAAGATGACAAAAGTTGCCTCAGAAACTTTGCTGGTTGATGGAGTGTGTTTATTGGTGTCGGCCTGGTGGTTGTGACTGCTGTAATATTCTATTATAAGTTAAAGAAATTAAAATGAACAGAGACAAACTGAATCTTCTATGCATTTACTTTTTAATTTAAATATATTTAGGTACTGTTTGCTGTAATTTTGCATTAAGCGACAGAATTTAGGAGCCTGATCCCGTCAGATCTCAGAAGCTCAGCAGGGCCGGGCCTGGTTAGTACTTGGATGGGAGACACTGAGAATTCCAGGTGCCACAGTGGGGCCAGTGGCAAAAACTGTCGTTGTGTCCTTAGGCAAGACACTTCACCCACGTTGCCTAGTATGAAAGTGATATGTGCATGGCAGGACTCCTTTGAAAAAGAGATTAGTAATCTCAGTGGGACTTTCCTGGGTAAATAAAGGTAAAATAAATAAATAAATAAATAAGTTAAACATGTGCACAGCTTGCAGGCTAAGGCCCCGTTTACATGTACACAGATATTTTTTAAAAACAAATATTTCCCTCGCTCCGTTTTACCAAATAACATCGTGCACACAGCATTGTTTTCAAAAAAGTTTCCGTTTACATGAACCCGCATAAATACCCCGTCGAGCATCATCTCACCCGTGATATGAGGACGCAGCAAGTCGGAGAGTAACAGCAGTGATGATCGCGACATCCTAAAATTTTCACGCCACTCCTCCGGGACGACCACTTCATTTTCACAATTATCCCACCACACAGCGGACCGCCCAGGTCGGACCCAAAAACGGCGACATTGGTGGTGACGGCGACCGGGTCTTCGGGTCATAAGGAGAAGAGAGAAAATTGCTGAGCTCTGAGCCTCAATCGTCTCTTCATCGAGATGACAAGTGTTTGCAGCAGAAGTAACGCGACTGCTGCTCTGATGCTTCCATGATCATCACCACAGAAAAACGTTAACACTGGTCGCACACACTAAAACGCTGTTTATGTCACTTTACACGCAAACGCGAAACCATAGTTTTCCAAAATCTCCACTCTAGCTGGAGTTTTTAAAAAGATTCGTTTTCAGAGGCGAATTCTCCGTTTGCCTGTAAAATTTCTCCGTTTTTAAAAATATTTGTGGACGTGTAAATGGGGCCTAAATAAAGGACAGAATGAGTGATCTTTGACTGCTTTGTGCAACCTCTAAATATTGTTTGATTTAGCTGATTTTTAAAAATGTAACTCAGTAGTAATTTCCTAAAGCCGGGTTCAAGTCTAGAGAAAAGAGAAAAAAAATTAAATAATTGGACCACCCTAGTATGACATGATTAAAAGCTCCAAAAAAGCAGTTTTAAGTCGTATCAAAATAACAATTTAGGTATAATAATAAAGAAATAACCAAAATCAAAATGTCAAAATGTGAACAGAGGATTTTTCAGCGCTCTTGAGTGAAAACGCACTTTCCAAATCATTACTCTTCGTGCACACAGCGTAATAGAACAAAACGAATAGCGTACTAGCCGAAATTTGAATGAAAAGTGCACTCCTTTGCCTGTAATGTTCCACAATATGATATTAAACTTATATGAGATGGATTTATTCAGTTATGGGTCTTTTTATTGCTCAAAAATACATGTAAAAACAAATTGGTCTGGTGGTGTCTCCTGCTCGTTTCTATGGAGATTTAAAAGGTTAATGCTATACTTATACAATATATGCATATTTTGGAGGTAAAGCTGTAACATGTCTAACATCTCCATGGAGACAAATAACTGTCAGGCTCTCTATCAGAAAAAGTTACACAATGCAGCTTTACGAAGGGTTTATCATGATTTCAGTATATTTCATTTGATTAGAAAAATTTACTTTTTGTTAAAATCTACTTTTTATAGGTGCATTGTGTAACTTTTCTGGTGGAGGGTCTGTCAAATGCTTGTCTCCATGGAGATGTTATTGCTTTGTCTGGATTGTTTCACAGTACGGCATTAAACCTTTCTTCTACCATCCACCCAAAATGAGGCATTTCCAGATACTTTTGAGCTATAAAACCATCTGTAATTGAATAAACGTAGTAAAAGTAGTGCTGTTTAATGTCACATTGTGGAACATTCCTGGTGACATATCTGTAGAAACAAGCAGGCGGCATACTCCCATCCAAAAAGCTCCACAGTGTACCTTTTTTACTTGTCATGTTGAGTCATTTGAAGTAAAACGTTGTGCTATGTGGTGCAGGGGTGATGATGGAGCATATGCAGTCCACAGATGGCAGAGATAGAGATGGCAGTTCATTTTCACTGAGCTGTCTCTCCCTGCGTGGTGTGAGCTGCCCGAGCATGCATGATAAGAAGAGCGTGTATGAGCTAGGAGCTGTTCCCCCCAAGATACGTGACATATTCACTTCTATATTTACTAGATTTACACTGCAGAGGCTGAAAACTGGATAAAACTACAAAATATTAAGAAAGAAATGCGGAAAACTGGCAAAATGATCTGTTAAAATGTCGAAAACATACTCAAAGTTCTGTTTTGTTTTCATTTTGAATGTCTGAGTAATCCTGCGTTAAGCCTTTCTATTTTCTAGTCTACATCTCCAAAGCTCAAAATGCTCAGTTCCACCTTGTGATGTCATGAAGCAGTTTCATGTTAAGAGCTATATTTTACCTTGTGTTCAGTAGAGATGGGCAATTCCAAGGCTGAAATGGCAAGGCAAGGCAAAGAAAGTTTATTTGTACAGCACAATTTGTACACAAAGTAATTCAAAGTGCTTTACAGAATAAGAAATACATTAAAATCACAATACAAACAAGTTAAAACATAAATAATCATCATAAAATTTTAAAATAGAGATGCGACATTAAATTAGAGAGAATTAGAGAGAAGAGCAGAGTGTGAATATGCACAGCTAAACAGAGCCGTTTTTAGCCTGGATTTAAACAGAGTCAGAGTAGAGTCTGTCTCACATGTTCAGACTGTTCCAGGTTTTAGCTGCATGAATCTGAAACGCTGACTCCCTGAGTTTAGTCCTGACTCTGGGACCAGCAGGAGGCCGGTCCCTAAGGTCCTCAAAGTGCAGATGGTTCATACGGTACTAAAATGTCACAGATGTACTTTGGAGCTAGGCCATAGAGAGACTTGTACACAAGCAGAGCCGCTTTAAAGTCTATTCTCTGAGCCACAGGAAGCCAGTGCAGAGACCTGAGCACAGGACTTATGTGCTCGTACTTCCTGGTTCGAGTCAGGACCGAGTTGCAACATTCTGGATGTTCTGTAGCTGTTTTACAGCTGAAATGATCCAAATAATTCTAGTGAAGGTGTATGAAGTTTAAAAACACAGTGGAGCACTTCCTGTATTACCACATGACATCACAAGGTGGAACAGAGAGTTTTCAGTTGGAGAGAAGCCTAAAGACCAAATTATAGTTCTAGGTCGATTCAATGCACACAGCTCATGTCGCATTGTCACCATTGTTTCTGATTTATGGATCTGAGTCGAGGTCTATGCGCCACGAAGTAATTCACCACCACGTTAGGAGGCTAGGATTTAAACTGGCCTATGCTACTGTAGACGTATAATCTCTGAAAAGTTTAACATGAACCACCTCCAACGTGATATAGAACAGACTCACCATCAGCAGCACATCCTCTGTCACAGGAAGAACACTCATATTCCACTGAGTCGTGTCCTTTAGTCCGACAGAAGCTGACCGCATTAGGGCGCAGGGGGTGTTTTTTTAAGCACAGTTTATGCAAATTATCCATGTGATTTAAAGTTTTGTTTCTGTAAAACGTAAACAAATGTGCACAAAGCTGCATTAAACACATTATTACTCCATGTCTATATTGAGAGGAGTACAGGAAATGTGTATAGAGCAGTGGTAGAGAAGACCAATCACAGCCCTTATAGTCTACGGCACTTCCTCTTGCTGTCTGACTCGTAGTTAGAAAATGTTGGCTCTGCGGAGGGGGTTCATGGCGACGCAGACTCTCGTTTTGACGCACGACCATATGTTTGGCTTAAACATGCAGGGTTTGTGTGTTAAACAAATGTAGTTAATATGATCAACTTAGGTTCAGGAGCAGGTCCACGCCTCAACCGCCCTCGACTCCTCTCCAGCGAATCACAGCTCACTTCTGATACACCTCAATTTCCCAGAAGCCTATTTATAGCAGCCTATCCCGGCAACCCAGTTTGTCCCAAATAACTCGACCCCACCCAACCCCGATCTGTTCACTTCCAGACATAAGACGCCTACGAGGGGGGGTCCCGTTCCTGCTGGGCCATGTGAAGACTGAGACTGAACCCCCACCCTGAGTCTCAACCCAGCCGCCCCGCCTCGTCTCCATATAATAAACTCTATTCTCTTTGCACATGTGTTGCTGGTGTGGTCTTTGCTAGTGAAGTGTGAATTCAACAAAACATGGCTCCAGGTCTGTAGGATGAGGAAACAACCTTATAACATACATCAGAAAATAACGTAATATGAGCCATTTAAGAAAAATTCCATGCAGCAAGTTAATTTTACTAGCAAGAAATATCAAAATAATAGATCTAGAAATGAGTGTTACAATTCCAGTTAGGGTTTTTCAGGTATCGACGAGCACTCTGACCAAATCACCAATCCGATACTACTCTGTATTTTCCACAATAAGGACTTGTAGATGTGAGAATGGCAGCTGTTTCTACTAATGCCCAGAACAGGTTAAATGTAGACTACAGAGGCTGATAATAACAGAAAAGACATTTATCTTCTCTTCTTTTATTTAGCCTTTAGTGCAGACGCGCGGATTAGTCGAAAGAGTGCAGCCTGACAACAGCGACAACAGTGCCAAATCAGTTTAGAGTTTATTTACTCTGCAGAATTAGCCATGAGCATCTTTTTACAGGCGTCACTATTGGTTTTATCCATGCAAAGGAAAAGTACAAGTGCTTAAATCAGCACTACTTATGATCATCATCATTCTACATTTGACTCGTAACAGTTCTCAAAATCTAATGTCTTCTTCTAGATTTTCTTTTGAAATAGCCTTTCAGTAAATTCATTTATTCCTCCTGACTGTAACAAAGCTGAGTAGCCTTAGTCTGCTTCTTCACACTATGTGGTATCGGACTGGTATTGGCGAGTACACTAAGGCCAAGCATCGGCATCAGATTGGATTCCCCAAAAAAAGTGTAATAATTTAAGTACACAATGAGTTGTTATGAGCTCAAAATATAAATTTAAGATGACAAAGCAGGGTTCATACATCTCAAAAATATTGGATTATTTAGCTTGAAATGAAATGTTGCTTAAGATAAGTGGAACGTGAATAAGGTTTGTCCTGAAACGAGCTGAGAAACACTGAAATCCATCCAGACTTAATTAAAAGTAGCTCATTATTTACCATCGTGTATTCTAGCACTTTTTTCTCTCAACTCTCTTTTCCCTTCATCTTCTGACAACATTATAAACCTAACTCTGGGTGCTGTGCTAGCCTTTGCCCTTGTGCGCCCCCCCACTCCCCAGACACCTCCATCTGGCCGGCCCACCTGCCGTCCGCCTTACCAACGACCTCCAGCTCTCCCTTAGAAAACACTCACCCAGACTCTGCGGGATGCCGGTATGTTTGGATGCTTTGGTAGTCGGAAAATGCTAACACAGAAGAAATATTAGCATTTTCTGTGGGGAATCAGAGCCGGAATCGGAGGAGACAGCTGTGTGAGTCACTGCAAAGTTGATTTGGCTATCTATTCCTCTGACTACACCTAAGTACTTCTCATAAGCCTGATGATTTTAATGGGCGTGAATCAGACAGACAGACAATAGGCATAAAAACAGGCAGACAATAGGCATAAAAAAGGCAGTTAGTAAAAGCAATAAAGCGCACAAGTTATATGAGACACTATCTCAATAAGAAGTTATTCTAAGTCTAGTTTTAGAAATACCTTTGTGAAAGGCCTATATTACGGGAAATCAACACTTTTGAGCTTTTAGCCGTGTTATAATGTTCTTACTTTCTTCAAAACATACTTGGACTTTCATTTACACATGAGTGGAGCTGCTATAACCATTACCATAACGTTAGTTTTGTTTGGTAATTCGCTAATGCTCTCCTGATTCATCAGCCAGTTTCACTTCATGGAAACTGTCTGACCTCACAGCATTAGGATTCGTTCGCTCAACAGTAGGAGGTACTTTTTTTTATTGAACCAATTGCTGCTATTTGGTGGTGATGTATGTAATGCACCGGAACGCTCAGTGTTTCCGAGTAATCGCAGCACAGCAGTAAACAAAGCAGAGTGAACATGTCTGTCGATGAGCATTGTCGTTTCTGCGAGGTGAACTTGCGAATTAAAGGTATGATGAAAAATGCAAAGTTATTATTTGACAAAGGAAGTCCAAAGGAGGACAGCGTATGCAGTCTGCTATCACAACTCGGGTTGGTTCAACATGAATCAACCAAAATACAACTTTGGTCCATGTACCATTCGTTCTTTTGGATTTCAATTAAAAACGAAAAACAATAAAATGGGAAAACAGTTTGTTATTTCATTACTCTGTTTTAGTCTCAAACAAAAAACAAACAGATTTCCAGTATTTAATTTCAAATAACACTATTTTAATTTTGATATTTTATTCTCGTTGTTTTTGTTTTGTTTTTTTCCCTAAAAGTTCTGCTGCTTAGAGCGCCGTGTGTGAATTCAGTATAATTCGGTATTAATCATTGATCTATAATTAAAAAATATATATTAAAACAAATTGATTAATAATTTTATTACAGTTCTATGAAGTCGACAAAGCAGAGTTAAGCATGTAGCCATGAGAGTTTGTCGCTGCTTCCTGTTCCTCGTTACAATGACTTTCTAAGACGTAAAACTTAATGCTTCGCTATACAAGAAGAGAACCACAAAACTGCAATGATTTTTCAGGTAAGTCCTTCAAGCAGCAGAACTTCCCAGACAAATAAACCAGAGAGAATAAAATATTAAAACTGAAATAGGCATTTTGGTGTTATTTGAAATAAACTTTAATCTAAATATTGGAAATAGAGGTCAAAATCTGTTTTTTGTTTTACAATAAAATGGAGTAATGAAATAACACATTGTTTTCCCATTGTTCTTAAGTGAAATTCAAAAGAACGAATGATACACAGACCAACTTTGAGTAAGTTGAGTAAGTGAGTAATTTAATGATGTGAAAACACTGTTATAACAAGTACATTTTACATTATATGTCCCTTTTAACTATGCTGCGCCGTATAGCTTAGTGTAATGTGCCTTTATCACACTGAGGCTATATACAGCAACAGATTATATTGGGATGTACACTAAACCAAACTGCTAACCACAAACCACTTATTTGCTGTCATGGCAAAGACCAGTCAGCTGTTTCTGTTTTAAATGTGAATAAATAACATATAACATGACGATGGTGTAATTTAAAGGCCGTGTACTTGATTGTTGTCCACGTATTTGAGCAGAAGTTATCAGATATATTCTACAAGCAGCTCTCGGGGTCAAAATAGTCCACTATGAGCTGTCTGCAAGTGGTTTTAGTCCGATAATCAGGAAATGCAGTTTAGAATTCTAGTTGTTACAGGAGAAGAGATGGATTAGTTCTGTTTTTCATGTTTTTAAGATGGTAAACACAGCTCCAGGTATGTTTTTGAGGAGGTAATAACATTCTAACACGACTTAAAGCTCACAAGAGTCAATTTAGTGCAATATAGATGCTTTAATTTAAAATCGAAACAACCTAGAATGCTTTTTTAATCTTTTCTGTAATTTTCAGACAATAAGATATAAATTCTTCTCAGTAATACCATTTTCGCCACTACCGCTGAGATTTAGAGCATCATAAAACTGACTTGAAAATGCAACTTCTTTTTTAGTAGTAACTGCCAGGATTCAGCAGTGCCTTTCAAACTGAAATTTCTCCCATCTGCAAACTCATATAAAAGGCATTGTAGTCAGCAGGCTAACGAGAGCTTGAAATGTCACTTTGTTCCTCGTAAATAAGCATATACTCCTTTTTTATTACTAATTTTAAAGGGGCCATATTCTACTACTTTCTGATCTATGTTCTAATGTTGTTTCCTCATCACAAACAAACCTGGAGTTGTGTTTTTGTTTCATTTGCACATGTTTAACTCACAAACAATGCATATTTAAGCTGGGTTCTTCTTTCAAACTGAAAACATTGTTCCACCTTGTGATGTCATGTGGTAATACAGGTTAATAACACACATTGTGTTTTTGAACTTCACGCACCTTCACGAGAATCATTTTGATGAATTCAGCTCTGGAATTGAAAATCTACTGAACTAAAGGTATACAGTAGCAGTTAACTTGAAACTATCTTACTACTTTTTTTGTAACACAGATTAATCACACAATTTATTTTGAATGCACATGCTCCTCTATTGATAGCACGATGGTGACCTGAAAGGTCAGAAGGTCAGTGATCAGGTCTGTCCATACGCGACTTTAGATAAAACTAAGGTAGTTTGCAGATATCGCAGCGATGAACTCTCTTTCCACAGAAGCACAAGTTTAAAATACCGTCTTAAAGCAAAATACGTGTTTGATTCAGCGGCAGCAAGGACACTACTTGTATGTGAACCAACAACAAGCCGAGCACGACAAGCCGCGACAATGTTGTCAACAAAACTACCAGCGATAGAAAAATGTCAATAATAATAACTTTTTGATAATAAATTGCATTTTTGTCAAAATATGTTTATCTATTTTCAAAGAATAATTAACTGTGATTAATCATGATTCATAAAAATTCTAAAAAAATTAATCGTTTGACAGCACTACTTGAAACCTACGATTTCATGACATCACAAGGTGGAACAGAGCATTTTGAGCTTTGGAGATGTAGACCAGGGGTCAGCAACCCACAGCTTTCATCCTTCTGTTATGTTCTAATAGTGAGAAGGTTTAAAAACACAGACGAAGGCATGGAAGTGGTCCACAGTTTGACTTTTTCTTTTGGTTTCAATAGTTACAAAAGTGCAGGTGCCAAAAAAAGTGCTAAAGGTGCAAAAAGGAAGGCAGGCAGCAGTTTCCTCTCCAGCAGCAGAACCCAGCCTGATGTTTTGAGGCGCCTTTTATCTCGTCTGATTGATTGGGTAAAACTACTAGCTAAAAGTAGGGGTATTATGAGTCTTCTACCATATTATAAGGTTTTAGAAGTCATCCATGCATGTTTGAGTAATCTAGTGATCTCTCCTGGGCCCTATTTTAACCCTCTTTATGGTTAGCTGTAAAACTCGGTGTGACTCTCAGCCCACTGATGCATCTGCTTCTATGTTCCGTCATCATTTTATCGCGTGTACTGGAGCATGCGTGAATCTGCCCACGCAGCATTAAACTTTCTATTTTCTTGAGAAACTTTTCTTTTCTTGGATTTATCCATCCTTTACCTACCAGGGGTGGAAAAGCTCATAAATCATGCTGCTAATGTAGGTGCTGGTAAATCTGGGCTGCTAGATATGTGCCGGGTGTCGCACATCAGCAGCTGTGAAACCTTTTATTTTAATGTTACACGATTACCATTATCTACACGTTAAGAATTACATTTAAAGCTAATGTTAATTTTTACCATCCCTGTTTTTAGGCAGGGGGTGAACTTAAATTTGGCAGCCCCACAAAAAAGACTCTATTGGTTTGGTGACCCCATTGTCCATGTAACAACTAGGGCTGTCGCAGTAATCGCAATATTGCAATACCGCGGTATGAACGATCACACCGCATGAGGGTTAAGGTGAGCGTGGTAACCTCATTTTGCATTTTAATGAGGCTCCATGCGCACCCCTCACAGAATTTTGCTCTTCTACTGTGAACTAATTCATGTTTATGTGGCTCTGAGCAAATGGGTTCAAATCCTGGGACCACAGACAGTATAAAGAATCTATACAGTCTATGATTGGGACTAGACCTGAACCCACGCACATTAAAGCTCACATGCTGCGCTCCACTTCACTCTGGCTGTAGTATCGGTAGTATCAATATCTTGTAAACACACGGTTTTGTTTGTGTAACGAATAGGGGTGTAAGAACAAATCGATTCAGTGATATATTGTGATACTTCATAGCACAATTCTCAAATCAATTCAAAAATCATCTGAATCGATTTTTTAAATAATATTTTTCATTAGTTGCATTCACTGTTCTCATGATTTAAAAAAGGTAATAAACTGTATTACATAAAATTTTGTTCTCGTGAAGGTGTCGTTGTGTTAGAAGTTATTACTAAATAATTGCAATATATCATCCATTGTTTTACTATTGGGATATATCGTGATATATTGAATCGTGACATGCATCGTCGACAGGCATTGCACACCCCTAGTAACAAATCACCCTTCGTTTTGCTGTTTACACTCAAGTGCACTGTTTAGGACCTGACTGAAATGACCCACACACTCACAGGATTTACCGCACACAGAAGCTTTCAGTGGAGTTTGGGACTAAAGCTCCTGGATCATGGAGCGAGGAGCAGTGTGTACGAGCTCTGGATGTGTCTCCGTCCAGGTGAGGAGCTTTGTCTTTGCGTGTATGATTCACGACCCATCTTGTTCATGCTGGAGCATCGTTTGTGTGGTTTCAATTAGGGCCCTACCGCTATATCAGTTGGCCGATATAATCAGTCGATATGACCTCTTGAAAACATATCGGCTATCGGCCAAAATCTTGCCGATATGGGCCGACATTCCACGTGGACATGTTTTTCTTTTGCTATAAAGCTCAGACTTTATATTCTGCCCATTTAATCCAATTTACAGACAGATAAATGTCCTGATCTGTGGCTCCGCATCAGGATTTATCTGAGGAGTCATTTGGCTGTGTCCATCCCGCCCCTGAACGCATCGCCATGTGCACTTGTTTAAAGCCACAGCCATAGATCCATGTGCACAACACTGAGATTCTCTTCTTTTTCTGGACACTCAGTGTGAGTCTGGATTAAAGGACAGTTCTTAGTGCAGACTTGTGATCTGAGAGGAGCCTGTGTGAGGCTGAGTGTTGAAATGTGTCGGTTTTGAAGCTCGTTTTGGTTCTTTCTCATTGGTTAGCGATTAGCTGCTGTAGCTCGCACACATAAACAGGCTGTTTTCTCTTCTATTAGCAACTGTAAAGTGACTATAGTGGCCGTATGTATGTTACTGGACATGCATTGATATGTAGATTAGCTGTGAATAAACGTGTGAATTATCGGCATTTAGCAGATCATTAATTACTGCGGCGCACACGCATTTACCACTAAAGGTAAGGTAAGGTAAGGTTTATTTATATAGCGCTTTACACAGACACATGTCCCCAAAGTGCTTTACACAGCATTTTTTTTTTATAGAGCATTCTTCATTCACTCCATACCCGGTGGTGGTAAGCTACTGTTATAGCCACAGTTGCCCTGGGGCAGACTGACGGAGGCGCGGCTGCCAAGCCAAGCGGCGCCAACGGTCCCTCCGACCACCACCAACACTCACTCACACAACAGCTAGCTAAAGGCTAACAGCGGTAGTTTACTTACAGCACTTTCTTTACTGGCTAGAATATCATACAAAAATGCCATTACGCCGAACTACTGTCTTTAAATATGACATAAAGAGGCAGAATAACAATAAATGTGGCCTAAATAAACCCAACTGAAAATCCAATAGAGCCAAACCAAAGTTTTATAAACAATTGAAGATTTACAATGAATTTTTATGTCATAAATATATCGGTGATTATATCGGCTCAAATTATATATTTCCTTGTTCCCACTGAAGAGAAAAAACATTTGGCGAACCCACAAGTTTTTGGCGACAGAACATTTCCATTTTCACACTTTCACCTACCCCTTATCTCTACCCATTTCTCTGTACTTACTTACAATAAAAAAATGAAAAATAAAAAATCAGACTCTTGTGGTTTCTGAAATGTCATGTAGTCATTTTTCTACAATAAAAAGCACAATCTGTTGCTTGTTACGAGGAAATTTCACTTTGAAGAGATGGGGTCTAACAGTTCTGAGATTTTCAATAGGAAGGATCTGGACCTGTTTCTGATACAACACTTTAGAAAATAAGTCCTAGATTACACAAAATTGACTCTTGTGAGCACTTAGTCCTGTTATAATCTTGTTCCCTCCTCGAAAGCAGACCTGGAATTGTGTTTTGCTTCATTCACATGTGTTTGAGTAGCTCTTTATTATTAGTCTGTTTACATCTCCAACGCTCCAAATGCTCTGTTCCACCTTGCGATATCATTAGGGGTGTGCAAAAATATTGAAATACCGCTGTATCACATCGCTTAATGTGATGATACAGTATTGATATCATGGGCTGCTGTATCAATATATTGCCAAGAGTATTTTTTGATATATTTTACTTGGTTATTTACAGTTTTGGTGCTTGTTCAGAGCTCATTTATGAGACACATTTGACATTTTCACTATTTTGATGATTAAAATCAGTGTGTTTCATATGAACTTTGCACAAGAAGTGGTTTAACAAAGACTTTTAGTATCACAGCCATGATTTAGCCATTAATTTTTATTGAACCGTATATATATCGAGGGCTGTATCGTATCTACAGCTTCTTGATCATACCCAAGCCCATGTACCCATGTCATGAAGCAGTAGTTTTCAAGTTAACTGCCACCTTTTACCTTTTGTTCAGGAGAGACTCACCTCTACTGAATATCCCGGGCTGAAACCATCCAAATGATTCTAATGAAAGTGTAGAGTTTAAAAACAGTACTTGTATGAAAAGGTATTATGACCAACTGATTAATTTTTAACATTTAATTTAACCGTTTACAGTAACATTTCATTACCAAGAGTGTAACTATAATTACCGTATTTGTCGGACTATAAGTCGCTCCGGTGTATAAGTCGCACCAGCCAAAAAATGCAAAATGAAGAAGGAAAAAACATATATAAGTCGCACTGGAATATAATTAGCACTTTTTGGAGGAAATTTATTTTATAAAATCACAGACCAAGAACCGACATTTCATCTTGATAGACAAGTTATAGAAGTTATAGTAATAAAAACAACTAAATAGAGAACAAGCCGTGCATCATTTGTTCGTTAGTTTTTCATAATAGAAGCAAAAAATAAGAAAATGAAAAAACAACTTTTTTCATTATTATTTGTCTCTAACACCAAAATGAAAAAACATATTTTTCATTTTTGATTTATATATATGATTCTTATATTTGGTCTATGGACTGTCAGTGTGAAAAATGTAAAATATAAATGTAGTTAATATGATTAACTTATGTTTAGGTGCAGGAACACGCCTCTGTTCTCTTCCAGACATAAGACGCCTACGAGGGGAGTCCCATCCTGCTGGGCCATGTGAAGATTGAGACTGAACCCCCACCCTGAGTCTCAACCCAGCTGACCTACCTCGTCTCAATATAATTAACGCTTTTCGGTTCACACATGTGTTGGCGTGGTTCTTGCTAGCGAAGTCGAACCTGACTATAAGTTGCACCCAAACCCTGAAAGAAACTTATAGTCCGAAAAATACGAAATTCTCAATGTTTTTCTTTAAATATCTTATTTATGTGTATATGGTAGTTTGACACAATATATCGAATTGTTATCGCAATTTTGGTGGATCCACAGACAACAAAATACGTGACTTTCCCCATAGAACTGTTGATCCTCCAGTTAAGGTCTGTTCAAACATATTCAAAAACACATGATTCCTATTAGTTTTCAGTTGTTTTGTTAATTATGCGAGATGTGTTTGAATTTTGAACAGAGCTTTGTGATTGAAGTGCAGGTCGTAGTCGGAATGCGGGTCGGAGGGATAACAGTCGGATATTTTTATTTATTTTATTTTTTTCTCTTTATTCCCATAGCATATGAGTGTGTGCGAGCGAGTGCATGGACAGGAGAGTATGTGCTTGTATAAGCTGTATACTAGAGATGTCACCATCAAGATTTTTTGGCTTCCGATCCAAATTTTTTGGAGTGCCCTTTCTATTACCAATCCAATACCTTTTTTTATATAGCTCCAGTAGCACCGTCTCTGTAATGTAGTGTCGTGAAGGAAGTTCGTACCTTACCTACTTTACCTTCCTTGAAGAGCCTCCACCAGTGTTTGCTGCTGTGCCTTTGCTAATCAAATCTGTAGTGTTAAAGTGGCTCTGCTGGTTCCTCCATGATAAACTGTTTGTTTTCAGCAATTACATGTTACTGTTTGACTCTCGTTTTGTTGTAGTGAAATGTATGTATAATGTAAAATGTACATGTATAATATGTATTGCTTGGTTGGGGGGGACTGAGGTGGCTCGGGCATCTGGTCCGGATGCCTCCTGGACGCCTCCCTCAGGAGGTGTTCTGGGCATGTCCCACCGGTAGGAGGCCCCGGGGAAGACCCAGGACAGACTGGAGGGACTATGTCTCTCGGCTGGCCTGGGAACGCCCCGGGGTCCGTCCGGAGGAGCTGGAGGAAGTGGCTGGGGAGAAGGAAGCTTGGGAGCCCCTGCTTAGACTGCTGCCCCGCGACCCGGCCCTGGATAAGCGGAAGAAGATGGATGGATGGATGGTTGGGGGGGTGGGGAGGGCAGACTCTGTTTTGTTTTATAGTTTTTGTTTTCTAAAAAATAAAACACAGTGGAGCACTTCCTGTATTACCATATGACAACACAAGGTGGAGAAAGAAGAACTCAGCCTAAATCTGCAGAGTCTGTGTTAATTAAAAATGTGCGAATGAAACAAAACACAACACCAGGTCTGTTTGTGACGAGGAAACTACATTAGAACATAGATCAGAAAATACTTGTCTTTATTGCGTCTTTAAGCTGCGACGAGCTCAGGTGAAGTAAACTCATTTCATTTTCACAACACATCGCCAAGGTGGTAATATTTTTAGCTGGCAGAGGAAAATTCTGATTGATTATGCGCGTGGGAAGAAATTACATCTTTAATGGTGTTGTTTTATTTTTATGTAAAAGACGTAAAAAGCCAAATGTTCTGCTGAGTTCTCATCCTGGGGCTTTCCTTGTACAGTTTGTTTGCTCTCCCCACGCCATAGAAAGCCACAAATCCATGCTTTTCAGCCATCGTCATCAACCATCCATGAGGTTGTGATGCTAACTGTAGGCACTGCTTTGGCTGAGGCATCGTTAGACTTCTGAGCTTTGTTTTTAACACAACTTGATCAGAAAGAACTGACTTAGACTCGCTGATTTACTGAAAATCGAATTCTAAACTGGACCCCAAACGCTTATATTGATTGACTCTTGGAAATGTGTTTAAATCAATTTTGTATTTATTTTTTTCAGACGGCTTTAAAACTTTCTGGCTGTTTGCTAATGTTTGTGTCGTGTCACCATGGTAACTGCTGAACATCCCGCCATAAAAATATATGCACCTAGTTTGAAAATTATTATAGGAATGTGAATGTTTGAGGAATAAAAACGGGATAAAAGTGCGCACATAAAGAGACACATAAATGCACATGAAACATCCTGAGCAAAAATGAATCAACAAAAAATAGAATAAAAATGGTAAAAACAACTAAAAGCAGGTGCAAAAGTAGTCAAAATTGTCCAACAGTCCGTCTCAAACCCCCAACCGTGCTAATTACTGGTTATGCAACATCGGGCGGGGGAGTCATGTGACCCGTTGGCATGGTAACGGAATATAAAAACCCCATGTAGAATAAAATGGATAAAAACAATCTCAAATCATGATTTCGCTGCAAAGTATCATTAAAGTTCTCAATATTCGACTCTCATATTTTATTGTTTGCATTTGACCCATCCTCCAATGCTGCTGGGGCAATGTTATTCCTTTGTCTAAAATGTTCCACAATATGGCATTAAACTTATCGATATAGCATTATAGCAGAGATAGCATTTTTCTGACTACACATGTTCTTATTGCTTGAAATGAATTCTTATGACCCGATGTTCTTACTGTGACTGGGTTTGCCTCTCCACAGATCTTACCTGTAACTGGCTCGTCTCCATGGATAATGTCAGACTATGGATTGTTCTAGTAAGTGGTGGGCCTTCATGAAAGTTACATAGTGTTCCTTTAACGTACCTGGTTGGATCACTGGGGCTCATTCCTGAATCTTTTCTTTAAAAATGTTTGTAAGTTCCACTTAAAGAAGATACTGAGAGAACAAATTCACAAAATGGTCTAAAGCAGCTGAAATCCTTCTTAAGTGACAGTTGCGCCAAATTCAGCAACACCCAGCTACGAATGCCTCCACGCTCATTTACAATTTATTTACATAAAAAAACAACAACATATATTTAGTTAGAAATGCCCATTGAACTTCCAAATCTGGCCAGTCCACACTGGCCAGATTTGGAAGTTTGGTTTTATGACATGTGAAAGCCCGAAGAGAGTGAACGTCAGGTCTTTGTTTAAATTTACATAAACACCCTCAGGGAAGGAATAGTTAAAGCAGAACTAAGTAACTTCAGCGGTAGAGCTCCCCCTACAGGTCTCTTGTGACAATGAACTGTCATGAATACTCCCCCCCTCCCCCACTGCTCATCTGTGCTCACGTTTGTTTACACAAAGTCGGTGAACAGTGACCGCAACACAATGTCTCAGGTGAGTCATGTTTTTTCAATTTGTTTAATGGTGATTGATTTCAATCTTATACATAACCTTTCTTGTAAAAATATACATACGAGTGCCCAGAGCTCACGGAGCACCGCGGCTCACGGAGCCCATAATGCCCGGAGCTCGTCAGTACAGGTGTTGGCTCGGTTACCTGTGTGTAGCTGAAGTGTCATAGAGCAGTTTGGCTCTTGTGAGAACAGAACAGACCCTGAGAGCTTGATCCAGGTCAGTAGGAGTCAAGTTGCATGTGCGGTTTTGCCGCCCAGAGGCAGAGGGAAGCACCAGTGAACCCTTTAAACACCCCAAAATGTCATATGTGACCATCAGAGGGGCTTTCAGAGACATTTAATTAGGTAAAGATGTTACTTAGTTCTGCTTTAGGTCTAGTCAATCATGGACCCAGGGTAAATAGCGAGGGGTCTAGGGTAGGGGTGCATAAGAGTGCGCTCTGGTCATGGGGCTCATGGGGGTGATGGGGTGTTAGGTCCTGCACAGGGCTGTGACAGAGGCCCATATGGGGCTGGGACAGGCTCACTGCAGCCTGTTAAAGTCTGTTAGACCCCGTAGACACAGGCTCTATAAAACTCCTCATAAATGTTATTGGGTCACACAAAAATATATGTTTATAGGAGATCATTTAAGAAAATACAGTCACGGAGGAATTTCAGTTTCAATTTTGTGTTGCATTATCAGAATAATAATATTGTAAAACAGTAGAATTCTTGTTCTTATGAGTTCTCCTGACTGTTCGAAGAATTTTCAGTTGGGAAAAAGTTTTGTGAGTGTTAAAAATGTTAGTAAGAATGCCTTAAGTACACATTTGTTTATAAGAATGTTTCATGAATGAGCCCAGTGTTTAAGAAATAAAGATGCATTGTGTTACTTTTCTGGTGGAGGGTCCCTGCAATTTATTTCTCCATGGAGATGTTATTACTTTGTCTGGAATGTTTCACAGTACTGCATTATACCTTTCTAGCTTCATGGAGACCAAACCAGACCAAGTTACAGGTCAGATCTGCAGAGAGGCGTCCCGGCTCAGTAAGAATGTCTGTTTTTCTAAGTACTTTTGAGCCACCTGTAATTAAATAAATGTAAGTTAGAATCGTTTAATGTCATACTGAGGAACATTCCAGACAGAGCAATGACATTTCCATAGAAACAAGCAGGTGACAGAACCCCAACCACAAAGTGACATAGTGCGCCGTTAAACATGGTCTAGCCCAGGACCAAACCAAGTCTACACCAGGACAAATGACTCAGACTGACAGTTCAAAACAATTCATTTATTTTATTTTATTTTACCATTTGTTAGCTCCTTCTGTAACCATTTACTGTTGTCACTGTGAACAAATGAAATGCCGATTTTCCGTGTTCAGTGTGGGTGACGTTCTTTGCGTATGGGCACAGCAAATCTGCGTTATTGTATTGTAACATTTTTTCTTTAATATTTTATTATGTTTCTGTTTTTCACTTTGAAGGGAAATGTAAGTTGTATTAGGTTTTGAAGTATATATGACTGTGTGCTTTGTAGTTTTATGTATTAGTTCAGTTGAGGCCAGATAGAAAAGGAGAAGGCTACTCTTATGAAAAACGACCTCGACTTATAACCCTTGATAATCTATTAACAAAAGAATACTGTGCATAACTGAAGCCGGCTGTCAATGTCAAAGAATTTTAATGACTACAGTGGCATTTGGGTTTCTGCTATGGCATTACTGAAGGTTACTGTGAGGAACAAAAATGTCCACAGAGAAGTGAGGTGAGGAATATATATATACAGTCCATAACAGAAGCATGCAGACTTATTTCTTTGTTTCAGATCAATATTGCGTCCAACTTATACCATAAAGATCCAGGGGCGTTATAGATTATAAGGAGTTCTAGCGGACTCGAGAGCAACATGTCTGGGAAAAATACAAGAAAAATAGTACAGTCCCTGACAAAAGTCTTGTCGCTTATCCATTTTGTAGAAACAAAATCTTATAACCTGACTTTAAATTAATCGATTGGTTTTAGAAATGTCTCATATGAAAGCTAAAACCCTCCCAAATTATGCTCAATATACTAAAATAAATTTGCTTCACTGAAGAAAGATTGATCATTTAATGAACACAGAAAGGTCAGATTTTGGCAAGACAAAAGTTTTGTCACCTTGTCATATGATGCACCCAATCCTAGATTACAGCCTGACCTGTGATCAGTTACTGATCAATCACTTAGTGGGTGTGTATAAAAAGAACCCCAGCACACCAGACCTTCACATCAACTGCAACTTGACCTCTGACAACCTGCCTAAGATCCACCCTGAGACCAAAGTGTTAATTATCAAGAGGCTGAAGACCAGATCCACTGCTGAGGTGGCTGACACCTTCAATGTGTCTCAGCGTCAAGTACAAAGAATAAGAAAAAGATCTGAAAAGACTGGAGATGTTTTTGACAAGCCCAGGTCTGGCAGACCCCGCAAGACAACTGCTCGGGAGGACCGTTTGTTGATTGGAAAATCCAAGGCCAGCCCCTTTTCCACTGCAGCAGAGCTCCACCAGGCCTGGTCACCTCAAGTCCCTGTGTCAACCAGAACAGTTTGTAGAATTCTGTCTCGAAATGGCCTCCATGGTCGAATCAGTGCACAGAAACCAGCACTAAACAAAAGGCAATTAAAAAACCGTGTGGCATTTGCCAAGGCCCACAGCCTGCTAAAAGGATGGACACTGGAAAAGTGGCAGAAGGTGGATTTCTCAGATAAATCCTCGGTTGAATTACATCACAGCCGCCGCAAATATTGCAGGAGACCTACTGGAGCCCGCATGGATCCAAGATTCACCCAGAAAACAGTTCAGTTTGGTGGCGGAAAAATCATGGTCTGGGGTTACATCCAGTATGGGGGTGTGCGAGACATTTGCAGGGTGGAAGGCAATATCAATAGCCTAAAATATCAAGAAGTATTAGCACCTCTTACATTCCCAACCATAAAAGGGGTCAAATTTTGCAGCAGGATGGTGCTCCATCGCATACTTCTATCTCTACATCAAAGTTCCTCAAGGCGAAGAAGATCAAGGTGCTCCAGGACTGGCCCAGTCACCAGACATGAACATCATTGAGCATGTCTGGGGTAGAATGAAAGAGGAAGCATGGAAGGCAAAACCAAAGAATCTTGATGAACTCTGGGAGGCATGTAAGACGCTTTCTTTGCTATTCCTGATGACTTCATCAACAAATTGTATGAATCATTGTCGAACCGCATGGATGCAGTCCTTCAAGCTCATGGAAGTCATACAAGATATTAAATATGGATCTCACAGCACCACTACTTAATTCACTGACGTTATGCAACATATTTTTGTATTTGAAGTAAATTATTTGTTAAATTTTCTGTAGGCGACAAAACTTTTGTCCTGCCAAAATCTGACCTTTCTGTGTTCATTAAATGATCAATCTTTCTTCAGTGAAGCAAATTTATTTTAGTATATTGAGCATAATTTGGGAGGGTTTTAGCTTTCATATGAGACATTTCTAAAACCAATCGATTAATTTATAGTCAGGTTATAAGCTTTTGTTTCTACAAAATGGATAAGCGACAAGACTTTTGTCAGGGACTGTATCGTATATATATATATATATATATATATAGTGATGGCTCTTTCATGGTTCATGTTTTCTGACACAAATGTATCACTCTTTTGGACACATATTGTTTTGAGAAGAAAAATGCTTTATTTTCATGACTCCAGACACTTTCGTCAGCATCAAAACCGGGGCAGAACTCGGCTCACCGGACGCTGTCGGCAGGTAAGTCAGTGTTGATGCACGACAGCGCTGACAGAGATGTACAGACATGTCAAAAAAGCCCTTTGTGAACCCGATGAATCCTGGTATTGTTGTCCTGGTATGTCTGCTTGTATCTGAGAGATAAAAATCTAGTGATGGAATGAACTGATCTTTGTGAACATGTACTATTTATACAACAGGAGCCCTGTCAGGTCTACCACCAACCTTTTATTTATTTACTGTTATTATCTATTTTGTGTACTGCCTTTGTTCATTGATTTAATTATTATTCTTTTACCCATTGATTCTATTAGTTCCTTTTCTTTGGAACATAATTCTGCTGACTTTTTAGAGTTGAATGTTGAACACTGCTCTGTGAAGCACTCTCTTGCTTATAAAATGTGCGATACAAATAAAGTTGGATTGGATCGGTAACAAAGTCAAGCATAAAGGACAATAAAATAGACTGATAGTACAAATTGCACTGGGTTTATTTTGGTAGCAAAGGTGCACTATGTGGTAGGGGTTTCTGCCAAATGCTTGTCTCCATGGGGATGTTTTGCCTGTAATGTGTAATGTAATGTTCTGCTGTATTACAGTGAATGAATGAATGTGATGGACCCACTACCAAAACGTTACAAAATGGACCGTTATGGACTGGCTTATGTGTCCCACTGAAACAGACCGAATTCCTCGTAACTCTGAGCCCATTCTCTCTTCTCTTTAAAAAGTCGTGACCACTTTGTAAAGCACCAATTTCATCGGACACGACATTTCTGAAACTTACTCTGGGTCAAATTTGCTACCCGACAACTTGCTCTCGTGCCGATCCAGCATCCGTCCCCATGGGCCGCGAAAAAGTTAAACGAATCCTATGAATAACACGAGTTTAAACGTTTATATCACCTGAAGAACGGTGGTGGAAGCAGACAAAGTACTAAAATAAAAGCAGAATACTTTACAATTACAAAGTACAATTTGTAGGTATCTGTACTTTACTTAAAAGTACATTCATTGATCATTGCTCTACCTGGAATGTATCTTTTTAAACCGGTACTTCAGTAGTTTTACTTAAGTCGATGTTTTTATTCACGACTGCTGAAGAATAATGGAGTTAGCATTAGTGCTGAGGGCTGAAGTGCACAGCAGGCGAGGTAGAAGAAGAAGCAACACAAAAGTCAAGCTAAAAACACACATTTAAAAGGATTATGGTTTTCAGTGGTTATATTTCTTTTCAGAAACAGGTTTTAGAAAGAGCGAGCGCATGGGCTTTCACATGCTCCCATATGAGTCTGCCGAGTGTATCTGAATAAAAATAAAGAAAACCCTGAGGAAATGCTTCACTTTTAAGATCTCTTTGGATGGGCCAATCCTGATTTGGAGTTTCCATATGAAAATCTGATAAACTTTGATTTATGTTCACTTACTTTTCATTTTAGGCACATAAGGAAGACATCGACTTTATGGCACAAGACAAGTGGAGTTATATAGCAAAGAAAAAGTGAAATAACTCCAGAAATATGTTGAATATTTTAGATTCAAATTCCTCAAAGGGTCCACTTGGCTTTGTGCACAGCGCTGCAAACCCTTGGCCTACAGTCTGAACAATCTTCAACTCAATGTCAGCAAAACAAAAGAAATAACAGTGGACTTCATCATGATAATAATGATAATACATTTTGTTTATTAGGCGACTTTCTGGACACTCAAGGTCGCCTTACAACAACAAACAAATTAAGTATGATTTAAAACATACAGTGAAAAGCCTATAGTTAAAGTGGGACAGTATTTAATTGACTGATTGTATTTAGTATTGTATTTAGTGTTGTATTTTATTAGTATTTGGAAGGAAACGTGTCACACATCCCACTCACCATCAGTGGCAGAGCTGTGGAGCATGTGAAAAGCACAAAGTTCCTGGGGGTGCAGATCATTAATGACCTCAGGTGGATTAATAACACCTCCTCCCTGGTCAAGAAAGCACAAGCAAGGTTTTTTTTTTTTGGTGAAATCACAATTTCAATCCCCTTGCGTAATTTTGTTACATGGCGGAATTGACAATAAAGTTCAGTTTGACTTTGACATCAAGTTGTGCCGTATTGCCACCAGCGTACAGTACACCCACTGCTATGTACTTAGTGCTCCATTTTTATTTTCTTAATTAATGATACGCAGTGCTGCATCATTTTGCTTTTAAAAATGTGCTACTTGCTACTGTGAACAATAATCTTATTGTTCTCTCTGACAGACTTCATGCTGCTACAGCTAAAGTGCAAAATGTTCTGTTCAGTAACTTTAAATGATACAAACTACAGCTGCATAACCAAAAAGTGTCTAAAACATTGCACTAACCCCATTTCACTGATAATTATGGCAAAGATAATGATTGCACAGATAATTATTGCACTAGCTCTATTGCACAAAGACTTTTGCAATTATTGCACCATTAAATAAAGTGATTAAGTGCACCTTTGTTGTGCAGATTTGTTCAACAGTGCAACAGAAGTGGCACAAATGAAAGTTCATCTGTTACTCTTAAACTTAGGCACTCGATAGCATCGGCCTGATGGAGGATTTCATATTCACCATGCAGCAGGTGAGAGGGGTTCCCACAATCCGTCTGGCCTGAACAAGCACAGAATTTTGAAAAATGTCCTGCGAAGAAGGAAACTCTCTCCTGCCAATCACCTTCATAGCCTTATTTACCGGTTTCCCAAGTTTAGTTTTGCACTGGACAGTTAAAGAGCCAAACCAGGCGGCCAAACTGTAGCGGATCAGACTCTACAAAACAGCTTTATAAAAACAAGTCATGATTTTTGTGCTCACACCAAACAGCCTCAGTCTCCTTAAGAAGTGGAGCCTCTGGGACAGTTTGGAACAAAGAAAATCAACATGTACATTCCACATTTGAACAAATTGTCAATGTACAATGTACACTGTAAACTGTAGAAATATTCCCAGGGTAACTATCAGCTAAAGAATAACATTTATAATGAATCTGTGATTTTCCCAGACTTATGTATTAGCTAAAAGATTCATAATTAGAATATACAAAGGTTTTGTTGTACTCCTGGACTCTGAGACTCACTCAGACCATCAGAAACCTCGGTAGATTCTGTGGACTCTCTGTCTGTTTGCCCCTGATGCCTTGAATCTTTCTGTAACATCATGTTCTGTAAGGACATCCTCTCCTCGCCTCTGCGCTGTTTTTTCATTCTTGTTAAGATTTTGCAAGATTGAACAGAAGTCAACACTAGTATGATGTGCTATCCATCGCAGGTGCTTACAACTTCACGGCTCTACGTTGTGACATTCACAGCCACGTCAGCTCCCTTTGGTCACCCTGGAAGTCAGAGGATTTGTTTCTTTTATTAATATATTTATTGTTTTAGTTGAATATTGTGATTTTAAATGTGCAAATTATCAGAATGATCCATGGGTATCATAGATCAGAACTGTCTATCCCAGTCCATGGACATAAATGAACTTTTCTAGTATTCAGTGAAGTCACATCTACATATACTACGCAGAAACATTTATACAGATCTCATTCTCTTCGAACGCCGTGTGTGAAAACTGCCGGCTTCTCAAGGTCCCCACTCTTGGGATAAAGTACCACGTCGTTGTGTATCTGTATTGCTTTCTTGTCTCCTCCTCTGTTTTCAGCGCAGCCAAACACAAACATCAACACTATTCTTTTCTCAGACACGTCGCATTTTATCGACAGCTTTTCCGAGAACTCAAAACGAATTTTTGTCCTCCCCTCTTGTCAAAACAAAACCGTAATGCACAGAGCAAAATGTGACGACTGAAACAAAATACATCTTTACAAATCTCGCTCCAAGGTTTGACGAAGCGTAAATAGATTCTGACGGTTATTTGAGCAGGCCTGTTGGAGTTCGCCAGTGAGTGTTGTCTCAGCAGATAAAGCGGCGAGCTGCTAGTTTACGCACTCCAGCAGCTGTGTTTGGGATGGCAGGGATCCCATGGAGGTTCCGGTTATCAGTGTGATCACATGGGGGAAACTGACAAAGCTTACGTAACACGCTAGACTTCAAAACATGCAGGAAAACAACAGAAATACAGAACCGTTTTGTATATCATTTATTTTATACACAGTGTAGGGAGGTGGAGACCTGTGTGAAGTTGGCCCCATCAAACTCCAACCTACACGAAAACTATGTCAATTGCTTGTGCTTCGTTTGTTCCACAAAAATTTTCATTTGTGCTTATTTAGTTTTGGAGAAATTAACGATTCGTTTATAGGTCAAATTGGGGTCAGCCCCCCAGGAAGTTTCAAAATGCTATAAAACAGCCCAAAATGATGTCAATTTTTCGCGATAAACAATCTCAGGCTGCAGAAAAGTATGTAACAGTCTTTAGTAATTTGCTTTTGATTCATATTGTATAAAATAATACAGACTTTTCCACAGCCTGAGATCGTTTTCGCCACTAATTTTGCGAAGTTTGCTGCCGTCAGATGAGCGGAAATGACCTGCTATAATTACCGCAAAAATAATAATTAATAATTTTAGAAATAAACTCGCACAAATGAAAATGGTCACAGCACAAACGAAATACAAACGTTTTCTATAATTTTCTGCCTGTTTTGAGGCTGTTTCACATCTTGAGGGGCTGGACGACGTCATCGGCTGAAAAAAAAACTGCAAATATCTTAAGAACCATAATCGCACAAACGAAACATTTTGCAGCACAAACGAAGCACAAACGATTGACATAGTTTTTGTGTGGGTTTGAGTTTGATGGGGCCGACTTCACAGAGGTGAGGTGGAGGTATCTCTTGCAGAGTAAGAGTCAGAATAAACAAACAAATACTATAACAAAAGCTTCATCACAATGTTAAATGATTTCCAATCCAATCTACTTTTAGCTAATTTCATAAGCAAAAGAGTTCCCAAAGTGCTGCACAATACAAATAAAACATATCCAGTAGAAATAAAAAAAATAAAGCTCTATTTGCTTCCACTAGTCCTCATAAAAACAATAAAACTAGTCAAATCAAAAGAGCAACAATAAACATAAAATAATGAAAAAACATTAAAATAAATAAAGGACACAGAGGACCACACAACTCACACAGTGTAAAAAGCCAGAGAGTAAAAGTGGGTCTTAAGACGAGACTTAAAAACTTTGACTGTGGGGGCTGTTCAGACATGGGGGGGGCAGAGCGTTACAGAGTTTGGGGCCGACCACAGAAAAGGCCCCGTACCCCCTGGTTTTCAGTCTCGTCTTCTAAATTTGGAGAAGGTCCGAGACGTATTGTGGGGCCAGTCCATTCAAAGCTTTAAAAACAAACAATAAAATCAATTCTAAAACAAACTGGAAGCCGGTGCAACAACTCTAAAATCTGGGTCACATTTGCTGTGCTCACGTTTTTTGCTTCCAGTTAAAAGTCTCACAGCAGAATTTTGGATCAACTGTAAGCGGTAAAGTGCACTGTGTCAGAAAAAAAGTGCATTACAATAGTCTAAACGAGAGGAGAAAAGCGTGCGTGACTTGTTCAAAACGGTTTGACTTTGGATAAAAGCCGCAGATGACAAAAGCCAGATTTGACGACTGTGTTTACTTGTTTTTCAAAATTAAAATCACTGTCAATAGTTACGCCAAGGTTGGGGACAGAGGGTTTGACATATTTCTGCAATGGACCCAGATCCATAAGATTTGAACCTTTATGTTTCTTGCACCGCTTCTTCAGAGATTTTTCTCATTTAACTTTTTTCCTATACTCTAGATTTTAATGTAGTAAGGCTAATGGTAAGTGGATAACTCTTGAGTGTAGCATTTGGTATGAAGTGGGGAATGGGAAGGTAGGTATATCATTGGGGTCATCATGTGGCCACCCTTCTTCATCAATGTTTCGTTGATTTAAGCCCACGACGTCTCCGGAAGGCTCAACGTTGTACCCAGTGTCCCAGGTATGCCCCCCTCTATACCACACCCTACTATCAACTACTATCTGACCCTATTTTTGGTGCTCAGTTGTTATCATTGTGCTTGATCCAAAGCCAGAGTTGCTGCTTCTTCTATCGTCTGTTGGAGGGAGTGGCCCTTCACGCCCATTTTTCTCAGTAGACTGGTGGTAGATGTTGCAACAAATTCTGTGCATCCCACTTCTACTGGGAATATGACGGTCTCCCAGCCGTTCTGAGATGCTTCTGCTGCCAGGTCAGAATATTTGTCTTCCCTGTCTTCCCATGGTACTGTTGGAGACCACAGGATCACGTCTGGATGAGTGTTGTAGCCACTATTTTTGGGGGAAACACAAGATGTCAACATCCACTTCCAATTTCCAATCTCGAGCAGACTGTAAGACGCTAACATCTTTTGGTGTTATTTGGTGCTCTTGAGATTGCCCCGCTGTTACAAACTGAAGGAAGTGGACTTTACACTAGATTTTAAGTATTATTTCAGATTTTGTCCTTCATATTGTAAATTGGATGTTACTCTAACAGTTACTCTTTAAGTTACTTTTACAGTTGTGCTCATAAGTTTCCATCCCCTGGCAGAATTGATGATTTCTTGGTCCAGAAGCTGCACATAGGACGTACTTGGATATTCCAACATGATAATGATCCAAAACACAAAGGCAAGTGGACCTGTGGCTCCAGCAGAATAAAGTGAAGGTTCTGGAGTGTTCGTCTCTTCTGACCTCAGTATCACTGAGCCTCTGGGCAGATCTCAAGCTGCAGTTCAGACAAGAGCCCAAGAATTTACAGGAACTGGAGCCTTTTGCCCAGAAGAATGAACAGATTTACCAACAGAGAAAATAAAGAGCCTCATCCACAACTATCACAAAAGACTCCAGGCTGTCTTTGGGTAATTTGTGTAGTTTCTGTGTCATTATGATTTAAAAGAGGAAACACAGTTGTTGGATCATGAATGGCTTCACCCAAGCACTAACCCTGAGTGAAAGAAAAGTTTTTGTGTTATCTTTCATATTCTCTGAAACATGGCCAAGAAATCAATCAAATTCTGTCAGGGTATAGAAACTTATGAGCACAAATGTACTTGAGTTATTTCTAAAAGCGCCATTTTGTACTTCTATTTGAGTAATATATATATATATATATATATATATATATATATATATATATATATATATATATATATATATATATATATACACTCAAAGCAATTTAATAACCACCTCAACATTCAAGTGTTTGAATCAATGTTTTTTTAGATAAATTTTACTTGGAAATTGTATTTTAAATCTAGCCCCCTCTTTATATGGAATATAAAATGGATTTGTTTCATTTACACATGTTTAACACATAAATCTTCAAATTCTCTGGTGATACACAAAGTGCTCCTCTGTGTTTTTAAACTCCTTACGCTTTCACGACAATCATTTGGATAATTTCAGCCCTGGAACTGGCAATTTCTAGTGAACAAAGGGTCAAAATGTAGCTGTTAATGTGAAAACTAAAGATACAAGATATCACAAGGTAAAACTTTGGAGATATAAACAAACAAATCATAAAGAATTACCGTACTCAAACATGTGTGCATAAAACAATAAAACACAAATCCAGGTATGTTTTGAGCAGGTAACAGCATTCTAATATTGCTTCAATTCAAATGCTTTCCCAGCAGCGTATTCGTATTTCCTAGTTGCACTCCCATTTACTTTGACTCAGTCCGCTGATAAAACCATCCCTTCATATAGGCTTTTCCCTGCCTGCCATGAAAAGAAACCCATTCACCACGCCAATCTTACACTGAATGAGACAGATAATAATGGAGGAGCTGAGGTTGTGGCGACCCTTAAATAAAAGCAGCCAAAAGCTTCTTTCAGGGGTACAGAAGTGTCACTCAGACCACACATGTAATCGGAACGGTGATTGCTGTGTTTTTCATATTGCTTGGTTTTCGTGTGTGACATTTTATATGAATCACAAGAGCCACAAATAGATACACATTCACCAAAAAATAAAGATGATTGGTGCAATCTTGAATGAAACAGAGGTGAACACTTATTTTCTCATTTGTACCAAAATGACTACGCGACATAGCAGAATCCTTTGTATCACTGATTAAGGACATAAAATTGGAGAATGAAGTAAGCAGAGAGCAGTGGGTGTTTGACAGTGGGGGTGAAAACATTGCTTGAGAATAAAGATTACTCAAAAATGAAAAAAAAAATCACTCCAAAGACTTTACAATGAACACTGCTAACTCTGCTGCCTGTGCAATACTGCGACCATGTGCAATACATAAGATGTCCAGCAGTCACTTTATCCATTACAAATTTATTTATTTACTGTAAGATACTGTAGCCACTTTAAAGATATGTTATTTATAGTACTGTACAAAATGTAGCCACTGTATTCAGTCTTAAGATAGCAATTTATTGTATATATAATTTTATAATCCTTATCTTTATAGATCTTTATAGAGTTTGTCTATTTTTAAGTAATTCTGTACTTCTATTGCTGCTACTGTTTTCTTGCTGTTCACTTAACTGTGTGTTGCAACACTGAAATTTCCCCATTGTGGGACAAATAAAAGGATATCTTATCTTATCTTATCTTAAATACAACCTCAAGAGGATCAGTGCAAAGGGGAAGCCATCCATTCATTTTCTGTCGCTTATCCGGGGCCAGATTGCAGGGGCAGCAGTCTAAGCAGAGACTTCCAGACTTCCTTCACCCCGGACACTTCCTCCAGCTCCTCTCCTGAGGTGTTCCCAGGCCAGCCAAGAGACATTGTTCAATCAAACTTATTTATAGAGCGCTTTTCGTACAAAAAATGCAACACAAAGCACTTTACAGTGATTAAAAAAAATAACACTCTCACATTTCCCTCCACCCTCCCACAAAGCAAAGCTAAACAGATGAGTCTAGAGCAGAGGTCGGCCACCTGCGGCTTTTTCATCCTTCTGTTGTGGCTCCTGTGACTTTGGAAAATAAATAATGAGTATTTGATTACATTGTATTATTATTTTAGTTGGTTTGTTTTTAAATGTAATTCTAAATTTGTAGATAATGGTAATCTTGGAACATTCAAATAAAACGTTTTTAATATTTTTGTTGCTCAAAATATGCGTCAAAGCCGTGAGGTGCGACATCCGACACGTATCCCGCCTGGATTTACCAGCAACTACACCAACAGCAGGATTTATTGAGCTTTTTGACCCCTGGTGGGTAGATGATGGAGAATCCAAGAAAAAAAAGTTTCTGAAGAAAACAGAATATTTAATGCTACGTGGGCAGATTCATTCATGCTCCAGTACATGAGATAAAATGATGACGGAACAGAAGCAGATGCATTTTTGGGTCGCTGTGGGTGGATAGTTTAATCTTGGATTTTTATTTCCTACAAGCAGGACTCAAATAGACATTTAGTAATAATGTGTTAAATGCAGCTGTGCGCACATTTGTTTCGGTTTTAAAGAAACAAAACTTAAAAGCGCATGACTCATTTGCATACACTGCGCTGAAAACAGCTCAGTGCTGATGCTTCAGTGTCTGTCAGACTAAAGGACATGACTCAGTGGATTATTTGTGTTGTATTTCCATTGATTTCTTAAATGCAACACACTATAGTCTTTTATACAGAGCAGACAGGGTTTTTTAGGGTTTCATTTTAGGGTTTTGTGGCTCCGCAGGTTTCTTTTTTGTTTTCTTTTCTGTGGGAGATGCTCCAAATGGCTCTTTGAGTGTTTAAGGTTGCCAACCCCTGGGTTAGAGATTACTCTCTGTGACAATCCCACTGAAAGCTAAACTAAATAAGTGAGTCTAACAGTGACATAACTATCTTTATTTACTACTAACTTAAAAAGGAAACTATGAGATTAGTGCTGTGACATACTATCTTTCATAAGTCTTTCTATCTATCTCTGTACTATCTAAGACAGGGGTGCCCAAACTTTTTTCATCTAGGGCCATATATTAAAACACAGAGCAGCGTGAGGGCCGATCGAGGGTCATAGACTGGAGGTCAAAACAGTGAGTAATTAAAAACTGTGCATTTATAACAGGTTTGAATGACCCTCCAGACCTTTGTTCAGGCTCATACCCCCAAAAGGACAAACTACATTTGCTTGATCAAGGTAGATTTCAAAAACATGCAGTAAAAAGTACTACTTGTGTTAGTATGGGCCAATTCACCTGGAAGCCTGAGGGCCAAAAACAACTGGTCTGAGGGCCACATTTGGCCCCCGGGCCATAGTTTGGACATGCCTGATCTAAGACATAGTCCCTCCGGTGTATCCTGGGTCTTCTCCGGGGCCTCCTACCGGTGGGACATGTCCAGAACACTTCCCCAGGGAGGCGTCCATGAGGCATCCGGACCAGATGTCCGACCCACCTCAGCTGCTCCTCTCGAACAGCGGCTCTACTCCGAACTTCTCCCGTATGACCAAAAGCTCATGACCATAGGTGAGGGGAGGAACGTAGATTGAGGTAAATCGAGAGCTTTGCCTTTGGGCTCAGCTCCCTCTTCACCACAACCGTCCAATACAGCGACCGCATCACTGCCGACGCTGCACCGATCCACCTGCCGATCTCATGCTCCATCCTCCCCTCACTGTGAACAAGACCCCAAGATAAGGGGAATCAACATGGTTAAAGCTCTCAAAAGGTTTTCCAGAATAGGTCTGCCTAAATAAAGTATGAACAAAGTCATAATGAACAAACTTATTAATAATGATCCCAACTCATTCCAAACTTTAAATGTGAATTTCCCCTGAATTTCAAAACAAAATAAAAACTGTGGTGATCCTGACACTCTGCTTGTTATGTTGAAAATTGAGATCGAACAGTATGGGAAACAAAAACATCATGATTCTTTCTTTTTTTTTTTCCTTATCGCCCAGCCTCAGTGGACGGGTCAGACGCCTGTGCTTTTCTCTCAGCTGGATTTAACCATTTTTTCCCATCTTAAGCCAATCAGCGTGAAATATTTGCTTGAACATCGTTATGCCTGGCTCACAAGCACAACAAAAAGGTGCACTAAGATGCCATAAGGTTTTAATACATACGGTTTTACTTGAACAAATAAAAGGAATCAAACAAATTTTAAATGCAAATGGAAATGTAAGTGTAGATCCCAAAAGGCAACACATCCCAATCTAGTGAGAGCAAGGTTAGGTTTGCCCTTGAGCAAGACACATTACTCACCTCACCCTTTTGAAATGTCGCTGAAGATTGTATTATTTTTAAAACTTTTCTTCCGTTCCAGCTCTAAATTATCCACTGGCAACAATTTTAAGCCAAACCAAAATGAAGCATATGACTTGATTTTGGCAGCGTTTACGTGTAACAGCTGTTTACTTGACGCCACCTGTTGCTTTTAAGCGAATTGCTGTTTTCGCTAGCTTCGTACTACATTTTAATGAAAGGAAATGAGCACACCTGTATGAGGGCAAACAGTCTTTAAAAGTTACTCTCCTCTTTTCTGTTGGCCGGTCCGCTTCTCATCGCTGGTGTGAAAATTGCTTCGCTTTCATCTTGGAATATTTGCAGAATCCCAAAGTTCCATCTCAAATTTTCAACCGCTCCAAAGGTTATCCAAAGAACATGTACTGTTGAATCTGCATTTTGATTGCGCCAGGAAAGGGCACGTTTACTTTAATATATGCATGGGATTCTGATTAATCAAGGCCCCAATCAGGCAAAAGGCTCGTACCACTGATGGAAATTGAGTAATTATTGCCATGTGCTGGTGCATGAGAGTGTGCAAATATGTTTTTTAATCTCTGAACTGTCCAGTATTCATGTGACTCAGGAATAGAGAATTGGTGATGAGGCAAGTTGGAGGTGATAGTTGGAGGTAATAATAACGTCTTCACTCTCTTTTTGCTTTTTTAAAACTGAAATAACAGACTGTAACAGTGATAAAAACTTAACCTATAAATAGCCAATTAATAACTCTGGCTTTTTTGTGCAATTTTGTACCTAAATTTTTTTTCACAGAGTATGAATGTGGATTATGTTCTATGTTCTGAATGGCTGTTCTACGTAATCGAAGGTGGCATGTCTGTTTATAAGAATCTACCCATAACTACAGTTGTGCTCATAAGTTTACATCCCCTGGCAGAATTTATGGGTTCTTGGTCCAGAAGCTGCACATGGGACGTACTTGGAAATTCCAACATGATAATGATCCAAAACACAAAGGCAAGTGGACCTGTCACTGGCTCCAGCAGAATAAAGTGAAGGTTCTGGAGTGTTCGTCTCTTCTGACCTCAGTATCACTGAGCCTCTGGGCAGATTCAAGCTGCAGTTCAGACAAGAGCCCAAGAATTTACAGGAACTGGAGCCTTTTGGCAAGAAAAATGAGCAGCTTTACCATCAGAGAAAATAAAGAGCCTCATCCACAACTATCACAAAAGACTCCAGGCTGTCACTGGGTCATTTGTGTAGTTTCTTTTCTCATTATGATTTAAGAAGAGGAAACACATAATAAATAGCTTCACCCAAGCACTAACCATGAAAGAAAGAAAAGTTTTTGCATCTTCATTCATATTCTCTGTACGATGGCCAAGAAATCATAAATTCTGTCAGGGTATGTAAACTTATGAGCACAACTGTATGTTCTTCACTCAGAAAAAGACATGTGCACCGAGGGCTTCAATGGAAAAAGATGCAGTGTTTTCCACACATAGACCATTATGTGCCCCCCCGCTCCTCAGTTTCAATCAGGGAGCATATATGATAAAAGTGTATAAAGTATGTGGTGAGGGGTTGTACAGCCTTTAAACATATATAAAAATTGTAAAAAGTAAAGCTGACTACTTTGTCTACTGTGATAAACAAGGAACCACTTTATACATGGGATAACTAGAACTGATGAATACCGCACGACCAGCTCCAGATCGGCAATCTTAGGTCGCAAGAATATGAAACCTGTTTGAAATCCAGTCGCCTCTCATGAGGGTTCGGCACTGTTGAAGTCATTTGTATAATGTGTGAGAACATGAATCATGAGCTGTGAACTTTTAACCCCCAAAGACCTAAGGGCAATTTTAGTAAATTTTTCCTCGCCTGGATCTTTTTTCTTAATTTTGGTTTTAAAACTGCCCCTTTTACCCTATAATGAAGTGTTCTACATCCTTTTGTTCAGTACAGCCTGTTATTTCACAATCTGCTGCTGTAGTTGTGTCATGTGGATATAATAAATGCTATAGAACCACAAATAGAGATGAAAAAAAAACAGAAAATAAAATTCACACTCTTTTATACAAAACACACAGCAAACATGTATAAACAACTTTTTGAAAATGCTTAAATTAGGACCTTAGCTACAAAAATGCAAAGCATCAAGTCTGTAAGTAAACTAAAAGTATCCTTATTGCCCTAAAAACAAAAAAAGTGCAATGGCCCCATTACGTTCCTTGTCCAGTCATGGAAACACCTCCTGTCAGGTCCAGGGCCAGAGCCACAGCACTTCTGCATTTCCATGGGGCTTATTACTGTGAAATAAACCTTTCAAATAGAAATAGCAAGGGAGGCGTAATTACGCACACCAAGATGCGTAATTAGCCATTTGAGAATAAACTCCACTTAGAGCGGCTCCTTCAATTGTTATGAACATACACAGTCGAGAGGAGTCGACCATCTTGACTCACTTCACTCTTTGACAAAGTTTGGGCCAATCAAAATGGCTGGAGCAAAGCGTTTGGCAGTAAACAAAGTTCCTATTGGACACTCGCTTTGCACACGTGTGACGTAGGATAAAGCCACAGATATGTAGAAAGTTATGTGCAGTTATATAAAACATATTCCTCGGAATCATATACAATTTCTTAAGACTTCACTGCGATTCGGTCGTACAGTTTGAGCTGGAGCTGAGTGAAACGATGGAAAATATGGAACAGTGTACGCCCGGCATTCATCCACTTTTTATACAGCTACAGTTGATCTGGGGCAGACTGATCGAAACAAGGCTGACAATCTACACAACAACTCGACAAACCGGAAGTGACAGGCAGTAGCTTCATTAATTATTGTGTTACGAAGGGGGAGTGAGTTAGCATGAGTCAAGGAGGTGAGACAGCGTAGAGCAGGGGTGTCAAACTCATTTTGGCCCAGGGGCCGTATACAACCTACTTTGATTCCAAAGGGGCCGGATCAGAAAACTCATGGCATATATCCCTCAAAAATAGCAATAAGTGCAAATATTTGTGCAGAGAAACACAAATCTATTACAGAAATCGTTTTTATTTGATTTTATTTGATAAAATATTATAATATTATGCTATTATGCTTTCACAGCAGCATCACTAGCCTCTTGGCTCCAGGTGAAAACAGACGGCTGTTTCTTCAGTCTCAGCAATAATTTCTTTATCTTCTGTCTTCTCAATTCTCCGTTCAAATTATTGTATTTTTCGCCGTGTCTCGTAGTGGCGTTTAAGGTTATATTCCTTGAGCATCGCCACTTGTTGCAAACACACCAAGCAGACAGGTTTCCCATTCAGCTACGTGAACAAATAAGAATAAGTCATTTTTTTCTGGAAAAATCCTGCACTCAGCTCCACTTTTCTCATTTTTGACATTTTGCTGATGAGGGTGTCACGGTCAACAGTCAAAACAATAGAAGAGCGTTTGGAAAGAGGCAGGTCTTCATTTGTGCTGCTCTGGTGAGAGCACAGAAGCGCTGGAGACACTGCTATGCTAAGCAGCGCAGAAAATTATCAGAAAAATCTGAAATATTTAAATATTCTACCGAGGGCCAGATTAAAGGTCTTGGAGGGCCGGATCCGGCCCCCGGGCCGCATGTTTGACACCCCTGGCGTAGAGCATTAAAATATAGCGAATATAGCATTTTCAAAACAATAAAAGGTAGCATGGAGATCTAAATATATGCAGTTAACACCCCATAGAAGTAAAATACCCATCCTTTAACCTATTTTAACCCATACCCTTAAGGATTCACATCATCGACCTGATTTTTGCCCCACAACAACTTAATAAATACCTGTACACACTCTATCCACACAACAAGGCAGGTTCGGTGTCTTGTATGTGCGGGTTTGGGTGGACTTTGAAACCCCAACTTTTTAAACATTTCCAACTAAATAAATAATTGAAAAGTTTTATTTCAATCATGGTCAAAATGCAGTATGTACTTGATGTACTTTCAGAAGCGTGGACCAATTATGGAAATGGCTGCTTTGTTGTTCCATAATTACAGATACAGCGATACATGTCTGAAGCTCTCGCACAGGGTATAATTATGAACAAATGGACAATAGCACATCAACCATTTTGTGTGTCCATTGTGAAAAACATCTTACAAGAAGTTTTGGAAATGAAAAACTGCTCACTATCCAACACATTTCTGAAATAGAACTAGGAGAATTAAGTTTGGTTACGATATTACTTCATTTAAAGTCGCTGTACCTGGTTTTTACTTTCTTAAAAATGTGAACAGATCATTTTAAGTTTGCAATGGTCTAAATTTATTCCTCTGTTACCTTATGCATTCAGAGCATCCTAATTACTCACCACGATGAGTTTATAAGCGCTTTTCACAACTTTCAGACACCAGAGCTAATAACAGTAATAACATCTAGCATGCTAATGTGCACTTCTTCATTCTCTGACAATAATACACAAAAGGTGATGTCATCTCCAGGTCCAAGGGGCTTCTGCTCATTGAAACCAACGGACATGTTTACTTTTACTTTTTATTTTTTACAAACAACGCATCTCACAATAAAGGTGCATTATCTTATCCACGCTGGCGCCACCTAGTGCCTCCGTTCGATTTCATTTCTGGTCAGTCCCCAGGAAGCTTCAAAATGCTCTAAAACATCAGAAATGGAGTCAATCGTTTGTGCTGTTTTGTGCTGCAAAAAGTTTCATTTGTGCGATTCTGGTTCTTAAAATATTTGGAGTTTTATTTTCGGGCGATGATGTCCAGCCCCTCAAAATGTTAAATAGCCTCAAAATAGGCAGAAAATTATAGTAAACGTTTGTATTTCGTTTGTGCTGTTTGTGCTGTGACAATTTTCATTTCTAAAATTATTCATTATTATTTCTGCTGTAATTATAGGACATCATATCCGCTCAGCTGACGGCGGAGACTTTAGCAAAACTAATGGGAAAAAAGGATCTCAGGCTGTGGAAAAGTCTGTCTTATTATCGAAAACATGAATCAAAAGCAAATTGTAACAGAAGACTGTTACATACTTTCTAATTTCTCCAAAACTAAAAACGTACAAACGAAACTTTTTTGCAGCACCAAACAGCACAAACAAAGCACAAACGATTGACATAGTTTTTTTGTAGGTTTTCGTTTGATGGGGGCCAACTTCACGCAAGTTCCTGTGACTAGTCAAGAATTAGAAAACACTCGGCAGTTTGCAAGAACCCCGGAAGTTGTAGTCGGCGCACTGTCCAATCAGTGAAGCGGTGTTGCGATAGCAGACTGCACACGTTATCCTCCTTTGGACTTCCTTTGTCAATTAATAACTTTGCATTTTTTATCTACTATAAAGGCTGGGTTGGAGGGATGGATGGCGAAAACCGTAAAAAACCAGAACATTCAGAGAATGGAGAATATTTTTTTCCTGGGACAGACCATTAAAATCTGGGACAATCAGGTAAAACCACGACAGGTGGCAACACTATGTATAATGTATGATTATTGTTCGTCCATGCGGCATGCATGCGGGCATGTTTTGGGTTGATGGGGAAACCGGAGCACCCGGAGGAAAACCCGGAGGAAACCTTCAACCTTCTTGCTGTGAGTCTGAGTGCCGCCGGATGAACAATAATCATAATGTATGATTATTGTTCATCCGGCGGCACGGTGGCTGAGTGGCAACACTCAGGCCTCACAGCAAGAAGGTTGCGGGTTCGATCCCTGGGTCACCCGGGCCTTTCTGTGTGGAGTTTGCATGTTCCTCCCCGTGTCTGGATGGGTTTCCTCCGGGTGCTCCGGTTTCCCCCATCAACCCAAAACATGCAGCACCCTATGAACTAACATCAAGGACCATGTTGTCCACCCTCCTGTGGGCTCACCACCTGCAGAGGGGTTCATAGGGGGGGTCAGGTGCTATGAGTATTGGGCAGCACGCTACCGCGACCCAGCCGGATTAAGCGGGAGAAGATGGATGGATGGATATTGTTCGTCCATAAACACTTCCTCCAGTCTGATCTGATCATTATTTATGACAAAAAAAAAGTTTTCTTGGACTTTTTTTCACCTAAACACCATATATATTTCGCTAATGAGTGCGGGCCTACATCATCACATCAGATATATTTCATGGTTGAACATACGATTTTGAGAGGTAACAAGAAGCTAGACAACAAGTTAGAAGTGACATCATAAATTAAGAATGCAAACAGTACAAATCAGACTTATTTTAACCTCAATTTTGTTCAAATACATGGTAAAAAATCCGGTACAGGCTCTTTAAGATATTCTGTAATTAAAAGGTCCCATTTACGCATTTATTTCTTTAGTAATTTTGCACAAATTAAACATAATTATAACCAATCTGCTTCATTATCCCTCCTCTTTTTATCTATGGAAATGGATGCTAATGTATTCTCTCCTTTGATGCACATTATCTGTAATATAATTGATGTTCGTCAGTGTGGCGTGTCTGCATTTCCAAATAGGGACGTACGGAGCTCGCAGATGATGCATTGGCCCAGTTTAGGGTGTAGGAGGAGGTGGTGAACCTGTTCCAAAAGCAGCCGTCTTACTCGAAGCAGGTGTAGCAACCAAGCCACATGTATATATAAATGGGTATATATAAATGGGCGTAGTTAACCCGCTCGTGTTCCAAATAGGAAGTGAGCATGGGTGCGCCTTTGGCTCCATCGACTCACGTTGGTCTTACAATGTTTGTAATAACACTCTACGTGATCCTGTTTGTCTTATTTTAGACTTAGACTTAAACTTTATTGATCCACAAGGGGAATTATTTGGACACAGTAGCTCCCACATAACTATGAATATAATAAAGAACAAAAATATAAATGTAATAATGCATTCCAAATAAGTAGGAAATATAGGAAGAGACAGTTCCAGTAAGGTATAATTGTCTAAATGTATAAGTGCAAGTAAAAAAACTGACATATAGTAACAGAAATATATCTCAGTTGTATAAAAAAGGTCATAAGGAGAAACGGTGCAAGGATGAAATAATGACTGACAAGGCATAGGGTTACCTATTACATAAGGGTGAGTTGTGGTGCAGTTGTAGGGAGTATTATATATTACAATGGTTCTTAACCTGGGTTCGATCAGGGGTTCAGGGGTCAGACTCACATCCAACTCATATGATTCATGACACGCCCCATTTGGCCATTATTGGCTGCAGGACATTTTGTGCGCGCAATAGTCTTGTGACTGTCGTGATGCTGTTGTGTAATTTCTTTTTTAATATTTTCCCTTCATACGAACTATGTCAAGCAAAAAAAGTGGTTGGATGAATATGTGTAATATGGATTCACATGTGCACCAATAAAATATATATACCTATGTGAATTTGAAAAAAAAAACATATTTTATTTTTCCAATTAAGAAGGGTTCAGTGAATGCGCAGATGAAACTAGTGGGGTTCAGTACCTCCAACAAGGTTAAGAACCACTGATCTATTACATAAGGGTGAGTTGTACAGTTGTAGGGAGTATTATCTGTATACCTGCATCTCTCATGCAGTATTTTGTCTGTAAATCAAGACATGAACATTAAACTAAACCAGCGGGGCGTGCTGGAATGGCTCTTTTGTTTTCTATGTAGGGGTGTGCAAAAATATTGAAATATCGATATATCGTATTGTTTAATGTGATGATACAGAATCGGTATCTCGGTCTGCTGTATTGCGATATTGCCAAGAGTATTTTTTTGGTCTCTTTCACTAAATTATTTTGTTATTGCGCTACAGTTGATGAATAAAATTAGTGAACTTTACACAAGAAGTGATTTGACAAAGACTTTTAGTATCACAGCCATCATTTATTGAGCCATTTTTTTTATTGAACTGTATTGAATTAATTTTTTAATATATTAAATGGTATCAAATCCAAAGCTCACTGTATCGAGGTATGTATCGTATCAGCAACTTCTTAACGATACCCAGCCCTATTGCTATGATAGTTGCGACAGTCAGTATTCCAAATATGAAACTTGACACCAAACTCGCCCCTGTAACTGCGAGCCTCGATGAGCTTCATTTGACTGGAGCTGAGCGCTACGGGTGACAAAGAGTTTTCTTGTTATCGCTGATTTCTAAAATATCAACTTTTTTTTTTAATACAATTGAGCGATTACATATGGAAAGCAGTAATGAATATAATCACTGGGTAATTACTGGCTCTACCGCAGTGTTTATGAGACGATAAAAAACATGAAAAACAGAACTAATCCATTGTAAACAGTTTGCAGTGGTCCAAGGTTACCTCTTACTTACCTTATGCATTTCGAGCATTAATTATTCACAGTTATGAGCAGTTTTCACAACTTTTTTTTTTTTCCCACGTTACGCTAATACTAACATCAACTAGCTTTCTAACCATGAACTTTCCGATTCCCAGACAATATAATGTTTTATATAAAGATGCAGGCAGTACACAGAGGACTTATACAATATATCTGGACTGGGGTGAGATATATTGTGCTAAAATACATACAAAAAAATCTAACTTGTACATAGAAGGATCTACTGCCGTTTCTGATTGTGAAATTATTTTTGTTGTATTTTTAAGTCCTAATATCAATAGTCTAACAGTTAATTGTGGTAGTATTGAAAATTCTGCTTTAAGAATGGCTATGACTTAAATTTTTAGACAGATTTTTACTGCCACTAAACAAAATACTATACAAAGTAGTAGTCTGGGCCTTATCTTCCTGAGTTCAGATGTCATGATTGACAGGCGGATTAGTCAATCAGTGAAATGCAGTCAGAAACATGTTTTAAAAGGGATTAAGATTAAGAACACTGCAGTAGGATCAATGAGTGACTAAACACTGTTCATCTGTGGTGAGTTTTACTGGCCAAAAGTCATGCTATTTTCTCATCTGTGTTATAATATACAGTATTATATATTAGTTTGGAGTTGTGTTTTGTTTCATTCACACATGTTTAACACAAAAAGCCTGCATATTTAGGTTCTTATGATGCCATGTGGTAGTACAGAAAGTTTTTATACTCCATACACTTTCACTAGAATCATTTGGATAATTTCAGCCCTCGAATTGTCAATCTCTACTAAACCAAAGGTAAAAGGTAGCTGCTCGTTTGATAACTACCACATCATGATGTCACAAAGTGGAACAGAGCATTTTAAGCTTTGGAGATGTAGACAGACTAATAATAAAGGATTATTTAAACATGCGTGAATGAAACAAAACACAACTCCAGGTAGGTTTTTGATAACATAATATGAACATAAATGTTGTTATATATGTTATACTGTGACAACTTGCACTGTTTCTGTACTTTCTTTATTTTATATATATAGTATTTATATTTCAATTCTCTTTGTAAATTTTGTACATATACTTATTCACTTTATATTATTATTTTTTTTATTATTATTTCTATTTTTTATTATTGTTTATCTTGATTGCATTACACTTTTTCCCCTTTTTTGCACTAAACTGTCCTGGAGCTACTGTGACTGTTGAATTTCTCCACTGTGAGATAGTTTAGTTTAGTTTAGTTTAGTCTTTATTTGAAGGGACAATGTACAGAGACATTATGTACAAACACAGAGATGTTCTGCACCAGAGTATAGCTAGAAAGCTAATTTCCATCTGCAGTCCCTTCAATAATAAAAAAGATCAATAAAGTCCTATCTTATCTTATCTTATCTTATACTGGACAATACAGGACCATAAATTGTATGTTAAAGTCAAGTCACAAGCCCCAAGTTTTTGCATACTTCTTTATACGAATGAACATGTTTCTATAAAAATGTGCTAAAAATAGTACTGTATAATATACTGAAAATAACCATCTGACAAATCAGAAAGTACAGGCCCTTTAACACCAAAATTATTTGCCAAAAAGCCTGCAAAACTACATCTTGGTGATGGAGTTGATCTCAAACTATACTGTATAAAACCCTGTCTGTACTGTAAATGTATTATGGCCATTTGTCATTTCTCCACCTCCAAATCCAAGTTGAATAAAAAGAGAATTTTCAACACCAGCTGCTGATGGTTTATGAACTGGAAAACTGCATAGAGGAAGTCTAGACTTTTACCTGTGATGCAACAATCCAGGCAAAATGCAAAAATAATATCTTTGGATTAAAGTGTTAATGAAACAAGCTCGACTAAAGCAAAATACATTTCAAAATATTTAAAGTTTTAATGCCATACTGTGAAACATTCCAGACAAAGTAATAACATCTCCCTGGAGAAAAGCATTTGACAGACCCTCCAGCAGAAAAGTTACACAATGCACCTTTAAACCATGCTTGTTTTGTTTCATTCACACATGTTTGAGTTCTCCTGGTTCACGAGTCTGTCTACATCTCCACAGATCAAAATGCCGTTTCATCGTCTGAAGTCATATTGTGGTAATTTTTCCAAATGGAACATTTTTGAGTGCTCAGAAAAGACATCTTTGGGTTAAAGGATTCATGAAAAAGCTTAAATGAAGTAAAATACAAATTAAATATAACATAATTAAAAACTGGAAAAAGTCAGTTTGGCATAATTAGTTTTTTAACAATGTATCTCATCAGCCTCCTCGCGCCAACAAACGCTAATTACAACCTAATTACAGCCAAGAGATATTTTGTTAATGTGAACACAAGGTGGTGGAGGTGGTTAGTTCTTTAATGCTTTATTGACTTGAGGGGATGGGAGACTTTGACTGACAGGTCTTGAACGCCCTCCCTCCTCTGTGAGCGGTTATTGAACTGTGAATGCATTAGTCCCACTGGCTCTGGTGTGATTTTGTGTTCTAACCAGAGCAGGAACTGTAATGGAGGGTTCCCCTATTAAATTTGTCACCGTTTTATTAGAGTTTTGACAGTGGAGTCTGGTGGGAGTGTGGACATGATGTACGAACGTGTGCACTGAAATATCATAGACTGCTGTACCTGTTTCCGTATGACAAGTGACAAAAAGACCCACAAATCTTGAGCGTTCCAGCGTTTTCCTCGGGGCAGTAGGACTTGACCTTGTAGAGGAGTTCAAGTATCTCGGGGTCACACTGGACCCAACACTTTCATTTAAAAAACACATCAAACTCACAGCAAACAAAATAAAATTCAATCAACATAACTTTAAGCAAATCAGACCATCAATAACAATCAGTTCTGCTAAAATGTTTTTACACTCACTATATAGAATATACTGCATCACAACCTGGTCACTCACTGGAGACACAACGTTAAAACCAATAGAAATGTTATTCAAAAAGTCTTTAAAAATCTTTGATCAAAAGCCGCTGTCATTCCATCTGTGTAATATTAGATTTTTCAATGGTCTTTTAGATGTCAAAGATTGCTTTCGATGATCTGGAATACCTTATTTTTGACTATTGTTTCACCTGTTTAATGCATGTCCCTGAATGCAATAACTACGGCACGGTGAGATTTATTTTTCAGTGTCAAGTACAGCTATTTTTAGACAGACAGTTACGAGATAAACATAAACAAACACAGTATTTGTCTCGATGTACCCGCTAAATGACTGTTCTGGAAGTTATGTGGCTGAAAAGTTTTGCAAAAGTTGTTGACATCACCTTGTTAGATAACAGATAAAGTGCATGTTTTTTTGTTTTTTTTCTAACAGGCTCTATTCACGCTTACGTCACAAACCAGGAAGACGTTTGAAAACCTGCGATGACGACTGAGTGTAGTTCCCGACAATGGACTCGCCGACCGACTGTGATCAAACCCACTGAAGTAAAAGTGATCGTTGGTAAAATAAAGACTGCAGACGTATGTGCTTGAATTTGGCGCCTACGTCTCTTCTAATCACATTTACCCAATGCGCTCGGAGTTGTACATCAGTGGGGAAATGATGAAAACTGAGGTACAGTTGGAATTGTTGATTCGCCGAACATAACAGAATGTTGCAATGACTTGGAGATGAAGAAAACCGGGTCATTTTCTCAGTTTTCCAAAATTTTGTCAGGCGAATTTTGTCTCCCGCGAACAGAGCCTGCCCAAAGTCGTCACCGTATGTTTCCAAATGTCTTCCTGGTTTGCGACGTAAGCGTGAGTAGAGCCTATTGGTAAAAGTTTACATTTTACTCTATTGCTCTTTTCCACCTTCAAGACGGTCTTCCTCAGAGTGGCCGGGTCAGCTGAATTCTACAGGTTTTGGCACTGTTGTCCTCCCGGTGGAGGCAGGACGACAGCGCCACCTGCAGTCCAACTTCCTCAGGACAGTATCCCGGGCTCGTCTCGGTTTATAGGAACACTCTGAGGAAGCAGCCGAAACTGTCAGGTTAGGGTGACCACCGGCATGACTCTGAAAATGAGGACACATGGGCCCAAAAGTGACGACAAAGGCCCAAACACTACTGGAACTAGAGGGGAAACCGCAGAGCACAACAAAATGGCTAAAAAACAGACCTATACAGTCACTTATCACTATTATTTTTATCATTATATTATCATTATTATTATTACAATTATATTCTTATGCATTATATATTAGTATTATGATTATAATTATCACACTTATTATTATTATTATTATTATTATTATTATTATTATTATTATTATTATTATTATTATTATTATTATATTGATTGTTGGGAGAATTAAAAATCTATTATCAGTTTTTATATTAAAATTATCACAAAAATTATCACTATTACTAATCTGTATAAATAAACTCAACTTTACAACATATAAACCATCACCACTATAGAGCCACATCAGCCCGTGTGAGATTAGAATGTGTTTAATGCAGCTTTGGCACATTTGTTTACGTTTTACAAAAACGAAACTTAAAACCACATGGCTCATTTGCATAAACGTTCCTTGTGCGCTGGTGCGGTCAGCTTCTGTCAGGCTAAAGGACATGATTCAGTGGATTATATGAGTGTTCTTTATGTGACAGAGGGATGTTCTGCTCATGGTGAGTGTTCTGTATGTAAATCACGTTGTAGTTGGTTCATGTTTTCAGAGATCATACATTTGCATTTGCTATCGCGGCATCACAGGTGCAATATGTGCGGGGATTTGTGGTAATGCAAAGGTCAAAGGTCAATGCAAAGGCTGAGGGTCCGAAATGAGGACAAAATGTCAAAGAGAACGTATAACAGAGGTCCAGACAGAAGGCTCTAAAACCGGACTGTTCGGCCAAAATCCAGACAAATGGTCACCCTATGTCAGGTATGGAAACAAACTTTAGTCTGAAAAAAGAACCTTCCAACATACCGTAAATTGGACAATGATGTTTAAATCAAGAGCGGAATTCAAACCTTCAACTTGTGGATCCAACTGAGCTACTATTGCTAATAACAGCTTAGTCTGGTGGGGTGTTACCAGCTTTAAACATTTGTCATAGTTTTGTATCAATCAAGTGGACGTTTGTGGAAAAAGAAATAAGAAAAGTTCAAGAATACAAGAAGAAGCGATGCGTTCTAAAACAGGATTCCTCTACCTACGTCATCAACACCAAAAACTCATTCCGAAATGTAGACAATTTACGCACAAGGAAGGCGTTTTTCTGATTTAACAAAATAAAATATATTTGCTTCATTATAACTATTGTTTTAATTAGACACGTTACGTCATTACCTAAGTCTAATTCTAAGCTGTCATTCGTGTTGTTCTGATATTACAGTTTCAAACTCGATTTCGATCATAAGGAAAAGGTATAAAACTTTTTCTTTAGATAATAGAAGGTGATTTTCAACATTAAATCGTAGTACTTTCTTTTATATTCCCATGTGGACTTATATCTGTATAATCTCTCAGTGGTCCAGCTCAAACTCATTCTAAAACTATTCAGGAAAGGCTCATTTCTGTGCTATGAATGACATTTTTAGTGTCAGTACCTGCTCAAACGAGAATCTAGTTTGGATATAAGTTTTAATATAATTTACTCTGTGATTTTCCAACGCTTTTGACCACCCTACCTGTCGTATGCACATTAAAACGCAACTCACGGTGACTAGAGGTTTGTAAACCGAGTTGGAGCAGCTATTTGAGGACTGGTGCTTTTATAGAGTCCATTGTTCTCCCGGCAGTAGTGTCAAGCGGGTTCAGTGCTGGTTTTGATGCCTTGAAATCACCATGGCGACCACAGAAATGTTCAATTGGTAACCTCCTATTCTTGACACTCTTTCAACACATCAGAACCGGTAAAAATAAAGCCTGAAAATCGATGTAGTATTGATAAAGAGAATAACTGTCCATATTACAATATTTTCTGTTCTAATGTTGCTTCCTCGTCGCAAACACACCTGGAGTTGTATTTTGTTTAACACACAAACCCTACTTACACTCTGTTCCACCTTGTGATGTCATGTGGTAATACAGGAAGTGCTCCACTGTGCTTTAAGACTCAGTACACCTTCACTAGAATCAACTGGATCTTTTCAGCCTTGAATAAGGTTGCCACTTATCTCTGACAAAAAAAAAAAAACTGGACATTTCGCCAACCTAATTAACAGTTTTGCTTATAAGCAGAGTTGCCCTTAACAAGTCTAACCCAGGACAAAAATGTCCCTTCTACAGCGAAAATGAACATAACTGTGTGATGAAGCTATAATAGTTTTGCTTTAAGTAGTTACTGTGATTAATGTTTATTATTATTGATAGAATCACTGAGAGGAGCCAAGGTGGCGGCGTATTTTGTTTGTTTATTTGTTTGTTTGTTTGTACCAGAACGAGACAGACAATTAAGTTCTGCTTGTTTTTACTCATGTGGAATAAAAAAAATATCTTTTATTTGCTATTTGCTGTTTGTTTGACATTTACAGACATCTCAGGTATTCCTGACTGAACCAGGTCTAAACCAGGACTAAACCAGGCCTAAACCAGGACTAAACCAGGCCTAAACCAAGACTAAACCAGGTCTAAACCAGGTCTAAACCAAGACTCAACCAGGTCTAAACCAGGTCTAAACCAGGACTAAACCAGGCCTAAACCAAGCCTAAACCAGGTCTAAACCAGGTCTAAACCAGGACTAAACCAGGTCTAAACCAAGCCTAAACCAGGTCTAAACCAGGTCTAAACCAGGACTGAACCAGGTCTAAACCAGGTCTAAACCAGGACTGAAACAGGACTGAGTATCAGAAGGTCTGTTGACCGCAGCCATTGCACGATTGTGCTCCTCGCGGCCCCGAGCCATGCTGCCCCGGGCCCCGGAGCCAGCTGTGGGACTCACAGCAGCATGGCTCTGAGCTCAGGTGTTTTATGTAATAAATCTCCAAAGTCTCTCGACCAAGAAAACACAGCACTCACAGAACGCAGCAGAGGCCCGTTTTGTCATGGTGACAAGACTAAACCAGGTCTAAACCAGGTCAAGGGCGTCTGAATTCAAATGCAAAGGCGTCTAAATAGAGGCGTCCACTGCGTTTTTGACACTGTGGTGTGAACATACTATAAAGGCTGGGTTGTCAGAATGAGGGGATGGACGGCAAAAAATAGAAAGAAACGGAAGTGTCCCGGGGGAATTTTTTTTCCCCCCCGGGACAGACCATTAAAATCCGGGACAATCAGGTAAAACCGGGACAGGTGGGAACACTAGCCTTGGAACTGCCCATTTCTACCGAACTAAAGCTAAAAAGGTGGCTGTTAATTTGAAAACTACCATATATACTATAAATAAACTATAAATAATCATGATTTTTTTTAAAAACTAAAAAACTTTCATTTGTACATTGCTCCAAATGGGATGAATTTAATTTAACTTTATCTGCTGAGAATTTTAACAAAAACAAAAAAGGCTCAAATCTGGTGATGTAAAAGCCCTAAAGTGCAGTGGGTCCACCATACCCAGCAGGACTCCCTGTGGAACAAAAAAACAAAAACCTAGCAAGGGATAATGACATGGCCAAAAGTGCTAAAAGTGTGTAATCTGTCACCATATTACAGAGGTGAGTCAGCAGATGTGAGGCAGAGCAGATGGAGGGGGTAATAGACTGTGATTCACCAGCTCTGGGGTTCAGAACATTCAGGCAGATCAAGGCTGGAGTCGTGAGCTGACATCTGTCCCCTGGAAAACAGTCCCCCAAAAGAGCAGTATATGGTCCAAAAAACCCACATTCGACATCAGCGTATTTGATAAACTGGTAATAATGATAAAGGTTTCAACGAAATGGAATATTTAAAGGCCTATTCATACTTCATTCATATTCATATTCATACTTTATCACCCCAAGAACTTGAACAAGAACATTTCTGACATTTCATACTTCGTAAGATGTTTTGCTGCTGAACTGCCCTGCCCCCTCACTCTGCCACGACCCCCTCAACAAACCACTCATCCATTCACACAACCGCTCATACACAAGCGTATTCAGACACTAGAGGGGAGGTGGGTTAAGTGTCTTGCCCAAGGATACAATGACAGCATTCAACTGAAGGAGCTGGAATCACACCGCTAACCTGTGGGTCAGTAGATAAGACCGATGATGTTTATGTCAAGAACAGGATTGTCAACCTTCAGATCAGTGGACAAACGCTCCACCAACTTTGTAGCCAAAATATTTTAATCAATTTTTTTCTTAAATTTCTTATTTCATTGCACTAAAAAAATCATATACTCTTCCACCGTATTGGAGAATGCTTCAAAGTTTGGTTTGAACTTTCTATTTCCGTGGAACCTCCGAACAATGACACACTGTACCTTTTAAGAGAAGATAGCTTTTTCTTTTTTTTCTTGACCGCACAGACTCTGGGCTCCTTTCATCACCGGTCCCGCTGCGTCTCCTAAAATACATGTGGTCCAGATGGAAGAGTCTTATTCAGCCTGAGTCACCACACACCGACCATCTTTTGTTTGCGTCTCTTCACCTCCTCTCACTCTGGAGACACTCTATACTGCGCCTCCATACGTCTGAAGCTACACATTTATCTCCCAAGTGAATACACATGCTGTCAAAACTTCTTTCTTACCAAATCTCCCCACAGACCTGCTTCGTAACGTTGGTTAATGACCTCACCTGCTCATCGACATGGAGATCGATGAATTCAAAGTCATTCTGTAAAACGTTCAAGCTAACTCTTTCTTATAGAAGGTCTATCATGTATTTTAACCCTTGTAAGGTCTTTGTTTTTTTGTAACAGAGGGAGTCCTGCTGGATGTGGTGGACCCATTGCACTTTGAGGCTTTTACATCACCATATTTAAATCTTTTTTTGTTAAACTTCTCAGCAAATGTTTAATTCATCCTATTTGGAAGTAGTAACAATTTATTGTTAAATTTGCTCCCTTGTTAAATTACATTTATGAATAAAAAGGCCACTCTTTTTTGTTTTATTATATTAGAACGGGGTGTCCACTTATCTGAAGGTTGGCGGTTTGGATCCCGCTCTTGACATAGACATCATTGGTTGAGTGGTCAGATCCACTGACCCGCAGGTTGGCTGGTGTGATTCCACCTCCCACAGACGAATGTCATTGTGTCCTTGGGCAAGACACTTAACCCACCTCACCCCCAGTGTCTGTGTACACTGGTGTATGAGTGTGTGAATGGGTGAGTGGTTCCTTGTTGTAAAGCGCTTTGAGTGCCTTGAAAGTGGAAAAGCGCTGTATAAAAATGTGACCATGACCATTTAGAACAAAATAAAGAAATGCATCATATAACAGCCATGACTGGATAATAATCAAACAATGTACAAATGAAAAAAGTTCTCCTAACACTATAGTGAAGTATTTCAGTCCTGGGTTAGTCCTGGACCAGTCCTGCTTAGTCCTGGTTCAGTTCTGATTTAGGAGCTATGGTTTCCAAACTTTCATTAGCTCTGGGTCCAGTGCACCCAAAGACCCTCTATCTATAATGTAAATGTGAACGGGGTAGAAGCAAAGGGAGTCATTTCATTTTTTTCTCTGATTCATGTTCCTCACACAAAATGAGCCAAGGCCAGTTAATGTCAGGATGAAGAAATAATTCTTTGTATAATTTTTCAGAAGCTACAACCTGAAAACTTTACAAGGGTTAAAGTCTTAAGCGAAGAGTTTTAAGCTCCATTCACTTTCGGTAGAATCATTTGGATGATTTCAGCCTAGGAACTGCCCATCTTTACTCAACTAAAGGTAAAAGGCAGCTGTTAACCTACCCGAAAACTACCACTTCATGGCATCACAAGGCAGATGGGAGCATTTTGACCTTAGACTAATAACAAAGGGCTACTCAAACATGTGTAAATGAAACAAAACACAACTCCAGGTCTGTTTTTGAGGAGGTAACAACATTATAACATGGCTTATAGCTCACATGAGTCCGTTTTGCATGACATACTATCTTTTATTAAACAATAAACCCAGATACAAATGAATCAGAGCCCATAAAAGAGCCAAAAATCCCGCTAGAAAAGTTACAAAATGCACCTTTTATAGCGTACCCATTGGCATACATTATTTTCCTCTTGTCCTACACACTTGTATCACGTACAATGGCGCGTGGGGGGCAGATCATGCGACCGGGTTCTTTTACACCTTGTTCTGAACACGGGTGGGCAGATCCTCACTGGAGAGCCATCATTCACTCAGTATGGGGCCCTGAGCTGTGTAGGTGCAGTAAAGTTTTAGCGCTGAAATCACAGTACTCACAGCTACATAAACATTACAAGGGCCTGCACGAGCTGCTGCCGTGAAGTACAGCAGTGGAACAAATGCGGTAATTAGCGGGGTTGATTTAGTGTGGTTTAATTATGCTTGGATTTTAAGGGTGTTTATTTTGGACGTAACGTTTTTTAAAAGGCCCATATTACGCTATTTTCCGATCTATGTTCTAATGTTGTTTTCTCATGACAAACATACCTGGAGTTATGTTGTGTTTCATTCACATGTTTAACGTACAACCTGTGTGTTTCATTCCACCTTGTGATGTCATGCGGTGATACAGGAAGTGCTGCACTGTGTTTTTAACCTCTTTACACCTTCACTAGAATCATTTGGATGATTTCAGATCTGGGATTGCCAATCTCTACTAAACTAAAGGTAAAAGGAACTGTTAATCACAAGGTGAAGCAGAGTATTTTGAGATGCTCTGGAGATGTAGACAGACTAATGATCAAGCATGTGTGAATGAAAGAAAACACAACTCCAGGTCTGTTTTTGATGAGATAACAACATAATAACATGGCTTAAAGGGACATTCCGGAATTTTGGATATAGGGCCTCATTTACTCGTGAGCCAGAGTGTAGTCGATGTGTGGAGACAATTTTTAAAATAATTCATTCAGTCCTCTTCTCTTGGGAGGCACTATTCTGGACACATCTATATTTTGTTTCCACACTGGCACCACCAATCTCCGGTTCTTCTGCTGCAGTTTTCTACAGCAGCTTCGGTGGAGATTGTCTCTACAGACGCTGTCTCTCGTTCAGCCCCTTGAGTATCCATCTCTCTCAACGCTTCATCTGTGTACTCCGCCTCGTACAGGTTCATTGGTAAAAAGCAATTGTTCATCGTCGTCCTCAGAATCATCGGCTCCTCCATACGTGACCATATCTGGAACAGGATTCTTCTTCTGCTCTACGTACTGCTATGGCAGCTGCAAGTAAGATACCGGCGAGTTTGTTTACCTGCAGCTGGGTGTATCAGTCCATCGCTGCAAAGCGGCTATCAGGAAGTACAACTCGCTGCTGCTGCTGACATAAATCCTTCAAATGCAAGATTGGTTTTACTTCAAACATTATTCTATCAACGCAGACATTTACATCGATATTCTGGCATAATAACACATTTGCTTTGGAGCTTGGAGTGGATAAGACTGTTTTTAGTGGCAGGCTAACAGGCACCGTTCAGATCGCTAGCCTTACCTTTCTGTCAACTGCTAATATTAGAACTGGATGAATTATTTTAAAAATTGTCTTCTCACATCGACTACACTCTGGCTAGTAAAAGAGGCCCTATGTCCAAAATTCCGGAATGTCCCTTTAAAGTTCACAAGAGTCAATTTTGCATTATATAGGTGGATTATTTGTTCATCAGCACAACAGTTTTGTGCACAGTCTGAGTGAAGAAAGCACCGCTGTCTGTGTAGTTAACATGAAGTTGCAGCCTTAGCTAACAATGTTGTCAGCACTAAAACAGTTTATGTCATGTGATACATTAAGTTATGATACTAACTTAACATACATCAGTGAGTGGGTTACGTCTTAATAGCCCGTATGCGTTAAATGCAGGTGAGCACATGAATGACGAGAAGAAATATCTCATACTTCAGTAGCCAAACATCCACTCATACCTGATCGATACAAGAATCACTGCCCTCAGGAGAGGCTGAAAACTTTTGAAATCCTACAAGACACTGACATGATACCAGACAGGACAGCGGCTCTTTCTGCAGGATTAATGATATCAGGCAGGACAGCAGCTCTTTCTGCAGGAGACATGATACCAGACAGGACAGCGGCTCTTTCTGCAGGATTAATGATATCAGGCAGGACAGCAGCTCTTTCTGCAGGAGACATGATACCAGACAGGACAGCGGCTCTTTCTGCAGGAGACATGATACCATACCATTTACCAAACTTCACTCTGGTCTCTGAAGAATTGTGAGAAGCGCTTATAAACTCATCGTGGTGAATAATTAGGATGGTCTGAATGCGTAAGGGAAGTGAGGAATAACTTTGGACTACTGCAAATTAACTAGTTCTGTTTTTCAAGTTTTTAAAATGGTAAAAATCAGGTACAGAGCCTTTAGCATTTTCATTTCTTTTTTTTTTTACATTAAACTTTCAAAAACTTCCACCACATATATGCTTCTTTCTTATGTCACATCTGCTATGGCTTTAATGAGTACTTTGAAACCTCTTTCAAAGTGCTTCATATTCTTCCTCTCTCCTCCTCTTCTCTTTCTCTCAGAGTGAGGAGGCAGACCTGGTTCACCACAGACACTTGAGATGATTTAAAAAAGCTTTTGAAGGAGCGGTTAATTAAGTTATAGCAACATAGGACGTATAATGAAAATAACTTGCAAACATTAGTGAGCATCTATTGAGCAATTTGTACAAGGGCCCACACAGCTCACCGAATGAGCCACACTTTGAAATTACAATTAAAGTTAATAACACAAGTAAATCAGATATGAATAAACAAATGCATAAAGTAAATAAAGAAAAATATAAAAAATATTGGATACAGACACCACCAGACATATGACTGTGATTTGTGAGAGCAATACTGGTGTGAGTGATTTAGTGGAAGTCTATTTGCTCGAATAAATAATTTCATATGAAGTAACATGGGAAGTTTCCTGGCAAATCCAGAGCTATATCTCTGTACCTTTGTATACAGGGATATCAGTCTGATCACCACACTCTCAGACCCCTGTGATATGTTTTCTTTTCTTTTTTTCTCATAAGCAGACACAGCCTGGTTGTTTTCATACAGACGGACCAGACTTGCCCAACGACATAATGACAGCATTTATCTGTGGGAGCTGGAATCACACTGCCAACCTTTGGGTCAGTCAGGCACATGCACACGATTATAGAAGGACAGGGGCTAACTACTAACTACTTAGCTACTGTGGTTTATACCTGGTTCACACCTGGTTCACACCTGGTTTTGACCTGGTTTAGACTTGCTTCAGACCTTGTTCAGACCTGGTTTAGTCCACAGTGGCGCCTGGAGTACTCGGGGCCTGAAAGCGTGCACCGCAGCTGATCCCACAGGCCGGCCACAGCGAGCAGCACACAGCAGTTGCGGCCCACGTGGTGAGGTAGCTCCTCTCACTCGGGGCCATATGGTCATTTGCCAGCGACAATGGCTCGTTGGAGAATGGCTCACTCGAGAATGGCTCACTCACTCACTCACTCACAAACTAGTCCCACTCGTGTCAATTCAACACGGAAACACACAAATTGCGCAAACTCATTCGTGCCCAGCCCTGGCCTGTACCGAACGGTCCGGACCGAAATGGTTCGGCATGAATACATGTACCATTGCACCCCTATTAAACAAGCTTAAACAATTTATTCTTTAGTTCAAAGCTGAATAATTGTGCACGACAAGTTCAGATAACTCTGCACCTTACCATGCACCAGCTTCTCCTCCTCGCATTCACTCACTCACGGTTCTCTTTCTGGACATGGACAGAGAAGCGGCTCAACACACACAACCCCGTATTACAGTAGAATATTGTTGTTTATTCCTGTTTTGATATGTCTGTGTGTATGTTTTACTCATCCATATCTTGGAACGCCCTTAGAGGCTACTGTTGTTGCGATTTTGGGCGCTACAAAATAAATTGAATTGAATTGAATTGAAATTTTACATTCCTAACAGGAATTTATTACTGTAATAAAAAAGACACACACAGAGGGCAGTTTTTAATACGAGGCAAAAAGAGCAGTGGCTGCGGTCAGTGGTTCTGACTACTCAACCAATGACGTTTATGTCAAGAGCGGGATTCGAACTCCAACCTTCAGATCAGTGGACAAACCCTCTTACTAACTGAGCTACTGCTGCCCCAGATGGAAGATGAATAACTATTAAATATATTTTAAATCAAACAATTTAAAGAAATCTAGCTTTTCCCCCATTAAATTTCTGAATAAAATCAGTCCAAATTCAAACTGAATCTGTCTGAACCCTTTGGAGCGTTTGTGGTTCTGGAGTACACACTGATCCTGAATCGTCCCAGACTTTCCAGAGACTCTTGGACTCTCATCAGGTTAAAGCTCCACTGTGTAAAGTTTTCAGTAATAATAATAATGACACAAAGACAGTTCACAATGAAGTAACACTAAAACAAGGACAGGGCAGACAAAACAGGAGGAGCAGTCATGTGTGGGGACTGTAGGCTGTGAGGAAAAGGTGAGTTTGAGCAGTTTTTTGAAGTTTCTGATGTGAAGGGGGAGAGAGTTCCAGAGGGCGGGGGCGGCCACGGCAAAAGCTCTGTCCCCCCAAGGTCCGGGGCTTCGATTTGACTGTGGGAGCGAGAGGGTTAGGGAGCCAGTGGAGTTGTTGCAGAACGGGGGTGATAGGGTCTCGGGAGCGGGTGTGGGTGAGGAGGCGGGCGGCAGACTTTTGAACATCCATCCATCCATCCATCTTCTCCCGCTTAATCCGGCTGGGTCGCGGGGCAGCTTGCTGCCCAATACTCATAGCACCTGACCCCCCCTATGAACCCCTCTACAGGTGGTGAGCCCACAGGAGGGTGACTTTTGAACATACTGAAGTTTTTGAAGGTCAGTGGAGGGAAGTCCGTAGAGGAGGCTGCTGTGATAATCGAGTCTGGAGGTGATGAAGGGGGAGATGGAGCGGCGAAGGCGGACGATGTTTCGAAGGTGGAAGGAGGCGAATCTTGGTGAAGCGGCAGATGCGTGGTCCGAAGGAAAGGCCTGTAATCTTGGCTATAATCTTCCACGGTACATCTTAAAACTTATCAGTCTCCATGGAGAATGTTCTGAAGTGTGGTTTGAACTTCCTGTTTCCACAGAATAGTGTTGCTTTAACTTGAACTTTAGAATGTGCTGTGAGTAGTTTAAAATAAAACCGAAAAGGTCACACATAAATATAATCAACAAAAACAACACATTCATAAAGTCCACGAAAACACGGCCAAGTTTTCTGATTATTTTAAGAGACTCCGCCCCCACGAGTGAGTCACATTTTAAAGTACTCGGTGTGGATGTGCTCCTCTGCTCTCTCATGCATCCTGCTATGAGCTCCATATCCTCCCACTGAGTCTACACCACACTCTACAGCTATCAAACCTACACTGTCTGACATTTAGCACTTCTAAATGAGGGGTTTGGTATATTTTGGTCTTAAAGCGGTCATCTCTGGACATAGTGGGCGTGTGTGGAGGTGGGACCAGAGCTGCTGCACACCATTCAGACAAGAATGGTACAATAATGTCAAATACAAACTGTTTTGGTGAGAATTGCAGAATAAGTAAGGGTCACATTTGATTTCAATTTTGGTCTTTCTTTTATTCTAGTGACTATTCTGTGACCTTGTGCAGCAAAATGGATTCTCACGATTTTTTTGAGCCCACGGTAAGGCTCATTGGGAGGGCGGTGAATCAAGCCAAAAGTCCTGCAGTTGTGAAGCTTCAGACAGATTCAAATAGTCGTAATGGCGTTCTGCGTTTTCCAATGTCTTTCAGTGAGAGGAGTTTGACTTCATTCAGTGACACATATGTCTGGTGTGAGTCAGGTGAATTGTTCGGGTTCTCTGTGGGAAAGACAACAGCCGATGTTTGAAATGCCTAAACTCCAGTCACACCCACATGACAGCTGCTAAACTGCAGGACTGGTTAGAATATGTTCCCATTTGTTATCTTTGAACATGGGTGCAGATGTCATAAAAAACACTTGTACTTTTACAGTTAGATTACTGTTCTGACATTTGTCACATATAAAGGAGCTGCAAATGAAATTAGAACCAATGTAAACTGGATGCATTCTGTGTTGTCCTGGTTAAAAGTAAAAGAGAAAATCAAAGCTTCCCTGCTCTGACATGAAATATTATAGTAACTAAATCACCTTTATCAAGCTTTATCAAGAGCTCTGCTTTAGTTCAGATGAGCACCGATATGGAACCATACATGTCATAGAGGGCAGATTCAGACTGCCTAAAGTACAAACAAACCATGGACGGAGCACTGTAATATACAGATTAATGTCTGCTTGGAATAATCTATCAAGAGATATAATTAGTGCAAATACTAAACGTTATTTTAAAGTACATCTGAAAAAACATCTTGTTGTGCAATGCAAATGCATCTAAAGTGTCACGTGTTAAATGAAGATGAAATAGACTTGAATCATGAACTTGAATACAAATGTGATTATTTTTATGGTAATGTGATTTTTTTGTAATGAGATATTGGTTTAATGACTATATAAATAAATAAATTTAAAAAAATCAGTGGACCCAGGGAGACTTGCTGATGGCACTGCCTTCAGCTAATGGCATCCATATAAATAAACAAATAAACAAATGTGGCTCAGTGGCACCAGCCCCTTGCAACAAGTCCCATGTCGACAGACTTTTCTGTACAACGTGCATGTTTCTTCTGTGTCTGAGTGGATTTGCTCCAGGCACTCCTGTTTCCCCCATCAGATCAAAACATCCATAAAAGGTCAAATCCTCCAGCAATGTCTACTGTTCTCAGAGCTTTTATTTGGCCATTTTAGATAAAGTTGCAGCTTTGTGGTCAAAAAACGTGTGTCCTGCCTGCTGTGGCTGCTGTCAGTTTCATGTACGTCATGACATCCAGCAGGACTGATTACAGCAGCTTTTCTGATTACAAACACTGTGTAGTGCCAACGCAATCAGGAGTGTGCGTTTGTGGTGTTTGCTGTACATGCATGTGCCAGGGGCTGTAAACCAGCCTTTAGTCCTCCAGGGACTCAGTTTATCACCTCTGTTTGAAATGTGATTTCAATTGATTATTTGAACAATTTTCATACCTTGTTTGACCCGACTGTAATGTGTGTGATTACACAAGTGCTGGGGTGAAATCTGTCAGTGATGTGATAAAAAGTGTCATTGCCATTCTAAAGAGGAGCTGTGAGGCTGCAGTGAGACGTAAAGAGCAGTTATTTTAAACCAGCATTACACAATTCTCTCATTCTGTCTGATGAATAATAGCACCAAAACATGACTAATTCTCATATTGTCTAAATGTCGGGACAAATGTTTCCAGGATTTGGGCCCTTCATCCTTTTCTTCATGGTGTAAACATAACATCATGGTGATTTGGCACCGCTTTGAACCATGAAAATAATTGGCCAAAATAGTTTGGTTTGTTCACAGTGATTTTATGTCCCTGTCGACATTTTCTTCAACTTTTCTTCACAAACTGTGACTTGACTGATGCTAAATTATGATAAATACTGACCGCAGCTGCTATCAAGGTAAGAAGTACAAAAACATGGAAATCTTTCATATGCACTTTAAAGCCACAGTACGTAACTTTGTGGAGGTGCAAAGTCACAGGATTACAGCCAAAAGAATAGGAGGCCCTGCTCCACACCAGATAAGAGTGAGGTCTGTGGAAATTCAAGCCCACTCACAGTAGAGACACATTTTTTTTAAATGGCAAAAAAGTTGCATACTGTGACTTTAAAGCAGACATACTGTGCTTGTGTCTGTGGTATAGTTATAATCTATGACACCCGTGGATCAGTATGTTTTGTTTTTTTGTCATCAAATTTTTATTCAAGTGTTATTTGTAATTATACAGGTTGCAGTAAACGTAACTTTTTTTTCTTTTTAAACCCACACCTCCCACCCTAAAATTCCCTCATGGGCAAATACATCACAAATATACACATACAAATACATATGCTGAACACATACACGCACATACAATATACATATACAGAATAGACATACATATACATTATACATCTATATAGTATATAGCAGGGGTGTCAAACTCATTTTGGTCTGGGGGCCGTATGCAACCTACTTTGATCCCAAAAGGGCCGGATCAGAAAACTCAGTTCTCTCTTCAATTTATTGTATTTTTCTCCGTGTCTCGTAGTGGTGTTTAAGATTATATTCCTCGAGCAACGCCACTTGTTCCAAACACACTGAGCACAGATTTCCCATTCACCTCTGTCAACAAATAAGAATTAGACTATTTTTCTTGGGAAATCCTGAACTCAGCATCTGCTTTTCTCATTTTTTGACATTTTGCTGATGAGGGTCACGGTCGACAGTCAGAACGATCGTCCTTTATGAGCGTTTGGAAAGAGGAAAGTCTTCATTTGTGCTGCTCTGGTGGGAGTTGCAACGTACAGAAACGCCGGAGACGCTGCTATGCTAAACGGTGCAGAAAATTAAAAAATCAGCCGAGGGCCAGATTAAGGGTCTTGGAGGGCCGGATCTGGCCCCCGGGCCGCATGTTTGACACATGTGGTATATAGACATAGAATATACACATGCACATACACATATACATACACACATGCACATACACACATACATACACACATGCACATACACATATACATACACACATGCACGTACACATATACATACACACATGCACATACACATATACATACACACATGCACATACACATATACATACACACATAAAAAAGTTCCCTCTATACAAAACATTTGCAAATTTCCTCCATCAAATGATATCAGCAGATGTATGTACCGTGCATAAAGAATTATGTTATGATTTGGACGTTTTAAGTAACATTTTTGTTTGATTTGTTCCTAAAATAGCTGTGTGATCCCGCAGCTCTTGCGGGGCTCTGTAGAAAACATGTGCATCACCGATGAACAAACTACAGAATATACAGAAATCTAAAGATGACTCAAATATGCACCAATCACTCCAAATACCACTTTGAGTGGATAAATGAGAAGAGTAACAAATACAGCATGGTTATAACCTCTGAAAAGTAGATTTTTTTTTTCACAATTTAATTAACATACAACACATGTGTCAAACATGCGGCCCGGGGGCCAGATCCGGCCCTCCAAGACCTTTAATCTGGCCCTCGGCTGATTTTTCTATTAAAATACTTAAAATTTTCTGATTTTTCTGTTAATTTTCTGCACCGTTTAGCATAGCAGCGTCTCCGGCGTTTCTGTACGTTGCGACTCCCACCAGAGCAGCACAAATGAAGACTTTCCTCTTTCCAAACGCTCTTAAAGGACGATCGTTTTGACTGTCGACCGTGACCCTCATCAGCAAAATGTCAAAAAATGAGAAAAGCAGATGCTGAGTTCAGGATTTCCCAAGAAAAATAGTCTAATTCTTATTTGTTGACAGAGGTGAATGAGAAATCTGTGCTCAGTGTGTTTGGAACAAGTGGCGTTGCTCGAGGAATATAATCTTAAACACCACTACGAGACACGGAGAAAAATACAATAACTTGAAGAGAGAACTGAGTTTTCTGATCCGGCCCTTTTGGGATCAAAGTAGGTTGCATACGGCCCCCGGACCAAAATGAGTTTGACACCCCTGACATACAACCTGCCCATTCTAATCTTAGCTGCCAAGAAATGATTACATAAGGTTATGGCTATTAATGTTCTTACACTGTAACATGATAAAGGCAGGACTTCAGAAAATACAATTAAAAAGGAGGTTTTACACTTCTGTGGGGTAACATATTGAGATCACCATGTTCCCTTTTATTTTTTGGAAAATGCTATAACAAACAGTAGTTTCAATAGCACAAATATGTGCTATTGAAACTACTGCACGTCGCATTAGGTTTGTGAAGTTGTAGTGGATTGTTTTGTATCCTGCTTTTGTACATTTATGTAGAATTGTCATGTGGGCATTAGAGAGAGAATCGTACTGCTAACCGTAATTGTAAGATTGCTCAAACATGTACAACAAATAAACCAATACCTTTTTATGTATTTTTGATGTGCTATGAACTAGCACCAAATGAACACTGAGCTCTTACCGACAATAACACTGTTTCATTTCAGTTCAAAGCGCTACACGACAGCTTTTCTATGAGTCCATTCTGGTGAACCGTTCAGTGTCACGACCCCTCTCTGCCCATACGCCTGGATCCGCCAAAACACTGTCGACCCCTCACCCCCAGACCCCGGCCCCTCACCTCACCCATCCCCCTGTCAGCTCCGGCTCTGTAAGTGAGGAGAAGCACCGGAATATTAATATCACAACCGGATGTGGGCTAAAAAAGGGACAGCGAGGAAAGCTTCGTGCTGTAGGAGTCTGGGATAAACAGACTTTATCTTCGTCGTATCCATGGCAACCTTCCCAGTTTGAGTTTTAAACAGTATGCTCACAAATAACGGAGTGTTATTCGGGAATCTGCTGCGGAAAATGGAAGCTGAAATAAAAAGAGTGCAAAAAATATTCTTAAAGGGCTGTTTCTTTTATGCTGTTTTCTGATCTATGTTATCCTCATCACAAACAGACCTGGGGTTGTGTTTTGTTTCATTCACACATGTTTAACACACAAATCTGCAGATTCAGCCTAAGTTATTCTCTCCACTGTGTTTTTAAACTCCCTACACCTTCACTAGAATCATTTGGATGATTTCAGACCTGGAATTGCCAATCTCTACTGAACAAAAACTAAAAGGTAGATGTTCACTTGAAAACTACCGCTATATGACATCACAAGGTGGAACAGAGCGTTTTGAGCTTTGAAGATGTAAACAGACTATTAATGCAGGATTATTACATGTGTGAATGAAACAAACCCAGTGCTGTCAATCGATTAAAATATTTAATCATGATTAATCTCATGAATGTCATAGTTAACTCGCGATTAATCACAAATGAATCACACATTTTTGTCCCTTAAAAAATCATTTTAATCCTCTTATCAACATAGAAAAGTGGATAGGCTTTGTGTAATTTTCTGTATTTTTTTATTACGTTTGCCACCCAACGCTACTCTACTAAGGGCGATGACGTCACCACACAGCGCTGTTTGTTTACATGTGGCATGTGCAGAGCGAACATCTCCAGCGGCAGAAATATCTGTTAAATAGAGACACCGATATAGTTCTGCTGTGCTACGCTCCTCAGTGAGTTTATGGATAGCTTGGAGCAGTGAGGACAGCCAGAGGAGAAAGGCTCTAAAACTTCTGTCTCTGTCACAGTCCTTATCGAAGGTCAGCGCAGATGCACAGTGTGTTTTGGAGCAACTTTATTTCATGTTTTCCTCATGTGGCGATATACGAGTGGTTCCTACCTCGCTGGCGTGACTATTGGCTGTACCAATTAACATTTACTTTAACATAATACATGGAAAATACCAACAACGCCACCTGGGAGTTGGCCCAGGACCAGCTAACATAAAAGGCACATAGGTTCGTTGTTGATGGACAGAGGCATAATTCACATGTAGCAAAAAGATATTGTTTATTTATACATTTCCCATAAATTAGTTCAGTGTGACAGCCTGTTTACATGAGTCAGGACAATTCGGTTCACAGTTCAATGCATGACTTTGTTCCAAAGTTTGTTCGTAAATCCAGTCCGAGTTCAGATCTCCGGAAAACATCGGTACACGGTAAAGGCGTGAAGACAAGGCATAAAGACAAGGCGTAAAGACAAGGCGTAAAGACAAGGCCTAAAGACAAGGCGTAAAGACAAGGCGTAAAGACAAGGCGTAAAGACAAGGCGTAAAGACAAGGCGGCGGCAGTGCACTCAACTCCATGGCTTGAGATCTAGGAAGTAAAATGCACATTACCCCCAATTGTACGACTAAGTGATTGTTTGGATGTACGATATTACGCCCCACACACACCTGTATTAGTCACTGGACGAGTGGGGTGAATGACAGCCAGCCCACCCGCTAGCCGGCATGACGGGCGGTGCACAACGCCGCAGCTAATACGGTCCATGGCAGCAAGCACTAAACAACAAGTAATCAGCGCTACAAATCTTAATGAACCCGGGACTTAACAATGAATCTGGAATACTACCTGAGAGTGGCGAACAAGCGATGTCAAAAACGGGACCCGGAAGTAAGAGC